>JAOPHQ010003452.1:0-163910 GCA_030340625.1 Merluccius polli
CATTGAAAAATTGCGACCGCTGAAACTTTTTTTTCACTTTCGACAAAATCAAAGATGGCGGAAAATCTATTATGACGCATTATGACGTCATAGGGTGCGTTGAAGTCGGCATGATCCAAGGAATCCAACGGTACCTTGTTTTTGAAAATGCGGCCAACGGGTCAAAAGTTATGTGCACAATTGTACCTGAAACTTTGACCCGTTGGTGGCGCTAGAGCGTGTTTAGTGCCGACATGTAACTTGGTGAAATTAAACATGCAACTGTCCTTAATCAATGTGCCAAATTTCATTACTTTTTTCCTTACGGTTCTATGGGCTGCCATAGACTTCCCATGGCAGAAAAATGGGGAGGAATAATAATAATAATAATAATAATAATAAGAAAAGGTAGAAACACTAAGGGTTCCCTGCAGCTTCGCTGCATGGGTCCCAATAAGAAAAGGTAGAAAAACAATGGGTTCCCTGTAGCTTCGCTACATGGGCCCCAAATATAGCTGCAAGCAGCAATGAGGGGCCCATGCCAATCGGGCGATCAATGTAATAATAGATACATCAAACCGTTCCCAAGATATAAGCTCAAATCGAAATCGGCGCCTTCGCCGCTGAATTCGATTGGCTGTAGCGGGCGCACAAAGTCGTAATTGAAAACGCCACTAAGTAACTATTATGCAGATCGGTCTGAAGATGGTCTGTGCCGATTTTCGTGAGGATCAGACAAAATTTGCGACCGCTGAAAATGTCGTTATGCTTTCGCTAAAATCCAATATGGCGGCCGAATTCTTACGATGACGTGAAACGTTTTGCAAGATCCTGAAAGGGGACATTCCACAGTGTCAGCAGACATAAATATGTAGTGTCAAATCCAAACACGTCAAGATAAATGAGCAAAAATGCAATTTTGTTAATTACAGCGCCCCCTAGTGGACAAATGACACCAAATTTGTTTTGCCCACTTCGGACGGAGTCTCGATGCACGTGACCAAGTTTGGTCTTCGGAAGTCAAAGCGTCGCCGAGATACGAGCAAACTTCCTGTTTGGCGGCGTTGCCGCCAATGGCGATTGGCTAACATGAACATTTGGCATAAACTATCAATGGGGCAACCCACAGTATCTGCAGATATCACATTTTCATTTCCAATAAAAACACATCAAGAGTTATGAGCAAAAACAATGTTTTGCTAATTACAGCGCCCCCTAGGGACCAAATGACACCAAATTTCTTGCCTACACTTGGGATGGAGTCGGGGAGTGTGCCATCAAATTTTATTTCGATACGTCAAAGCGTTCCCGAGACATGAGCTCACATCGAAATCGTCGCCGTCGCCGCCAAATTTGATTGGCTGTAGCGGGCAAACAAAGTCAAAGCTGAAAACGCCACTAAGTAACTTTTGTGCGGATTGGTCTGAAGATAGTCTGTGTTGATTTTCATGAGAATTACTCAAAAATTGCGACCCCTGAAACTTTTTTTTCACTTTCGACAAAATCAAAGATGGCGGCCGAATTCTTACGATGACGTGAAAAGTTTTGCAAGATCCTGAAAGGGGACATTCCACAGTATCAGCAGACATGAAAATGTAGTGTCAAATCCAAACACGTCAAGAGAAATGAGCAAAAATGCAATTTTGTTAATTACAGCGCCCCCTAGTGGACAAATGACACCAAATTTGTTTTGCCCACTTCGGACGGAGTCTCGATGCACGTGACCAAGTTTGGTCTTCGGAAGTCAAAGCGTCGCCGAGATACGAGCAAACTTCCTGTTTGGCGGCGTTGCCGCCAATGGCGATTGGCTAACGTGAAAAGTTGGCATAAACTATCAATGGGGCAACCCACAGTATCTGCAGATATCACAATTTCATTTCCAGTAAAAACACATCAAGAGTTATGAGCAAAAACAATGTTTTGCTAATTACAGCGCCCCCTAGGGACCAAATGACACCAGATTTTTTTCCTGCACTTGGGACAGAGCCTTGAAGCCTGCCATCAAATTTTATTTCGATACGTCAAAGCGTTCCCGAGATATGAGCTCACATCGAAATCGTCGCCGTCGCCGCCAAATTTGATTGGCTGTAGCGGGCAAACAAAGTCAAAGCTGAAAACGCCACTAAGTAACTTTTGTGCGGATTGGTCTGAAGATAGTCTGTGTTGATTTTCATGAGAATCACTCAAAAATTGCGACCCCTGAAACTTTTTTTTCACTTTCGACAAAATCAAAGATGGCGGCCGAATTCTTACGATGACGTGAAAAGTTTTGCAAGATCCTGAAAGGGGACATTCCACAGTATCAGCAGACATGAAAATGTAGTGTCAAATCCAAACACGTCAAGAGAAATGAGCAAAAATGCAATTTTGTTAATTACAGCGCCCCCTAGTGGACAAATGACACCAAATTTGTTTTGCCCACTTCGGACGGAGTCTCGATGCACGTGACCAAGTTTGGTCTTCGGAAGTCAAAGCGTCGCCGAGATACGAGCAAACTTCCTGTTTGGCGACATTGCCGCCAATGGCGATTGGCTAACGTGAAAAGTTGGCATAAACTATCAATGGGGCAACCCACAGTATCTGCAGATATCACAATTTCATTTCCAGTAAAAACACATCAAGAGTTATGAGCAAAAACAATGTTTTGCTAATTACAGCGCCCCCTAGGGACCAAATGACACCAGATTTTTTTTCTGCACTTGGGACAGAGCCGCGAAGCATGCCATCAAATTTTATTTCGATACGTCAAAGCGTTCCCGAGATATGAGCTCACATCGAAATCGGCGCCGTCGCCGCCAAATTTGATTGGCTGTAGCGGGCAAACGAAGTCAAAGCTGAAAACGCCACTAAGTAACTTTTGTGCGGATTGGTCTGAAGATAGTCTGTGTTGATTTTCATGAGAATCCGTCAAAAATTGCGACCTCTGAAACTTTTTTTTCACTTTCGACAAAATCAAAGATGGCGGAAAATCTATTATGACGCATTATGACGTCATAGGGTGCGTTGTATTCGGCTTGATTCAAGGAATCCAATGGTACCTTGTTTTTGAAAATCAAGCCATCGGGTCAAAAGTTATGTGCACAAATGTACCTGAAACTTTGACCAGTTGGTGGCGCTAGAGCGTGTTTAGTGCGGACATGTAACTTGGTGAAATTAAACATGCAACTGTCCTTAATCAATGTGCCAAATTTCACAACTTTTTACCATACGGTTCTATGGGCTGCCATAGACTTCCCATTGCCAAATTTAGCAGAAGAAAGAGGAATAATAATAATAATAATAAGAAAAGGTAGAAAAACAATGGGTTCCCTGTAGCTTCGCTACATGGGCCCCAATAATAATAAGAAAAGGTAGAAAAACAATGGGTTCCCTGTAGCTTCGCTACATGGGCCCCAATAAGAAAAGGTAGAAACACTAAGGGTTCCCTGCAGCTTCGCTGCATGGGTCCCAATAATAAGAAAAGGTAGAAACACTAAGGGTTCCCTGCAGCTTCGCTGCATGGGTCCCAATAATGAATAAGGCTGCAGCTACTGTAACTGTGCCGAAGGGTACCAGGAACTTAGCTGGTCCTGCTTTGCTGACACAGCGTCTACTGCCAGCGAGACAGAGGGGGGGTGCCCCTCTTCCTCAACGTTCCTGACACAATGACACACACACACAAAAGATGAGCGAGTGTGTGTGTGCAGTAATGGCTGCAGCTGGCCAAATGTTTCTGTCTATATTATTTTGTGAGATTCCTGGTGGCACAGAGAGAGAAAGAGTGGGAGGCGGGCTCTGGTTTATGTAGGGCCTGTGCAGTCAGGTCATGCAAGTCAGAGAGAGAGAAGGGAGAGAGCAGTAAAAACAATGGAAAGACCAAAGAGCAGAAGATAAATCTTATCTCTCTATCATAGAGTATGTCCTCATATATCAACCCAGTCTCACGTCAAAACATGTAATAGCTACCTTGGTCTACAGCGCAAAATGAAGTAGTTTCACAATAACGGCTCTAAAATTGTGACAAGGCTATGTTTTTTTGGCCTATTCTTTTCTATTGGACTGCGTCCACGTCACGACACCATCAAGCTTCGGTCTGACAAAGCAAAACAAAATGGCTGATATTCCTTCTATTCTCAGTGGAAATGCAGTATTTTAAGATAGTTTCGGTATTAAAGTGCGTTTTGATAACATTTATAGTGAGAAATTTGCATTTTATTTTCATAATCTTCAGTCAGTGAATGTCTATGATGTTTATTGTTTTTAGTTATTATGAATTCTTCCTGCCCGATCGGTACTGCGCATGTGCAACTCTCAACAAAGATGAAAAAGACGTGAGATGGCTCACAGAATAGATGCCATGACACCGCAGCCAAATGCTCCCTTCTGTTTTAGAAGCGGAGAGTTATGGCCGCCGATTTTGTTGACTTGCTCCGACCCGGTATCACGCTTTTTCATGCTTATTTTCACGAAAATTAAATCGTTTCCCGGAACACGATTCAATAAATTCATTTTCGTGGGTTGTCCATTGTGTGCGCTTCATTTTTTTGTCCACTTGATGGCAGTGTAGCAGATTATTCGGTCACTTCCTGTTGTGCTAGATCCTCGAAAGTTAAGCCCCTATTAATGGTTTATTTTTTTAAATCTTTTGATGACCTTTGAAATACCCATTTGAATCCCTTCCAGATTGATAATCTTATATTTCCTTTAGGCCCTCTTTCATATAAAAGAGACGCTAGGTCCCTAGCTCACTCTGAAGTGTACTTGACCTCAAGGTCACCCTCCAATTACACCACTTCCTGTTGGGCTAGATCCTCACAATTTTAGAGCCTTTATTGCTAAACTACTATGCGCTGTGGACCAACGTAGCTATTACACATTTTGACGTGAGACTGGGTTGTATATATGCACAAAGTCCTGCTGCAGCTGGATGTTAAGTGAATGCTGGACTAAAATATAAACATTGCTCCACATCACAAAACCTACCTGACCCTGCCTGAGAGTGTATGTGTGTGTGTGTGTAATATAAAGGTGTGTTATTGAATATGTATTGGCCCACACACAGTGTTGCCATCGCTACTTGAAGTGAGTGAGTGAGTGAGTGAGTGAGTGAGTGAGTGAGTGTGTGTGTGTGTGTGTGTGTGTGTGTACATTTTCTGGTGAATTACCATATTGACCAAGCCTCAGTGAAGCTGGAATTTGATCTGTAAATATGCAGGTGGGAGTGTGTGTGAGCGCATGTGTGTGCGTGGATGTGTGTGTTCATGTGTGTTTGTTGGTGTGTGTGTGTGTGTGTGTGTGTGTGTTTGTGTGTATGCATGTGTGTGTTTGTGTGTGTGTGTGTATGCATGTGTGTGTTTGTGTGTGTGTGTGTTGTGGAGGGAGGGGTGTGGTTGAAAAAGAAGACAAGGTTGCTGTGTTCCTTGTTAATTAGTTTGATTTGCAACTGTAACAGTGTTATAAATAAACTTTAGTTTTTTAGTGAACTTCCCCAAATACCTGTCTATTCACATGAGTTATTAAAGCTTTCAAACATAAGCAATCAAAGTACAATTTCATTTAAACGTAAGAATTAGATTAGATTTACTTTAAAACTGAGCCAGCATTCAGATAAAGCATAATATTACAGAAACTAATCATTTTGCAATGTAACAACATAATTAAATAGGCAACAACTGATCAGGCACAAACAGGCTACTAATCCAACTCAAACACTGATGCAATGCCTTAATACATTTTCCACATTTCACATTTTTTATTTTATTTTCAAATAAGAAAGTCCATTTCCCTACTAGTTGCGTCTCCAGTGTCTTGACCATGAGCTGAGGGTCCTTCTTTGTTTTAACTGTTTGCTGGAAGATTTCCTTTGTTCTCACATTCTCTCTCACAAACTTTTCCTCCCATGCAGGTGTGCAGGTGATATAGCTGCCACAGGAAGTAGGAAGTGCAGGGCGGGGCAATTTCTTGGTTTCACACACACTGACTTTCTTACTGCCCCCTGCAGGTTTGGAGGTTTGGAGCTGAGACTTGGAGCTGAGATTGTGAATGTTTCTGTGCATGATTTTCCAGTGCGCTTTGATTTGACGCGATACCTCCCATTGACCTCCTGGTTCTTGAACCCAGGGAGGTCACACGAGTCATGAATGGACAGCATCAGAATCATTCTTGGTTTTGCTTTGTTCTTCTGTAGGTAGTAGAACGATGACACGTCTAACGTCCCTATGAAGAACTGTAGAGGGGATTTTGGTTAAGAGTTTCTTTTTCTCCCTTTGATCAGGTTTCATAGTCAGGACTGAATAACTGGGGAAGGTTCGGACATGTACATCTCTGACGATGCCCTTCTTGTCAGTGTTGACACTGATGACACATCTCCAACAGCCACGTTCCTGTGTGCTGTGTGCCACTTACTTCTAATGAATAGATTAGGCCCTGCTAACTGACTCCACTTCCTCCAGAACCGGTCAACTTCCGTTTGGATGGCTCTTAATCTTTTGTAGGCATAGCCTTCAAACTCAAAGCTTCCCAGATCTCCTCTGGGTCCAGTTCTTCCAAGCATAAGTGAATTTGGGCTGATGTAGTCTACACAGTCCTCCCGACTCTGGGTTCTGGCATCTATGGGTCTCTCATTGGCAAGGTTAGCGGCCATGTAGAGGAAAGTTTGGAACTCACTCCATGTAAAGCATCCATCTCCTCCTAGGTTATGCAGCGTTTCACTGTCCGAACAGCCGCCTCTGCAGCTCCATTCCTGTGAGGGGAATCAGCGGGGTGAACTTTCCAATTCCAATCTGTTCCAGCTGGTCCAGAAAGAGGTACAGTTCTCTGAGGGCAGGTCTGGCTCCCACAAAGTTTTTTCCAGGGTCTGACCACAGTTTTTTCGGATGCCCCCTCAGTGCTGTGAATCTCTTGTGGCCCAGCAGGAAACCTTCAGATGACTGGTCACTGACAATATCTGTGTGCAGAGCTCGGGATGCCATACAGCAGAAGATGATTCCCCATACCTTGAGCCTTACTTTCTTCCTCACCTCATCCCTCACTTAATACGGTCCAAATAAATCCACTGTTGTGTATTCAAATGGTCTGGCAGGTGTTGTTCGCTCAGGCGGAAGGTTACTCATGATCTGTTGGCATTTTTTGGCTCTGGCCTTCCTGCATGTCACACAGCTATCGACAATTTTCTGAGCCAATCTCCGGCCTTTTATCACCCAGGCTTTCTTTCTCATCCGAAGGAGTGTGCCTGCAATTTCTTCATGGCTTGTAGCGTGGGCTTCTTGAGCTAGCAGAGTGGATACCCAAGATTCATAGGGTAAGATTGGTACAGTGGTTCTCTCATCATTAAATACCTGAAATCTTCCTCCACAGACTAAGAGGCCAGTTTCTGCATCTTTGTACACAGCCAGTCTGTTGAGGGTGGTGTCTTGAGACTGCATCTTCTTGAGCTGCAAGGAAGAGATCTCTTCGTGCATCTTCACACTCACTGACAGTAAGTACAGCTCTTTTTGCTCTGGCATTTACTTCTGATGAAGAAATTTCCTCCCACTTTGGCCTATTTGAAGCTGCAGCTGAGCTCTTTGTCAGCACCATCTTCAACCTCATTGCAGCTCTCCATACCCAGGCAATGACTCTGATCAACTTGTTTAAGCTGCTGATCTTCCTAGTGTCAATCAGTTGTCTCACCGCAGAACCAGCTGGTGGTCTTCGGCCTTGGATATTGGGTTTGCTTCCCTCTGGACTGCTTTGCAGCACATCATGGTGTTTCTTGTCTTTCGACCGGGGAACCTGGCACTGCTGCGCCATCACCTTTGTTCTTCCTAACCTGCGACCTGGTCAGCGCTGCTGAGAAGGACTTCCTTTGGAGTCCTTTTATGCCTTCTTTGGCGTAGGCTACAACTTCTTTGGCAGACTTTTTCGGCCACTCTTCCACAGGTTGCTTTAGAAACTCAGGTCCATTCTGCCACACATAATTATCTTGGAGGTCCGCTGGAGCTGCACCTCTTGTTATGTCTGCAATATTGAGTTCTCCTGGAATCCACCACCAGTCATCGACAGATGCGGATTTCTGAATTTCTCCAACTCTGTCTGTCTATTATCCATAGCTGTCTCTGTTAATTGCTCCCAACACAGTTTGACTATCCAGCAGATGGAGCCATTTTTCAATCTCCATCCGACTGTGCTTCTCAATGTACCTTCTGAGGCGAACTGCGTAGACAGCACCACATATTTCAGCTTTTACTGGTTCTCCTTTCTGATCGAGTGGTGTGAGCTTTGCTTTAGACTCTACCAGTCTAAGTTCAGCACCTAGCGCTGAAGTACACCACGGCTCCAAAGCTGTGGTCACTTCCATCAGAGAATGTTACTCCCCAAGGCTTTCCGATCCAGTTACCTGGTGTGAGGCTTCTGTGGAAGGTGATTTGGCTGAGACGTGTGTACTCTTCAAACAACTGAATGGCCTCTTCCCTCAACATCTCAGACAGTGGTTTGTCCCAGGTGTCTCGGGTCGCGCTGCTTCCAGCTTCTTGGAACGCTCTTCTGACAAGAATGGCACCTTTTTGTTTAGCCGGTGTAACAAGACCTATTGGGCCATACAGGCTCGCTACTTGGCTTAGCAGTTGTCTCCTGGTTAGTGGGTTAGGAGTTTTTCCTCTCACCTCTTCTCCAAGGAGATTTTGACCCACTCTCATGTTCTTCCTCCTCTTTGAAAAGTTGATTGAGGTCATTGGGTACAGTTTGTCACTTTCAACAAGGTAGCCAACTCCCAGGGCTTTGTTGTCTTGTTCTCTCATTTGGTTTGGAAGAATAAGCACTCTGACTGACGATGGCTCTGGTTTTCCTGGCACATGCCCCTGCCTCCCACTTTGGCCTGACCGGACCCAGGGCTTGAGGAAGAATCCGCCTGCCTTCAGAATTTCCTCTACTCTGTTGGTGTTCTCGTCCAGCTTTTCCAGGTCATTGTGGGAAGTAAGGACATCGTCAACATAAGAGTCTTCTTCCAGGATCCTACGTTCCTCCTCCAAGTGAGCAAACATGGACAGCTTTGCGGTCTCTCTCATTGCCAACTGTGCGATGCACCCTGCTGGTCGATCGCCAATGTTGACTCTGGTGATGGCGTACTTTTCGATCTCTCCATCCTCGGCGTCTCTCCAGAGAAACCTGTGGAGATGCATTTCCAGGTCTTCCAACCAGACGGAACTATACATTCTTTTGATGTCGCCGAGTGCGGCATGCACGCCTCTTCTGAACCTGAGTAGCACTGCTCGAATTGGGTTGAGGACATCAGGCCCCTTCAGCAGAAGATCGTTCATGCTGATTCCCCTGAACTTCTGGCTGCTGTTCCATACCAGACGCACGGGCGTTGTGACAGAATGTGGGTTTGGTGCCACCAGGTGGCTGACGTACCATACTGGCCCTCTCCAGTTGGCAATCATCTCTTTGGTGAGTTTCTTCGCTGTTCTTCTTTCCACCATCTCATGGACTTGAGCTCCATATGCCACGCTCCACTCTGGTTCTTTCTTGAGTTGCTTCTCTGTTCTCAGAAAAGTGGCCTCCACTCAGCTCCTATTGTTGGGTAGAGAAGTTGGATTCTCAATCCATGGGTATTTTGTGTCCCAGTGTGGTTCACTGCTGTGAGCGTCTGTTTTAACATAGGTGAGGCCTTTTCTTATGATTTCCAGCTCCCTTTCTTCACCAAGTGTCATTTCTTTGCCTCCTGGCTGACAGTTGCCGCATCTGCATCCTCCACACTTCGGCTCGCAAGCTGCTCCAATACTGTCCCATTTCCACCAGTCAAGAAATTCTCTGTTGGCCACAGTGGTTTTGGTTTCAGCTTTGAATTCTTTTGTTTCAGTGAGCTCTTGATATTTCACTGCCGTGGCTCTCATGGATCGGGCAAAGTGTGTCTCAGATGTGGGCGCAGCCATCTCCACTTCCTCAAAGAGATCTGGATGTGCTCCACCAATGGTGTTTCCCAATGGGCCCTCCCATAGGACAAGGTCTCCGATCACCTTCACTCTCTGCGGAGCAAGTCTTCCCTCACGGTGACTGATAAGCAGTTCAATGCGCTCTGGTCTATGCAGGTCTTCCAGGCTGGTCTCTGGGAAAAACTTCTTGAGTTGCTCAGGTCTGATTGCTCTGTGCACTTGGGCAATTTCATCCAGACCATAGCAGACAAGCTCATGAGCTTTCTCCGTACCTGTGGGCGTCTTGACCCTCACTCTGAGGAGATACCTCTTGGTCTTGACCTTTATGGCCATTCCTCCATGGACGACCAGAGTGATCTTTTCACTGCGTAAGTCCAGTCTTCTGGCAGCTCTGTGGGTGATGTAGTTGGTGTATGAAGCTAAGTCTATGAGTGTTCCGACTTTCTGTCCTGCATTGGCAGTTACCTCGAGCAGCATTAGAATGACTGGTAGCTCTTGCAGTGCACTTGACTCCATCACTCCAGGCTTGTCAGCACAGTGTGTATTTGCAGTGATGTTGGTGAAAGCTCTCCTAAACTTTTCCGCCATCTCTGGGGAGAGTTTGGACACAAATTTCTCTTGGTCGTCTGTAAGCTTGTGCTTTCTCACGCTTGACCTTTGTGGTCTGTCCGTTCCACTCCTCTTGGAGTCTCCTCTCCGGCAAAGAAAGAAATGGTGGTCCGCAGAACTCCCTCTTCTACAGTCCCAGTTCTTGCACAGGTAAGTATCTTTACACTCTCCATCATCATCATCATCATCATCATCATGACATACTAGGCAATTTTTGCATGCTCCCAGTTTCTCCACTGCATTCAGCTTTTCATTAGGCTTCAGTTCTTTTAATCGTTTGCAAAAGAAAATCTTTTCTCTGTGTTTTTCGTCTCCACAGACAACACATCCGCCTTTTCTTGTGGACCGGGTGGAGGCATATTTCTTCTCTGTGTAAGCTAACTTTTTGTCAGGCTTCTCACTTACTCCAAGCTGCTCTAGCTTTTCTAGGATTTCCTCTTGAGTTTTCAGGAATTTTAGGAGACTATCATAGTGGTTGTCTGGCGTGATTGCATTTTCTGGATTTACCATGAATACCAGCCAGTCTTTTTTCATGCTATCAGGTAATTTGCTCTCTATTGATCTGACGTACTAGAGGATTCTTGATAGCTCCGGTGTTGCCGAGCTCTGTAAGGTCATTGAGGGCTTTTTCTACGGATTGGATCATGTTGATCACTTTCCTGGGTTGCCACGACTTCAAAGGGGGAACTTTTTCCAGGTCCTCTATTATCTCCAGGGCAATTGTTATTTTGTTTCCATACCTGTTCTCAAGCACTCTGAACATGTCTTCTGCAGTATTGTAGGTAGACAACCGGAGGTCTCTGCTTATCTTATCATCAACACTGTCCAGAAGCTGGATCTTCTTTGCTTCAACCGAGCCGGTTGGCTCCCCCTGCCTTTGGAGGCTCTCCCAAGTTCCTTTTGAATCCAATGAATTTTGGTAGACTGGTTGGGTTTATTTTTACTGTTGGTTGATGAGCTGGCACAGGCAGTGGTGGCGTTCTTTGTCTCCTTTCCTCTTCTGCTATTCTTTGTGCTATGAGAAATTCTGCCCGTCTGGCATCTAGGTGGTTGTTCAGTGTTCTTAGCCCCTTTACTCTGCTATCAAGACTTGACTTCTCTGCTGCTGGAATCCATATCTCCCAACCTGCGAGGCTTGCAATCGCATCTTGGACGAGTTTTTTCGCACCATCGAACCGTAACTCATATCCTTCTTTGTTCACAGCAGAAACTGCAACAGCACCAACTCCTTCACAGGCTTCTTCTGCTTCTTTAATTGCAGACTTTAACTCCTCTTCTCCATATCTGGACCAAAGGTTGGACTGAACTATGCATCTGACCTCCTCCAGCCTTGCATCGCAGTCCTCTATGGTCTTCTGAAGGTCTATCTGCTGCTGTAGATCTAGTCTTGCTTTTTCGCCCTCTTCTTCAACTTCAAGATCTGCCAGCAGGCCGGTATTGTAGTCGTCATTGCTCTCACTGACACTCCTCGCATGAGACATGAGCTTTTTGAACTCCTCTTGTAGTTCACTCTTGGTCATGTTTCCAGCAGCCCTGCTCAGGAAGTTGGCATGTTTGGTGAAGGCACTTTTAGCTAACGTCCTTTCCTGCTTCAGCTGCTTCACTGTCTTTCCAGTAGCTTCTTTAGCCATTCTTGCCAGTTAGTTCTCCTCTGCGTCGACAGCTTATCTGACTTCAGGCCGTTAATCCTTGTCTTCACTGCCACGGTAGTTATCAACTGTCAAGTTATGTTAGGTTTTAGTGATCAGCTCTTGCCCAAACTTGAAAAACTGCTTGGTCAATACTTAGGACGCAAGGGACAACTCAAATTCTCTTCCTTTCTTCTTTATTTAGAAGTAGAGTGCAGAGAGTATGGTGTAGGTTGATAACCTTCAAAGATAAATACCAAAAAAGAGACATTGCATTATTTTCAATAAATATATTTAAACTAAACACATCACATCATTAAAGCTTTCAAACATAAGCAATCAAAGTACAATTTCATTTAAACGTAAGAATTAGATTAGATTTACTTACTTTACAACTGAGCCAGCATTCAGATAAAGCATAATATTACACAAACTAATCATTTTGCAATGTAACAACATAATTAAATAGGCAACAACTGATCAGGCACAAACAGGCTACTAATCCAACTTAAACACTGATGCAATGCCTTAATACATTTTCCACATTTCACATTTTTTATTTTATTTTATTTGTTCAAATAAGAAAGTCCATTTCCGTACTAGTTGCGTCTCCAGTGTCTTGACCATGAGTGTCCTTCTTTGTTTTAACTGTTTGCTGGAAGATTTCCTTTGTTCTCACCTTCTCTCTCACAAACTTTTCCTCCCATGCAGGTGTGCAGGTGATATGGCTGCCACAGGAATTAGGAAGTGCAGGGCGGGGCGATTTCTTGGTTTCACACACTGACTTTCTTACTGCCCCCTGCAGGTTTGGAGGTTTGGAGCTGAGACTTGGAGCTGACATTGTGAATGTTTCTGTGTATGATTTTCCAGTGCGCTTTGATTTGATGCGACAATATGCGTCATAAAATACATGTGAATTGTCGAATGTTATCTAGCCATTAAGTAGGTGCTAACTGGCTCATTACATTGTAGTAGGGATGCCAGCATTCTTCTCCCCTGCCCTTGTGTGACGTGCCCTATCTGATGTGTTACAGGTATGTTTCCTGGATTGTTAAAAACTTCTAAAAGATCTGTCATGTACTTTATTCATAACTCTATGCATGTATTTTCATTCTTTTCATTTATTATACTTTTGGTAAACTACACTATACGATCC
This sequence comes from Merluccius polli, assembly GCA_030340625.1. Lineage (NCBI taxonomy): Eukaryota > Metazoa > Chordata > Actinopteri > Gadiformes > Merlucciidae > Merluccius > Merluccius polli. The sequence goes on from JAOPHQ010003452.1 coordinate 13,263, forward strand.
CATGCATTGCTACTATTATTGTAGCCTGTTTATTTCACACAGTATGATGTACTGAAATGTGTGTAGCCTATATTAGAGGTACATTTATTTTATTATTTTTTCTCTCACGCTGGAAGTCTGGAAAAGGGAAATAAATGCTGACAGATCAACTCCACGTCTCCTCTGCATCATCACTCATCATAGCCATGAAGACTTTTTAGTATTAATGTAACAGGCTGGTTAAAGTCTGTTACACAACCATTTAAACTTATATTTACATTCTGTGTCCTTCAAAACTTAAGCCATTGGATGAGAGTTTCTCTGCACAGGCACACAGTGCTTTGAGAGGGGACAGGATTCATGATTTACATTCTGTGTCCTAGAGTATCAGTAATTGTTTTATCACAAGAGCCTGTGTGTGTTTGTGTATGTGCATGTGTGTGTGTGTGTGTGTGTGTGTGTGTGTGTGTGTGTGTTTGTGTATGTTTGCATGCATGTGTGCTTGGTGCATGCGTACGTGCTTGTGTGTGTGTGTGTGTGCGTGTGTGTGTGCGTGCATGGTCACACACACACGCACAGCGAGCGACACACTTTCTTACACACACACATATTTGGACATTCACATGGCACATTTAGTAACTAAACATTGTGTTGTTTATAGTATTGGGGTTGAGGGGTGGGGTTTGGGCTGGTTTAAAAATATGTCTATGTTGTACTGTAACTCTATTTATACTTACTGTACTAATCTAATAATAAACCCTTCATTGCATTTTGGATCCATTTACGTTCGAACCTATGTTTGATCAGTGACAGTTCCATTGTTAATTTTTGGTCCCAGACTGGATAATGGTAAATAATTAAAAATCATTAATTTGAATATTTGAATATTGAGTATGTTGCCTAAAATTGACTTACAAAAGTCCTACAACTTGTCCCTCATCATTACACTCTCTGAAAAATGGCTCAGAGGTAACATCTCATATAATTAAATAAATCTCACAAATGATATTCTATATAGAACTGATAGGTGCTCCAGGGGTGGAGACCTCTGATCTCCTATCTCAGCTAATCATGCCTATAGTTAAGTCTCTACATTTTTGTATGTGTTTTTGTTCATTTTTCATGCAAATAAATGTATAACTATTGGTAGCATATATAGGCCACCCTCTTTGCCTGCAGAGTCCGTTAATTGCCTGATCTCTAAAATCAATTCCATCTCCAGTAGAAATGAAACCATTTTACTAAAACTGGTTAGATAGGTCATCTGACAAAAAAAAAAATACTTTGTAGTCTAAATGTTACTCAACTAATTAATGAGTCTACTCGAATCACCCCTAAAACCCAATCTCTGCTTGACTGGATACTCGTTTCACACTCAGATAGAATCTTAAGGGCAGGCATTATGTCTGACTGCTTCAGTGATCATCGTGTGTATGGAAAATCAAACAGCCTAAATTGCCACCAAGACTAATCAAAATCAGACAATACAAGAAATGCAATTTAGAAATGATGATGATCTGATCACTATTAACTGGGACAGTTAATACCTAATGGATAAGATACCTGGGATTTTCTTTACACTGAGTTAATTGATGTTGTGGAAAAACATGCTTCTTGGAAAACTGCTAAGGTCAAGGGTAAACATCTCTCTTGGATCAGCCCCAAACGTATAGTCTCTTTAGGCAGAGGGACAAAGCATGGAGAACATTTCCTCAGACAAGGAATGCTGACTGGGAAGTATACAGGCAGCTGAGAAATATGAGCAAGACAAAAACTCATAATGCCAAATCTACTATGAAGAATGTCTCACTAGTGATTTTAAGAACCATAAACAATTCTGGGACAAAATAATCAAAACCATTATTTTTTATGTTTCCGCTTTGGCACGCTCAACTGAAAAAAGAGAGTGGTGTGCGACATGGCGCGACCGGGCTTAAATCCTGGCACGCCGGCAAGACCTACGTCATTTTGACGTCACATTGTCGCGCGACAGGTCGCAAACGGCAGGTTCGCGACCTGTTCGAGTAGAGCCTTTTAGCGTCACTAGTTGTCATGCTCAAACCGCAGTTATTAGTAGTCAGTATTACTCAGACTGACAGGAAGGAGGTTGGTTCTCGGGGAGGTCGAATTCCGACGAATCGGATTCTGGCTCTGGTGGCTCAAACATGTACAGCTGCACAAGTGCAATAACGCTGCTAGAAGGAGTAGGGATGCAAGAAATACCAAAACATTATAGTCGAATACACGGTCCAAATCTCATCGAGTACTCGTTTTGCTTTGCTTTTTTTTAATGTCCACGATAGTTTCCACTAATTTACACATATCAAAAGTCAGTTTTAATCTGTATTACAGTCCATGTGCATAACGTCCACACCAGATGTTTTTTTCTATTGTAGAGCAGCGATTTGAGTTTGGTATCCATTGAGGAAATGTTTAAACATGACGTATCCAGTTGGATTGCGTTTTAGTTTGGCTAATGTTAAGGGCAGGGCAGGGTACTTTGTAATTCGCCGATTGTGTCGAAATATTGACCAAACGATAGCTCTAAAGAGGAGTGCTGCTGCCCGACGGTTACACTAGGAAGCCCTGTCTCCTGGGCAGGTAGACACCATTAGACACATGGGACTACCGATACCGATCATCACGTCTTTAGTTCACCATGTCACATCGCTAATTCAGAGCGTGAATAGCTGTTGAATATCCACTATCTTTCTAACTTAAAAAAACCCCAAACTATTTCCAAGCAGCTCCAGCATAGCGCTGCATAGGTTGTGTATTAAACAATTACCACACATCTCACAGCAGCGCTATGCTGCTATACATTTCACTTTCAGTTTTGATGTCGGGACATCCCTGGCTGGCGGACATTATTGTAAAACTTGTTGACTGCGTGGGGAACTCCGCCCACCCGGCCAGCTGCTGAACGTTGGCGAACGACTCTATTTTACACAGCCTCTCAACAACAATGCGTGACTGCGCAACGGTGATATCCTGCTCAAAAACTTTGCCAAAATACATATCAACATAATGTTTTTGTAAGATGGTGATGGTCTACAAAACGTTCGGGGTTGAGACAGCTCAGAGAGCGTTGAAAACACACAGTCATGCTGGTACTGGGGTTTCCACCATGCTCATTTAGGCCTATTGTTATTAGGCCTACATCAACCTAAACAAGCCCGGTTGTAGGGATACTTTTGTTTTTAATCATTCAAATTTGGCTGGGTGGTTAATAACACATTTTTCTGTGGTGTGACAAACGCAAAACACATAGCCTATTTACTTTTGCTTTACATGGACAATTACTATATACCTATATCTGACTCTATTGATAAATTCAAATCTAAACTTAAAACCTACCTCTTTACTCGCTCATTTGGCTCTTAGGAGTGTCTCTCAGCTCTCATTACAGCTAAATCGACCTGTTAGCCAGCACTAGCCTACCCTTGCTGCCGATGGGTACTAGATTGAGGGTGTGTGTGTGTGTGTGTGTGTGTGTGTGTGTGTCCCATCTAACCACAATGTTGTCTCTGTCTTAGGGTGTTACTGTGATCACGACTGGATGTCCGGCCACTGCACTGGAAGGCTACCAGCTGCTCACCAGCCAGCACCTCATCATCAATGGACAAATTAATTTCCTATTCTTTGTATTTTAAATGCCTACTTTAATATAATAACTGTAATATAATAATGTGTGTTGCACTCCTAACCATCCCTGCAAGGAGGGATCCCCCACCTGTGTGCCTTCTCAAGATTTCTTCCTGATAATCCATGAGTTTTTTCATGCCCTGGGGGGCTTGGGTTGGGGGGGGGGCTGTAAAATGTGTGGCCTGTGAAGCCCTTTGAGACTGTAAATGTGATTAAGGGCTATACAAATAAAATTGACTTGACTTGATTTTATTACTGTGTTATATACACTTACATATTCTCTCAGTATCAACAATATTTTATCACCATTTCAATCTGGCTTCAGGTCTAACCCCTCCACATCTACTGCCCTATTTACCAATGATGTATACTTTGCTGCAGATAATGGTGAACTCACAGGTGCAATCTTTATTGATTTAACTAAAGCATTTGATTTTGTTGATCACTATCTGCTTTCAGATGAACTTCTGAAAGGCATTTTCAGCCTTTCTGAAAATGCAGTTCTGTGGTTCAATTCATACCTTCATAACAGAAAACAGTGTGTCATCCTAGAATAAAGTGTTCAACTTTATGCTGATGACACTGTCACAGCTAAACCTGATCTACCACAAATTCAAGCTTCTCTTCAGTCTGATTTCAACATCCTACAAGATTGGCTTTCACATAAACTGCTGCTCAAAAAGTCCTATACTACGATCTTTGGTAACAGAAAGAAACTCAAATCCAAACCCAGGTAAGGCGTGTTCACACCTGGCGTTTTTTTCTTTCTGCCAGCGCTCTTTTTACATTATATTCCTATGTAGCAGAGCGCTTTTGGAAAACGCCCCCGGCGTTTTTTTCTCCCGCACTGAGCGTAAAAAAAAGTTGAAAAAAGTTCAACTGTCAGGAAAAAAGCGCCCGACGTCAGGCGTTTTTTTGACAACTGACCAATCACAGTTCGCCGCAAATTGCGCATCATCGAAACGAAGCTCCTGGACTACATGATGGTCAGCACCTTGCTGCTGCCTTCCCCGAGTGATATCGTGCACCCACAAACATGCAGGTACACGATTCTCGTCGTCGTCAGTTAGGGCCAATGCAAGTGCCAATCACCTGTTTCTTGCCATTTTGTAACAACGATGTAAGGGTAGCCTGGATACGTAGTAGGCGAGTAACGTCAGGGTCTAGAGTGGGTTCGTTTCTAGGCGGTAGAAAAAACGCTCTCGGCGCTTTTAGGACAAAAAGCGCTGCCAGCTTTTTTTTTTTTTTTGAAAAAGCGGTCGGCTCAACTTTTCCCTATCACAAAAAATGCCAGGTGTGAACACGCCCGTATTGTGTAATAACCTGTAATGACAGCACTCCTCTGCATAAAGTTGATAATATTAAATATCTTAGCGTATGGCTTGGATGGATTCCAAACTCATTCAAATCACAAATCGATCATCTCTTACGTAAAGTCAACTTTGGAATCAATGTTTTACATCGATCTCGTAATTGCTTTACACGCAGTGTGCGTAAGAAACTTGCCTCTCAACTTATACTTCCGATTTCTGACTGTTGTGATGTTGTCTATCAAAATCAGTCCTTGTTCCGCTTAACACAGCATATAATAGACTGCACATTTGTCCTTGGATGTCGTTTTCTCACTCATCATTGTATAATGTATGATGCACTTAAATGGCCATCTCTAAACGTAAGAAGACACATTTACTGGCTTCAACTTGTATTTAAATGTATTTATTTCAATTATCCTCCTTATTTACAACAGCAACATTTATCTTGTACCTTTCACTTCATATTATCAAGTTTTGCACTCGGCTCAGCTCTATTTCTCTGTCCCTCGTGCTAAGAAAGCAATTGGCAAACAAGCTTTTAGGTTTAAAGCCCCAGCAGATTGGAATAATTTTCCCTTTTGATACTAGATACTTTTTTCATCACTTGGTATGTTTAAGCATACCCTGTCTTCTTACTTTGAGATGGACTGCCCTTGTTATCAATGAAGCTGTCACTGTTCATACCTGATGTTTATACCTAGTGTTTATACCTACTGTTTATACCTACTGTTTTACCTATTTGTTATACCTACTGTTTATACTACTTTTATACATACTGTTTATACACCTGTTTATACCTGATGTTTTTACCTGATTGTAGCTGATTATTTACTCTCACATACTGTTTATCTATTATTGGCCACTTTGTGGTTGTAATGTTTTCAATGTTTTCATTAATTAATGTATGTGGTTTGTCTTTGTTTTTTTTGTTTTGTTTTTTGTTTTGTTCAGTTTTGTTTGTTTTCTGTTTGTCTTTTGTCTGTCTGTTCGTTGTCATATTGATAATTATACATGTTGTATATGTTGGGACCCCTCGAAAACAAGATGGTACATCTCAAGGGGTTTATCCTAATAAATACATTTGAACACACACAGCCACATAGAACATAAGCTGAGAACATTGCTTTCTGTCTCTGTCTCTGTCTCTCTGTCTGTCTCTGTATCTCTCTCTCTCTCTCTCTCTCTCTCTCTCTCTCTCTCTCCACATACACATCTAACATAAACTGTAGAACATAGCTCTCAGTATCTGTGTGACCTACGGTCCAGGTGTTGACCAGCCGTCTACAGAGGAAAGGGTCCAGGTGCCAGTGGATCCCGGGTAGGATGGTGATGTAGAAGACCTCATGTCCCAGAGCCGCAGACAGCAGGAAGAGAACGTAAAGAGGCCAGTTCCTTATCTCATACTGAGGTGTGACACAGCCCTGTGTGTGTGGGGGGGGAGGGACATAACACAATTAATCAGACCAGGTATGATGGTATCATGTAAGAGGGTGGCCGTTTTCCAATTGACTCACTTGTGCCCTCATTCCCTATTCCCTATATAGTGAACACTACATAGTACACGTTTTCGGGAAGAAGTATCGGAAAGTCTCCAAGTTTGTACTTGGAGACTAATGATGCACTGGAAATCCATCGACATGATGCGTCATGTTTGCAGGCTGACCAAATATGATCTTTAAAAGAGCACCCTCTGAAGAGTAGCTTCAGGGCTTATATAACAAGTGTTTTACTCTTACAAGATAATTTCCACGATAATTTGGGATGGCTGACTCCTCCTACAGCGACGAGGTCAACTGGGGGCAACTAGAGTCTAGGACTCTAGCGGTTCTTCATTCCTCACCGAAGCCAATAGAGGCCTCAGTATATATATATATATATACAGTATATATATATATATATATATATATATATATATATAGAAAGAAAGAACTAAAATAAATTAAGAGTAATAGGTAACATTAATTAAGAATAACTAAGGGGTAAAGTAGCTCTCGCAGTCAGAATTGCAATGCACAGCTTGTAAGAATGCATAGGAATGTTCAGCTTAAGCAAATATTGTACCTTGTCTATGTGTAGAACAGAACAGAAATTATATCAGGTTCCTAACTGTGTGCCACGTGTCGTTGGCTAAGCAAAATGGGTTAACTTGGGAATCAGTAGACCCATGGGTTGCAGCTTTAAGGGGATGTTAACTATTGGGCACTAAGAAGGATTGAAGTAAATTATGTACCTGTACAGCACTGAGGCCTGATGCGCAGGCAGGGATACAACTGGTGTTTGATTCCATATAGGCATTGTTGTTCAATGTTCTGCCTCTCCATGCAATACACCAATTCTACCAATAGTGAAACCTGACAAGACTCTGTGATTTGTGGATCTAAGAGTGGTTAATAATAATACAGTTCAGCAAGTACACTCATGTTGTTCCTAACCCTATCACTATTTTCCCTACTAATTCTGCTGACTCCTCACATTTTTCCATTATTAATTTGGCAAACACATTTTTAGCATCTCGGTAGAACCACAGTCACAACATTGGTTTGCCTTCACCTATAATGTGAAGCGCTACATATTGACACGTATGCTCCAAGGCAGAATCGCCTGCTGTATTTTCATGAAAGTAGTTTAAAGCACTGGCCGGCCCACACTATTACAATGATTTATTGGTGTGTTCTCCATCAGAACAAGCATAAATGTGTTTTGGCTAATAATGGAAACAAAGTCTTAAAACACAGATTACAATTGGATTGTTGGCCTAACTAGAGCTTGTAATTTACCAGAAGGATAATTAGTTACCATTTACACTGATAGCAGATGTGTTTGGAGTTGTAGACATTGTTCCCCTGCTGTAGGCTTTGGGTTAATGGGGGTGTTGTAAAATGTGGCCTGTAAAGCCCTAATGAAAATGACTTGACTTGAATTGACATGAATGAACTGGACTTGGGTGAAACAGATTTGTGTAAATAATGTTTGGTTGGGTCCGTCTCAGAAATGGTGTTTACCATTTTCCTCTGATGGCAGAATTGTCACATGGTAAGGACCATGTGACAAAAGGGGAGATGATTGAGATTAGTAGATTATGTAAATATATTAGGTGTTTATTTAACTTCTTATTTGTAAAATTACTTATATTTTACTTCTTATATTTACTTCTTATGAAAACATTTTTTTAATTTGACTTCCTATGCAGCAATGATTGTACAAATTGTTTGATTTGTGCCACAATATGACGAGCTATCGCACAGACACAACATATGCGAGCTATCACACAGAGACAACATATGAAGTTTTATAACTAGGTTCGGGAACAAAGACCACGCCCCAAACTCATCTCATTTCCGTTCAAAAAACATATTTAAGAACGCCTTTTCCGTTCACTCCCTCCTTGACTAATTGTCTACATCGCCAGAACCGAAAGACAGAACCGAAAAATTCGAAAACTCACCAACAATCATGGAGAACGAATTAACACTCAACCCGTCAGACAGCGAACTGTTCGACGACATCCCCGAGTCCTCTCCTTCACCCGTCATCCCTCCTCGTCAGCCAGCCCGAACCCGCTCAACCATCCACGCCGTCAGGCGCTCCCAGCCTCCGTCCACCGGCGGCTCCAACACTATCGGGCCTTCTCCCCCCCACAGCTCCAGGGGAAGATCTCGTGCCCGGCGTCCGACCGATACTCCTCACTCCAGCCGCTCCGGGCGAAGCCTCCGTGACCCGGCCCCACCTCGCCGTTTCGCCGATCGTCCTTCGGCTCCTAACATCGCGGAGTGGACGGTCGTTCGCCTGAAGCGCGCCCTCACGCAGCGGAACATAACTTTCCACTCCACCGACAATAAGGCGAAACTATTTCAACAAATTACCGACTCCCAGCAGAACAGCACGCTGCATCGCACAACTCCACGGCCACTTCCGGGTTCACAGCGTCGCGCCCGCGGCAGCGCCGATGACGTCACACACCCCCACCAGCCCTCCCTGAGGGCCAGGTCGTATTGAACGCAGTTCCTGCATATCTTGCTCCTAATACATTTTCTTCCTTACCCCACACTTCCCAAACAACCCGAGCACACGCATCCCTTCATCCCAGCATCCTTTCTTCTTCTTCTTTAATTCCTAACTTCCCGGTCCCTCCTGCTTTGGCTATACCGATTGCCTCAACCGCACAGAGTGTGCCCACCACAACGACCCACGGCAACATCGTCAGCCAAAACCAATACTTTCCTCCCGTCTCCTATCCTAGCATCCCTTATTCTTCTTTCATTCCTAACTTCCCTGTCCCACCTCTTCTGGCTACCATCGCCCCCCCCATTCCAACTTCAACTGCCTCAGCCGCACAGAGCGCGCCCACTACAACGGTCCCCGGCTACACTACCAGCCAAAAACCCTTACTTTCCTCCTGTCTCTTCTTTTCCCCCTCCCCTCCCCCAACCCTACCCCTACCCTCCCCATCACCCATATGTAACTTGTGTTCCTTGTCCTCCAACTAACGCACCTGCTTTTTCCACAGCTCCTCCCATAGCCGGATCCTGGATTTTCCCCACCTTTCCCCCTACACATAATAACTTCACTCTAGCTACAGCATTGCCTCCAGTACGCCCAGTCGTTTCCTCTCGTCCATCTCCAGTGTCAGCCACTCTCCGACAACAGATTCTTGCTGGTAACTATGTTGATCTCGCCCATTTAATACATCCGTCCACTTGCAACCCTCATATCCCCAGAGAACTACAAACGGCACTCGGTCCAATCGAACTCAAGCAACCCCTGTCTACCCGCTCCAAAGAACTCACAGCAGTAGAGTTCGCCCTCTCATTCTCCTTGTACCATGACATTATTTGCTCATCTTTCCCCGACCGCAGGCAAGAGCTGGATGACTACGTGTCTCTGGTCCTCGACCTGGCCTTGCGGTTTGGAGGTAATGGATTTTATAATTACCATATTCTCTTTGCTTCCCAAGCTGCCGGTCGCCTTCAGCAGTTCAACCAAGGAACTTACTGGGGCACGCTGGACACAGAGCTCTATTGCCGTGTCTTTTCAGCCCGCGCTTCGCTTAATTGCGACCAGTGCGGCGCCCCATCACATCCTACCACAACTTGCACCCTCACCGCTTCTTTGCCCCGAACCTCATACCAAACTAACCATAACCCTGCCGTTTTCCATAGCATGCCACCAACAGCCCCTCCTCCAACCATCACCCCGAAACCAGTCAACATCCAACCAATCGCCCTCGGCCCTCTTCCTAAAGGTGTCGACAAAAGAGGCAGACCAATCCTATATCAGGGCGGGAGGATGGTCTGCAATAAATTCAACGACCTTGGTTGCAAAGTTGCTAGCTGTCGTTTCCTTCATACCTGCTCTTTCTGCGGCAAAGCCCACGCCAGATCCACCTGTCCGCATAATCCCACCAAACACGGACTGTGTAAGTATCTGAACACACCCATCAACATCAACGCTCTCACTGCTGCTTTAAAAAACCACCCTGACCGCAAGTTTGTTAATTACCTCATCCAAGGATTAAAAAACGGATTTCACCCAGGTTTACAAGTCATACCAGATTCCTCTTACACATGCCACAACTTGCAGTCTGCCACCTCCCAGCCCGACATAGTCGACAAACTCTTGGACCTAGAAATTAAAGATAAATTCATGATCGGTCCATTCTCCAATCCACCATTCAGTCCATATAGAATCAGCCCAATCGGAGTTGCCACCAGGAAATATTCAGGAAAAAAGAGACTCATCATAGACCTCTCATCCCCCCACAGCTCCCCAGTTCCAAGCATCAACAGCTTAATCCCTAGTCCAGACTTTTCCATGCACTATGCATCTATAGACCACACCATCTCCCTCATCAGTACAGCCGGCCAAGGAGCATGGTTGGCCAAAGCGGACATCACCAGCGCATTTAAAGTCCTTGCCATCCGCCCAGACTTCTGGCATCTCTTTGGCGTTCAGTGGAAGGGCGCATACTACTTCTCCGTGCGCCTCACCTTCGGTTGCAAAAGCAGCCAAAAAATATTCGACACATTATCCGAAGCACTCTGCTGGATCTTGTTGAACGAATACAGACTCCCCTACATCGTTCACCTCCTAGACGACTTCCTTACAGTCACACCATCCTTTTCTCCCCCGTCACAAGGTCTCTGTACCCTGATCTCTGCTTTCAATGAGCTTGGAGTCCCTCTCTCCCCGGAGAAAACTGAGCGCCCCAGCACAGCCCTGGAATTCCTCGGCATTACACTCAACTCCGTTTCACTCCAAGCGTCCCTGCCCACTGACAAAGTACACCGGATTTCTTTAATCATTTCAAATTTCCTCCTGGCTCACAAATGCACCAAACGCCAACTTCTCTCGCTGCTTGGCCACCTTAATTATGCAATCCGCATCATCCCTCAAGGCCGATCCTTCTTGTCACACCTGCTTTCCATAGCCTCCTCCGTCCCATCTCTCCACGACAACGTCACACTAGATAACGCATGCAAAACGGAGCTCAAACTATGGCACCAGTTCCTCTCATCTTGGAACGGCATCTCGTTCTTTTACGACACACACATCACTTCGCCAGAAGACCTCCAGCTATTCACCGACGCAGCTCCTTCTGTCGGCTTCGGTGGTTACTTTAGCGGCAAATGGTTTTCAGCCAAATGGCCGCCCGAGTTCTCATCGCTCTCCCCCTCCTCCGCCATCTACGAAATGTATCCAGTCATCATTGCAGCTATTCTTTGGGGCCAAAAATGGTCAAAGAAAATCATCACCATCCACTCCGACAACAGTGCCGTCGTAGACATCATCAACAAGGGTCGTTCTCACTGCCTAGACATCATGCAGTTCGTCAGGAAGCTCACCCTAGTTTCAGCACAACACCAATTCATCATCCGAGCAGCTCACATCCCCGGCCAAAAAAACACAATCGCTGACGCACTCTCTCGCTTTTCATTTCAGAAATTCAGACCGCTGGCACCAGCCTCCGACGCTCTCCCGACTCCAGTCCCACCGTTTTCAGCCACCATCTTCAATTGACTCCAGAGCTGCAAAACCTGGTTTCCATTTCCCAAGATGCCATTCTAAACAGCGTCGCTCCCCGTACACTTGCAGCATACATGACCGGATGGAATTGCTTTAAAACATTCCATGCCTCCCATAATCTTCTGTTCCCTTCGCTCGACGTCTTGACACTGTCTAGCTTCATCTCATTCGCCCATTCTATCCTGAAGATCAAATCCACTACCATCCAAGCTTACATAAGCGGCATCAACTTTTTCACCAAACTATCCGCCGCGGCACCATGCCAAGCCACTTCCCATTCCTACATCACCATGTTAATCAAAGGTCTCCGCAAGACAGAAGTTCATACTGCTCCAAAACGCTCGCCCCTAACCTCAGATCTCCTCATCCTATGCATCAGAACCCTCCGCTCAGGCTATTCATCCCCGTACGTCGACAAGGTCCTAGAATCCATGTTCCTACTAGCCTTCTTCGGCTTCCTTCGCTGCTCCGAATTCACAGTTTCTACCTCCAAATACAATCCATCTTGCCACGCATCCATTTCCGACATTTCCATACAGTCCACCGACACACTCATTTACCACCTTAAATGCAGCAAGACCAACCAGTCCGGTCTACCTCAACCCATCTACCTCTTCCGCCTAGACTCGTACATAAGTCCCTTTGAACCGATACAAGAATACACCAACTCTAGGCTAGCCAGCAGAGCTTCCCCCCAGGACCCTCTGTTCGTCACAGAAACAGGACAAGTAGCCACACGTCACTGGTTCCACTGTCACTTCCGCCAAATCCTGTCTCAATCAGGAGTATCCCCAGAACAGTACTCGGGGCACTCCTTCCGCATTGGAGCCGCCTCCTCCGCTTCCAAGCAGGGGATCCCCGATAATACCATCAATCCTCGGCCGATGGTCTTCTCCTGCTTATCTCACATACATTCGAAATGAAATAAACGACATCAAAAATGCTCACACGCGCCTGTCTCGCTGAAGTTTCTTTGGGGCTCTTCGAAGAGAGAAAAGACGGTTCCCCCACTCAGCGTCTCAAAACCCACTCTGTTCCTGATCATCCCGCCGAACTCCACATTCCATCCACCCACCCTACCAGCTTTTCCTCCTTTCTATCAACCCTCACTCGTCCTCCCTATACCCCCTCATCCCTCAACCCTCGACCCTTTCCCCCATCCCTCGACCCCTACCCCATCATCCCTTCATCCTTCCATCCCCTCCATCCCTCGACCCTTTCCCTTCCAGTATTCCGTATATGTTCATAACATGCAAATAAACTGTTTCTCATTCCATACAGCCATTGGCGTGGACTTTGTTAGTGAAATGTCGAACTATCGCACGGACAGTTTCATGTCATGTATTGTAATGACTGATACTTGACTTTAGTTTCTAAATGTCCTGAAGTGTCCCCATGTAAAATACAGATGCTACATCGCAAAAGCAATGCTAATGGAGATCCCTGGAAGCATCCCCTCTAAATGTGATCAGATAACAAGACACATTTTGTAAATAAAGTAATTTAAAAAACAGATTTATCTAAGCACCTACGCATATCTCTGTAAAATGATTGTAACATCAGCACTGCAAAAGACCACAAACTGAGAACACGTAAGGGTGCTTCTCTTCCAGTGAGTCATATGCTAGTAACCTCTGACTCCAAAATAAAGAGGATGGTCTTGTCAACAGATGCCACACAATGCTTAAGTAGCAGTGTCCTGTCTCAATCCCCACAACAACTTATTTCCAATGCGTCCAACATGGGTTATAAGCCATGTTCAGATGTGGAAAGATTGAAAAGATTGTAAAGATTTAGATTGTGCTTTGTTACATTTACAAAACAACTACCCCTACGTAAAATATTAATATTTGTTTGAATGTGTTAGCTATTTATGTTGAGGCCGCTACAATATTAATAATGATGCTGAATGGTAATATTATATTAGTTCAAACATTTGTGGTTTGGTGTCAATGAAGGGGGGGGCGGTACAGAAGACTGGGGAAACACATGTCACACATGTCATGTCTGCCTTGTTATTCTGGTTGGTTTAGCTCATGTTGAAGTGTGATACTAACCTGCCTGTTGCTATAAGGTTGAGGATCATAATGGTATGAAATGAGTAACACCGAACACTGATCCAGTGGATTTAATCTTGGTTGAGTCTATAGTTGCTATAGTTGTTTAATAATTGTGCTTTATAAAAATGAATATTTAACTGCCAAGGTTTGCTCTTTGTTGGCAAAAATACAGGCTCTATTAAAAAGTAGGCCTACCATTAAGATTATTACTTTTAAAATTAGTTAATTTAAAATCAAAAAAGAGTTTTTACAGAGGAGGGTTTGCACTGTTGATGATTAACGTTTTAGTATAGGGGCAGAATAAGCAGAAGTTGGTTAATTTGAATGAAACCTGGGTCTGCCAGTGTACAGCTCACAGGGAAGTCGGGTAGGCCTTAACAATAGAAGGGCAATATCTTGTTGACCATCTAAAGTCAGAGACCGGGTGAGTTGGAAAAACGAGAAAAGCAGGTCAGACTGATTTTAACCATTTCCCTTTGCCACAACTTACATTCACTTCGTATCCGTTCTTCTCGTGTTTGTGTTTAGGAGTATTCTGCAGATGCTCACTCTCCGACACGTGTCCAGGTGTTTTACCGGCATGCTGTGTGATTGGTCGCAGCGGGTGGTCTGTCCCGGTGCTTCCCCCGCTGTCCCGCGTGGCAGCGTCGAACAGAACGAGCCCACATCGTCTCTGGAACCGAGCGACGAGAGTCGAGTCGCTCAGGTAGTCCAGCCACTCTGACATGTCGATACAACCAAACCGAGACAAGGGATAAGGTTAAGCGCAGTAGGTTCCAATAGCCCTACTCATCCACGCGCCGAGAGTGCAGAATGTAGAGCTAGGTGCGGCAGGACAGGTGTGTCGGGGGGCGGGGCTACAAATAAGAGGAATGGTCTAAAGTTAGAGGTTCTCGATCTTTACACAGGTGGTTGTTCACGATGGAAAGTGCGTCGGCTATATTATAAAGCTCAAAAATATAGCCTAATGTTATTATATATTAACGTTATTGATGCGTTAGAAATGCACTATTTACGATTTCGCAGACGCTTTCATCCAAAGCTTGAATTCATAGATGCACAGTGTGTGTGTGTGTGTGTGTGTGTGTGTGTGTGTGTGTGTGTGTGTGTGTGTGTGTGTGTGTGTGTGTGTGTGTGTGTGTGTAGAACTGATGGTTGATTAGTCGTGTGTCGCTGTTGACGGTTTTTTTTTAAGCCTACCCTGCATTCATGCGCCTCTGTAAAACATAAATGCACGTGTTGATTTACATCAGCATCAAACATAACAGTGATATCACAGTAATATCATTTTAGAACATAATGGGTGTAGATAAGACAAACGGTGCGTCATGTGATACGCCGTTTTTTACTGTTTAATGTTCCCGATAACGGGAACCCCCCTCTCTCTCTCTCTCTCTCTCCCCCCCCCCCCCCCCCCCCCCCCCCCCCTCTCTCTCTCTCTCTCTCTCTCTCTCTCTCTCTCGGCTGTGTGCACTCGCTCGCATGCATTACATCATCAATATCCACCATGCGGAGCAGATCGGAATATTGCCGTATTTAAACCTTCAAGCTGAGGCGGGGGAGACGTTTTTTTTTGTTTTTTTGTTGACCGGACATTGTGGGAATTATCTACAAAAAAACCCGGCAACAATGTATCCATAGCGGAATGATGTGAACGGAGAGAGAGGGCAGCGAGAGGAGAGAGGGGGGGACAAGAGACGTGCACCGTCATCAGCCTCTGCCCGCCTGCAGCTCCCTTTGTGTTCACCAAAGAGCGCAAATGACAAAAGATGACATGGCAGAGGTAGATCTGCCACCGAGCCAGGAGGAGACAGCGGGTGGGCCCTCGTCCTTCCCCTACGAGGAGTACGAGTGCAAAATTTGCTACAATTATTTCGACCTTGACCGCCGCGCACCCAAGCTGCTGGAGTGTTTGCACACGTTCTGCGAGGAGTGTCTCAACACGCTACATCTGCGCGAGGAGCGGCCGTGGCGCATCAGCTGCCCGGTGTGTCGCCACCGGACGCCCGTGCCGGACTACCGGATACAGAACCTGCCAAACAACACCAAGGTGACGGAGGACTTCCCGCTCTACATGGACTCGGACCCCCTGCCGCAGGACGCTCTGCCGCTCTACCCGCCCCCGCTGCACCCGGCCCTGGTTGCGCTCCGGCGGGAGGAGGCTTCGGGTGGAGCGGGGTCCAGCAGTCAGGCAACCCCCTCCTCCACCACCGTGTCCACCGCCACCACCCTCTCACAGGACTCGGTGCGCTACGACAGCTGCCAGAGCTGTAAGCGCGTGGCGCTTACCACGGGCTGCGTGTGCGTCATATTCTCCTTCCTGTCCATGCTGGTGCTGCTCTTCATGGGCCTTATCTTCGTGCACAGCCACAGCAGCCCCCCTTCCCCGGCGGGGCCCATCTGCCTGTCGGTGGCCAGCATCCTCGCCATGTTCTCCGTGGTGGTCACGTGGCTTATATGCTGGCTCAAATACAGACCCGACCACGAGACGGGCCGCGCATCCGCCACGAACAACTCCCGGAGAAACGCCTGATCCACAGTTAGGATCTGGACCAAGAATTTCCCTTTTGTTTTGTGTGTGTGTGTGTGTGTGTGTGTGTGTGTGTGTGTGTGTGTATACTACTGGAAATTGATATTCCTACTTCCTGTGCCCTTTTCTAGAAACATATATCCAACAAAAATGGCCTTTCAATGATATCGCAAACACCCCCACAGCCTTCGTTCTGATGTGAGCAATAGGCTACTGGTGCTGGGTGCCCTTGTAGTGAACTGTCAAGCACTAAACTGTGGTTGGATTGATGATTTGAAAGAAATGAAGTGCTTATTTGAGTTTTACCAAACCCTCCCCTGGAAAATAGGCCTACTGCATATTCCACTGTACCGTTCACTGTATATGATGTCATTCACTCTTCTAGCTGAAGAACAGTGTCATAGTGTAGCTACAAATATTTTCCAATGTCAAATTCTCTGTGAAGATCCTGGATTTTGTTTGGCTTTTATTGTTAAACAATATGGGATACACCATCTAAATTGTAAATAGGCGACTTATCTGTACATGCAGTCCCTGTGTGATACTTGTTCAGACCCTTGGGTCAAACGCTTTATAATCTCTATGTTTTCCTATCGTCATCAGTCGCCTTGGTGAATGGTACAATGATCAAGTACAGCTCTGTTTGATTTATTGTGACCCACAGGCGGTTGTGTGTTATGCATGCTAGATACACCGAGTACAGGCAGGAGTAGCAAACTGTACTGACAGTCAGTTTGTTGTGTCTCTTTGCTTGTGTGCCTCTCCCCTTGTTACTCTACAAAGTGACCTGCGGCCACTACTTAACAATCGACCAATGACATGCTCAATCTAATCACCCAATCAATCAATCAACCAATGAAAAGCTCAATCCAATCAACCAATCAATTCACTGGCCACTGGCAAGGCTCAATCAAGCCTTGTCATATGATGCTGTGATTGTTGAGAACAGTACCAGAAGGTTACTGTGGTATTCCTGCTGGCTTCAAGTGTTCTGCCCTTCCTGTGTGTCAGCATCAGAGTGGATCAGACAGCAGGTCAGAGGAGGGACAGCATGGAACTGCTCTCAGCCTTCCATCTCTGGGTCTATTTATTTTTATCAGAATAAAATGTATTATTGTTATTATCATCATTATTGTTATTGTTGTTGTGTTATTATAATGTTATTTAATTTCAGGGTTTTGGAAACAGGCATTTGCAAGAGAGGCTGAGCTAAATATGTATAGTATTGGCAAGGAGAATTAGGTTCAGAATTTGATTATAGGATCGTTTAGATTTGATCAACCAGTTAAAGCCTCGAGGCCAAAACATATTTCTTCCACCATGGGTGTAAGAGAGACATTAAAGTCACACATTCTGTACAGAGTACAGACAGACACTTCACAAAATTGATCCTCAATCATCAGGTCATGATTCGTTTTGCATACAGTACTTCATTGTATTTTGTAGACTAACGTGTGTGTGTGTTTCTGTCCAAGCACTTATTACATGTGCACTGCTGTGAATGATGCAAAAACTCAGCAAATGTTTATGGAAACTTTGAGTGCACTGCTGTGAATGATGCAAAAACTCAGCAAATGTTTATGGAAACTTTCCCAAATTGACATTAATGCCTGCTTCAAACCTTTTTATTTCAGTTTGACGTAATGCACTTTCACTCTGTTATTTTACACAAGTAATAGAGTATCTTTAAAAAACAAACAAACATGTAAGCTCATTGTATTTATTTAAGAGGACCTATAGAATATGTTTGACGGTTTTATGGGAATGTGTGGTTGTGGTTGTTGTTAAGGTACCAAATGTATTTGCACAGAGAAATGTTCCTTATGTGTTGTATTTGCATACATACATAAACTCATTTGAGTAATAAAGAAAACCAGAATATTCATTTAATTGATGTTGATTCCATGTGGTAGATGTGGTTCCTGTCGAAAACATGACGCAAAATTGTCTTTAAAATGCTACAATAAACTACTCAAATAATAAACTGCTCCAACATGCCATCTACTGGCGTACATGAGACACTGCATTAAAAACATAGAAAAGGAAAACCCTTCTCTCCTCAGTCGTGCCTTTCTGTAGAAGTTTGTTATGTACACCACGTTGTTTGAAACTAAATAGTTTCGCTTCTTTATCTTGGATGCGTACCTGTAATATCCATTAGGCTGAACGTGTTTATCTGTCGTGACAACAAGGCGCTACATCGCGGTAGCCTGAAGTTGGCCCATTCAGGAGGCGGGTTCTATCTGAACCCGAAATCTGATAAGCTAAATCTATAACTCTCTGAACCAATAATACCCAATAAGTATTTAAAAAACAAACAAAACGACATCAACTCACTATGAAACATAAAGATTAGTTGCTGGCAATTCAGGTCGACCTGAGTTTTTACAAATAATGTGGGAAAACATGTTTTATTTATTTAGGCCTATTTATTGATATGCATTTATTTATTCATCCATTTAGTTAGGCCCTATTTCTTTTTTTAAGCGTAGGCTACGCTACAATTTGCCTGTGGTTTAATGTGGGCCTACGTGCAGGGGCCCCTGAACGCTTTTTGGATGTGTTTCTCAAACATATTTGGGTTTTTGAATGCTCCCATATAAGATTTTGAAAAGGAAAAAGGCTTTAATTGCCAGCAGGGCTGCGTGTCAAACGTCTCTTCAAGATTCGATTGCGTTTAATTAAAGTTACGAATACGAATACGAATACGAAAACTTTATTGTCCACAGTGTGAAAATTTGCCTTCGGTTTCACCACAAAAATACAAGACATTTAAAACACAGTATACACACATACAGCGACCAGTATGGACCAAACATTTCATAATATACAAAGACATCGATGGATTACTATAAGTAAATTAAATAAATAAGTGCTTGCTGTCCCAAAAACCTGCAGCATAAGGAAATGCAGTCTACTATTATGTAGAAGACTGCATTTCCATATGCTGCAGGTTAAAAAAAGTTAAAAATAATTTGTTAGAGTGAGACCTGAAAGTAGTAGGAAATATGTGATGCAACTCATTTATTTCTCATAAATGAGAAATAACATCATAAATGAGAAATAACCCTACCCCCCCCCCCCCCCAACCATCACGTCTGCAAACTGATGTTTCCATCCTTATCCCAGACATGTGCAACGGCTCAATACAAATATGTATTGAGCCGTATGAATATGTCTTTAAACATATATAATAATAATAATAATAATAATAATAATAATAATAATAATAATAATAATAACAATAATAACAATAATAACAATAATCATAATGTTGTTGTTGTTTTATTTAACTACACAATCTAATCAACCATTGGCTTCACAGAAAACATTCAAACCTAACAGGTAAAAGCTTCTAATCTACAATGATTGCGAGGAACTATGTTTTAAACCGTTAAAACACGGGTCGAATACCTGGTCAATTTATCTATTCATTCCATGCAATATTTTTGGCAGAATTTTATTTTATCTCAATATGTACCTATGCATGTCGTTAAATAGGCATAATTGTGTCTTTATCAGGTGAAAGGCACCCAGTTTGTTCTGCTTATAGGCCTACTTTAACCAAGTTAGGCTATTTTTCAGTGACATTTTCAAACTCCAAAAGACAAAGAGGTCTAAGGTCTAGGTTAATTGTAGCCCATTTTAGTAAATGGTCGACTTCCGTTCGATTAAAAAATAGAAATAGGCCCAAATAAAAGTGAACGCTCCGTTCAGATTTTTGTGTACGGTGAAGGTGATTATCGACCTAAGTGGGTTTTGCCTTCAAATATTCTGCTTACAACCACGTTTTCATCAAGTAGACCTCTTGTTTTTCATCAAATAGACTACAATTACTTAAAAGAAATAAGCGAAACACCATGCAGACGTTTGTGTTTTTTTGCATGGTGTTTCTCTTACTTCTTTGAAGTAATTAGTCTACTTGATGAAAAACTAGAGGTCTACTTGATGAAAACATTGTTGTTGTAGACTAAGCTAATAGACTAACGTATGTGTTTTTAATTAGCCGTATATTAATGATTACACAAAAGGTCATATTGACTTGAGGTAAAGTAGAAGCGTAACGTGGTTTCAGTTCAGACTTGCTCGAATACATTTGAAATCATTTTTGATTCCCTTTTCTGCACATTTATAGCCTATTTGACAAAGTTAAATGGTTTGCTTGATTGGTGCATATAGACACTTAGGACGATAATTTGCAATAGAGGGGCTAACAACTTTGAGTGTGAAATTCGTCTCTAAAGGCACTTAAATGCGCAAATTCTTGGATGATAGAATAGAAACCAAGGATAAAGATTAAAAAATACCCGAGGGTATAGGACGTCTAATTTTGAGAAACAATACGGCACACTATTCCCTTAATTTTACGAGTTCTGTCCATTAGCTGATGTTATCACAATGTTACATTTAAACACTTGTTAGTCGTGCCATAGTCGTGCTTTAAGGGCTGCTCTGGCGTCGCGCGCCCCCCTCCGAGCACCCCCAGCTTGTCATTCTGCAGCCATTTGTGTTGTGTATGACACCATACGGTGGAAACTAATTTTATGTCATCTGTGCAACATAGACGAAATGTTCCCGATTAAAATAACGCAAAAATGCGCATTGTTTGTGTATTGTGTTTTGTTGTGTATTTGTTTTATTTTATTATGATTTTTATCAATGGATCTACAAAGTTGGTGCAATGTTTTTTGGAATGGCATCTGTCTGGAAATGTAATTGGTCTAACCCAGGTTTTGCGCGAGGCAGTTGTATAACAGCTTATCCAAGGAGCAAAGTTTTTATTTTCGACCAATCGTTACGCAGCGTCGTGGACCGAGCGTAAAACCCCTCAACCAATAGGAAAGCTCGAGACACTGACGGAGTGAGAAACACAGCGCAACTAATAAGTAATGCCCTACTTGCGCCATCTCCTCTCATTCTGAACATATGTCAACAAACAGCGATAACTGCGACACGCTCTGCTTCGAGATTTTGTTCCTCCTCGAGCGACACAGTTGCTTTCTTGCAGACCAAGAAAACAAAATACTCTATTCTCACTTTGTGTTATTTTGTGTAACTCGTTAAGAGGCGGGAGTTCATTCCCGGACGCTGGTCCTTTTTGGAAAGAGCGATCGTGGATAACCTGTTTGGAGCTATACAACGTGGAGCTTTTATTCAAGGACATTTTATTGCCATAAAATAGCCTACTCTTAAATTCATCGCCGGTTGTCAACTAGCCTCCGCTGGGGGACGTGTCCATTGCGTGGGGTCGTGGAGGTAGGCCTACGTTGGCGGGGTCAATACCCATGATGATGCGACCCACGCTGGCTCAGACCTACACCCGCACTGGCTTCCCACTGGAAGGTAAAGATCGCCAGCAGCAAGCACACCTTTATAGCTGTAGGACATATTTGCAATATTATGTAGGATAATTTTCAATTACACTTTCTCAATTGCAATTATTTAGGTGGTTATGGCCCGTTGAACTAAGAAATAAAATACGATATAAAATACAAAAAGGAAAAAAGGGACTCCTAAATATAAGGTAGCCTAATAATAATTTAAGTAAAATAAGTTCAAGCTTACAGTTTATTTTAAAGTTTTTATCAACTTTTTCACGTTTTTTTTTGGGATGTAACATAACATCTACATAACAGCTGATATCTTATTTGACCTATAGCCCTATACTTGTTCAAATAGGCCTACTTGTTAATAGAGTAGTCCATATTACAGTTACGTTGATATGCATGCCATTAATAAATTGTAGGCTATACATTATATTATTTATATTATTCCACCCTTCAGTCATCACGTCTTCTTGTCCAGTCTCTACTCCGTTGGGCCAAGGGCGCGTGAACCAACTCGGCGGGGTCTTCATCAACGGTAGACCCCTGCCCAACCACATCAGACACAAGATCGTGGAGATGGCCCACCATGGCATCCGGCCGTGCGTCATCTCAAGGCAGCTGCGCGTGTCTCACGGCTGTGTCTCCAAGATCCTCTGCCGGTACCAGGAGACCGGCTCCATCCGGCCCGGGGCCATCGGCGGGAGCAAGCCCAAGGTACGGGACATCTCCAACATATCATCATGAACTACTCCACTAAACATCCCCAACTCATTATTTTAAATTCAAAAACGTTGGTAGCCATAAACGAAGGCTATACAATATATGTTCTTTCAATAAACTAACTCATAAACTAAGTTAAGTGTTGTGTCTTCAAAGCAGGGTGCCACGGCTGAGGTAGAGAAGAGAATAGAGGACTACAAGCGAGACAACCCGGGTATGTAGCTGGGAGATTCGGGATACATTACTGAAGGATGGCATATAATTGGGACACCGTTTCTTTAGGTAAAAGGGGACACCTCAGTGGCTGTCCTGTGTTTCTACACGGGGAGCAGACCGACTTTAGATGGCCGTACTCTTTCCCATCACCTCCGCCAGTCTGGCTATCATTTCAAGTATCACTCTCGGCACGTTTATCAAACCACCCGTCACCAAATAACATTAATCAATCATTACGGGAAAAAAAAGCCCCCTAATGGAAATATAGCCTAAATGTCTGCCTTTTTGTGTTAGTCCATATGTGTGTATGTGGCTGCATTCATGTATGTAGGTAGCCTACCTATTATAAAGTTATTCAGAAGTAACATAACTTGTTTTCACATTTTACGCGTTGTCATGTGTTGTGCTCCTCCCCAGTGAGCTCCATCACTCGCATGATGCGCTGTAAATTCGGAGGGAAGCTAGAAGAGGAGGACGATGAGGAAACAGAGAAGAAGGAGTTAGAGGAACACGAGCGTCGGGCCAAACACAGTATTGAAGGAATCCTGGGCGACAGATGTAAGAGAGATTTATTTTAATGAATAGATGTTTCTTCTTGTTGGCCTGGTTGTCCAGACTCCTGTTGCACTTGTCTTTTCAAATGTCTTTTCAATTGTCTTATCAGAATGCATCATAAAGAAATTGCCCTAATTACTGGCCTTTGAAAATTATGTGAAATATAGGACAACACATATTTATATTTCATTGCGGGAACTTTGAGCGGCTGTAAACGTCTTGAAGGCGGTGGGGAGTGTGGCCTCCTTTGTAGGCGCGGTCATAAAATGCACTCTTTTGTTAGGAATTCTTTATCGACCATATCTTTTGGCTAATGCTTTTCCCATGAGGTGCCGTAAATCAAACAGCAGGCGACTGCCTTTTCAGGATTGTGTCTTTGCAGTGTGTGTGAATGCAAACGTGCACTAATGTGCGCTTTGCGCGCGTGCGTGTCGGCGTGCGTGTGCGCGTGATTTGCAATAGCGTGTGTTTTTCAGCCTACGTCAAGAGTGTCATTAGAGCTTACTAAGAAATTACATTTAAAACATAAAGTGTATTTTTTAAAAAGGTTTTGTCGAAATGCATAACAGTATGTCCTATAGGCTAATAGCCTATTCATATTTTAGGTTTAAGATTGATACCATCCTAAAAATGGTGTTATCATGATTATGAATAGGGCCTATGATTATGATTCTTATTATGCTTATGATTATTATTATTGTTGTTGTTATTATTATTATTATTAGGTATAATTAGTGTTAGTAGATAGTATCAGCCCACTAGTATAGTCGTAGGCCTATTAGGCATATTAGTCTTTTCCCCGTAGACTTATTGCAGACATATTAAGTGAAATGAGAACTTTAGACATATGTCTGTTTGTTGTCCCACAACCGCAGAGGCCATTGATAACGAAAACCAACATTTTTGCATTTGGTTTGCAGGCGATACAAAAAACACAGTAGCATTTCACTTTTACCCGCTATATACAATTGAGTTCAGGACAGTAAAAAAACACTCGAGGCAATAGGGACGGGCAGTTTGACGAGACAAAACGTCCCCAAATGAGTTGATCAAACATTTGTATAGCAGCTCCATCTCTCACAAAGACGGGTCTTGCGCAAACAATTGGACACTTGGGGATGAACTTGGGAGACAAAGGCGGGAGAGTCCATTGAGGCTCGCGCTTCGGTGGCGCGCAGACAAAAGGCGGCTCAGAAGCAGCCTGGCCTCCATAAAGGAAGGCAACCTGTTTATAATTCAGCCAGAATGGGGAGAGGAGATCTCCTCTACAAAGGCCTGAGAAAAGACATTATAAGGCAGCAATGAAGGATGAATTATTCAGGGAGTGAGCAGTAGCTGCTCCGGCGGGTTCTGCTGACCGTTCAGTGAGGGAGTGGAAAATGGCCGTTTTTGTCTACAAAATGATTCTTTTGGATCGGTTAAAGAAGCCGGCCTCTATTCACGAGGACAATTGTGGCCTCTGAAATCTACTCAAGTACTGGTGCGTGCTCGACCCGCAAAACACACGCGCGCACGCTCGCGGCACACACGCATGCGCATACTTCGTATGCACATAGGCTGCGTGCACGCACAGAAAATCTCGTACGTGCACTTGCTTATGTAAATCCCAAAGAAGACATCAGAAACATATAAGCGTTGGCTAACTGGGAAGAAAATTAAGAGCTTCTTATGAAATGTAGCCTACCTCTAATATTAAATTGCACAAAGTAGGAGAGGTAATTTAGTGTAAAGAGCAGTCCTACAATAACTGATACTTGCAGAACACATCATATCACTTTAAGAGATAGGTCTATAGTCTGTATTGCTGTTATAGGCTAAATATTAGGCATAAGTCTATTTGGGGGAACCCGATGGTATCTAGATATTTACAAGATTATAATTTTTTTCTGTAAAGAGAAAAAAATACTTTTGCTTAAAGTCGCTTAAAATGATATAGGCCTATACATTTTTCAGAATGCTGCAAAAAATACCTTGGCTATTGCCTTGAGCGAATGCGCTGTCCTTAATGGATTCTTTGATGATACTCAGTTTTGCCCCTTTGAACATTAATAATGTCTTCTAAATGATGTGGATATTGTGCTATGTCACATTTAATGACTAAGGGAGTGTATTAAAGAGTGCTCGAGTGAATAGGGACCAATGTTCTCCTTCGAGAGCTCAGACCTGGCCTCGAGCGGCCCTTCACAATGGGGAGCTCGCCACTCGTCATGCGCACAGCTCCAATATTCACCCCCTCTCGCTCTCCAAATCTCTTCAAGCAGATTAAATCGACTCTTTTATTTCATCTCACTTTCATCTGGGGAGCGAGACCGCCCCTCTCCCTCTGTTTCCTACTCTTTCTCTCGCGGTGCCCGCGGCGCAAACTCATAATATCTGAAATCCGTCCCCCGGCGCCCATGTCATAAAAAGTCACTGTGTTGCCACTTAGTTTCTAATTCATTTCTATCTTAAGATTTTGTAGGTTATTCCCTGTACAATGTATTCGTTAATAACAATAATAATAATAATAATAATATTAATAATTGTTATTATTATTATTATTGTTGTTATTATTATTATTATTATTATTATTATTATTATTATCAGAACCAGAAAGTATACCATTAAGTATAATAGCTTTCACTAAACAAATAGCCGAATTATTGTCGAAATAATGTTTTGTATTGTTTTTGTGTCGGAAAATGTTATTTTCGTCATTCCAGTCAAACGGAACTTTAAAACAAAACATATATATTGATCATCATTTCTATGATGATCACAACCCGCCTGAAAGCTTTTTTAATGTTCGTAAATTAAATTAAAATAAAATTTAGTCAATTGTATTATTAATTCATTTTAAAATATAGGAAGAAAAAGAGAAAACACCTTTGGTAAATATATTTTTATCTTAAGTTGTAGGCCGGCCGTAGCCATTATAAGATAGATGAACTGTACAACATTTAGGAAGTGAGAGAGAACCCTCTTATAAGAGCTGTTATACCCTGCATCATAACAACATAACAAGGATCAGTTAGGCCTATTGCTGGGCCCGCCCCTGGTCCCTGACATCTTACTCTTTTACCCTGGAAACAAAGTTGATGATTCAAACAGGGCTGCTGGCCCCTAGCTCTCTGTTCCATGCATCCACAGTGAAGTATCGTTCTGTGTCTTTACATATTTTTTATTTATTATCCTTTATTTAACCAGGTAAAATAACTCATTGAGATTAAAACCTCTTTTCCAAGAGTGACCTGGTCAAAATGTCATATGTGGAATTAGCCTAATAACACACACACACACACACACACACACACACACACACACACACACACACACACACACACACACACACACACACACACACACACACACACAACACACACACACACACACACACACACATAAACTCAAACATGCACGGATGGAGACAGCATATACCCACAGACACACAATCTACACACACAAACACACACACACACACATTCCACTCTGCAATGCAAACAGTACAAAGGGGATAACTTTATTTGGTGAAAGCAGATCCTGGATGGGGCTAATTGAATAAGGCCAGGATCTTTGAGGGGGAAAAAAAGAAAACCCCTAACCATGGTGAGCGCAGTCATCATGTCATAATTTGGTTTATTGAGGCGCATTCCTCCATCGTGCCTCCATTCTCCGGCCTCCATTCTCCAACTCATTGTATCCAGCACCCTGGTCAGTTGGCTGCAGGGGGACAAAGGGGAACTGTGAGTAGACAATATATGAAAGAGCCATAAAGGTTGAGCTGGCTTTGTCACAGGAATGGAGCAGGACTTTGTTTGTGTAAATAATGCAGGCAATGAAGAGGAACTGAGGTGTGTGTGTGTGTGTGTGTGTGTGTGTGTGTGTGTGTGTGTGTGTGTGTGTGTGTGTGTGTGTGGGGTAGTAGTATGGCGCACAGCATTGGTAATATGTTGACATAGAGGAGAGAAGGAGAAAAGGAGAAGAGTAAGGAGAGGAGGAGAGAAGAGTGGAGAGGAGAGTGGCCAAGAAGAGTGGAGAGGAGAGTGGAGGAGAGGAAAAGAGAGGAGTGGAGAGGAGTAAAGAGGAGAAAAGAGAAGGAGTGAAGAGGAGAGTGGAGGAGGCAGTTCATGAGCAGTAATACCCTGTAAAAACTAAAAAGTTGTGTAGTTTGTCCACAGAAAAAGTTATAGCCTTTACAAAAATAAATTCAACTCATACATAACATACCATATAATATTGTTCGATATTGATTCATATAATGTATTTTATACATGATTGACGTTTATTTATGAATATGCATCACAGACGATTGACACTGTAGCTTAACATCTTATTCCTCATATTCCTGTCTTCAAATGGCCCTGAAATGTCACAACTGTACACTGCAACTCTGCATGATATCTGGTAAGTTCAATATTGTCACTCTCAAGAAACAAAACAAAAAAAAGTAGCCCATGCTTTCCATTTACCACAATATAATTGTTTTGCCTGTCACATTTCAATTAACCTTTCATACTTTTTTGTACTTCAGTAAGTTGTTAGTTGCCATTCCCAGATCTTCCGTGACAAAATGGTGGCCAAGCGGGACATAATATTGGCTAGGATACAGGGCCCTGAGCCGAGTATGTGGTGAAGAGGGCTCTTTCCATCTCCTTGCCTTGTCTTGAGCAAGAATGTGTCACAACTTTACTGTGTCCATGGGTATTGAGAAGGGGGGACGGGGGGAAAAGGGGACATAGGAAGCCAAGCAGCGAGCACCCTCGGGCTCTCACTCTCTCTCTCTCTCTCACTCTCTCTGTTTCTGTCTCTCTGTCTCTTCTGTCCCCCTCACTCGCCCTCTCCCTCATGCTCCATACTCCTCTCTCCCATACTCTCCTCCTCCCTCCCTCTCTCCTGTGAGCTAAAATCCATGCGCGATAACTATCCAAGCACAAAAACATATAGATCTGACGAATGAATGGGCGCTCTATGTGTGTGTGTGTGAGTGTCAGGGTTTTTATATGGGGTATCCCACCCAGAGACAAACACATACACACACACACCATTTCACCCCCGCCCCCATCTGCAGTGCCCCAGCCATCACCCATGATGGAGGAGCCACAGTGAGCTCCAAGAGATGGTTTGAGGTGAGAGAGTGAACGGTGCCCGGCGAAGGTCAAGTAGAATGGATTGCCATAGAATAAGGAGCCTTTTTATAAGGAGCCTCTTTATCCACTGCAAGTAGTATATGCACAAGAAGGCTGGCAGGAGAGGGTGTGGGTGTGTGTGTGTGTGCGCGCACCTGCACGCGTGTGTGTGTGTCAGTGTATGTGTGTGGTTGTGTGCATGCTTCTGTGAGTGTAGAATACCATATATGGTTAAAAAAAAAATACAAAAAAAGTTATTTGTGTAGAAATTGCCTAACCCCAAGTTTATGGCATATGTATTTTACAGGATATAGGATTCTACAGTGTTAGTAACATGTGCTGCCTCACTAAATACTGACCAACACTAGATCTGACATGTTGAAGCTGTTACATTGGTTGCATACACTTAACGCAAAAAACATACGCAAAAAACACCAAAAAAAAGACACCAAAAACTTACTGTAAAAAGTCTAAATGTGAGTTATAGACATAGTTCTTGTCTGTGGATTGTTTCTATGGTGTGTTCTTGGATTTATTATTTATTTATTATTCTGCTTTATTTATGGCTGTTCACTTTGGACCTCAGAAAATGGCTGCTCACTGTTGGCTCCAGGAAGCCAAATTATGGGAGAGATTGACACCCACAAGCCGTCTGCAGTACATTTCAACATGCCGCCTGGCAGGAGAGATTGGAAAGAGAATGGTTCGAGATTTCTTCCTATATATCCTGTGTTGTCAGATTCTATGGGATGTTGCTGGTCTCTATGGGATGTTGCTCGTCCTCATGGGATGTTGCTTGTTTCTGTGGGATGTTGCCGTCTCTATGGGATGTTGCTGGTCTCTATGGGATGTTGCTGGTTTCTGTGGGATGTTGCCGTCTCTATGGGATGTTGCTGGTCTCTATGGGATGTTGCTGGTTTCTATCGGCTGTTGCTGCTTTCTATCGGCTGTTGCCGTCTCTGTGGGATGTTACTGGTTTCTATGGGATGTTGCCGTCTCTGTGGGATGTTGTTGGTCTCTCTGGGATGGTGCTGGTTTCTATGGGATGGTGCTGGTTTCCATGGGATGTTGCTGTTTTCCATGGGATGTTGCCATCTTTATGGGAAACAGAGAGAAAGACAGTGAGTCAACCCTGTGGCTCTGACTCCATCGTTGTTCCCAGCCAGCCTTAGAAAGGTCAGAGGGCATCGTGGGGTCACTCTGCACCACTGGCCCCACACAGGAAGTACCACACAGGAAATAGGGTTAAACACACATTTAGCTACACATGACAGGTAGCCGCTTCCTCCCTGAAGCCTCAAAGAGAGTGTTGGTCACCGTGATTGATGACCAACACACTTACATCTGAAGTTTGCTTTATTTGTTTATTTCTTCATCCATCCATCCTTCGTCCATTCGTCTTCTTTACATGACGATTGATGGCACAGTTGTCACTGGTCTGCACAGGGCTACTGTTGGAATATTCAGGAAGTGAGAGTTTTGACAAATTAGCTGGTCGTTATGAGCACATACACACAAGGACAAATTAATGTACCCACACTCTCTCTCTTTCTCTCTCAGCACAACTGTGAAGGTCAGGGCTCCTCTTTAGCAAGTCTAGAAAGTCCTCCCCCTTCCAATACCACACACACACAAACACACGCCACATATGCGCACACACACAGACACACACACACACACACACACATAGGGGGGGACACCAGTTTTAGTTTTTTTTCTAACCCTGTAAAAAAAAAAGAGGCGCAGATGGGTCCATAAGCTGTCAGTTAAGCCATTATGGGGGCAGCACCTGTCCTGACTTCTGTGTACTGTTTAATGCAGTGGGCCAGTTACTCAAGTAAATACACCACATATCTCCTCTGCCTTTTGTTTTGGGGGCTTTTCTCTCCCTGGGTTGGGGGGGGCAACATTTCACAATGTACCCTTAAACAACAACACCCCCCCCCCCCCCAACCCCAAGGAGTTGCTCACTTGACCAGGGCAAAAACAGCAACACATATGGTCAGTGGAGTCCCCCCGGATCTCAAAATCTCTCTCCCTCTCTCTCTCGTGTGTATGCATAAACACACGCAACAAACACACAATGCTAAAGTCTGCCCAGCTGTTGGCACTAAATCCTCTATTTTTCCACGCCTCCTCCTCCTCCTCCTCCTCCTCCTCCTCCTCCTCCTCCTCCTCCTCCTCCTCCTCCTCCTCCTCCTCCTCCTCCTTCACCTTCTCCTCCCCCTCCTCCTGCTCCTCCTCCTGCTCCCCTGTGTGCATAGGGAGCCATCTCAGGTCTTCTTGGCTCCAGTGTTGTTTTGGCTGGGAGGCCAGTAGGCTACTGTGTGTCATGCCCCCCCCCCCCCCACACCAATCCATCTCAGGGCTTCAGTTTAGTTAAATTAAACAGTTTTCTTTTCTTTCCTCCCTTAGACCCCCGCCCCTCCCACACACACACAGACACACACAACCACCACCAGTCCCTCCCCAAACACCACAATCCACCCCACCTACTCTCTCTCTCTCTCTCTCTCTCTCTCTCTCTCTCTCTTTCTCTCTCTCTGTGTCTTTGTCTCTCTCTGTCTCTCTCTGTCTCTCACTCTAACTTCTTTACTTTGTGGCTTAAGAAAGGAGTAAATGTTCCAGAAGCTCCCCATTCATTTGTCGTTCCCTCCTGCTCATTAAGTGGATCCTTTTAAAGCTTCAAACTGTCCACATATTTTGGTGTGTGTGTGTGTGTGTGTAGAGAGAGCGCGCGAGAGAGAGAAAAAGACAAGGTGAAGTGATGCTGTGGAAGAGAGAGAGAGGTTGCGTTTACATGGTTGTGTAAATACTGCATTTCCACATCTAGCAGGAGGGCACGGCGGCAGTGCAGGCTCTAATCTGATTGGCCAAGGCTTGCTCGCCGCTGTTTGCCAGAATTGATGCGATCAGATCTCAGTGGCATGCAGCGGTGAGCGTCACGCGAGGTACTCCGAGACCACAGAGTTTACAGAGCTGTTAGAGAACCGTGGAGGTTCCCCCCTTCCTCCCTCCTCTACTCTTTTTTTCTGTTTTCACTCTCTCTCTCTTTTTTACTCATGCAACTTTAGTTTGAAAGGTAAACGGTACTCCAACAGTGAGGATTCCACTGTTTCCATAGGGTTTTTTTTTACTCTGGAAAGGCAATGGCCTTCAAGGACCAGGGTCTGCACTGTGTTTATGTCTTCATTTGCGATCAGTTATGTAATTTAAATTTTAAGACAAAATTGTACTACTTGTTTATTTGGAGTATTGTGTGTGTGTGTGTGTGTGTAGTGAAGCGGGGTGTGTGAGAGTGTGTGTGTGTGTGTGTGTGGTGAAGAGGGTGAGTGTGTGTGTGTGTGAGCTGAGCAGCGAGAAACAATATATTTGTACACCCCGAACCCTCCTCCAAAAAAAATAAGCCCTTGTGTCTCCCTGTAAATCACTTGCCACCCCCCCCCCCCCCACACACACACACACCTCCATCACTATGCTCAACAGCCAACAACACAATCCAACAGGAGGAAAAAAACACTGTAAACGACACAACCCCCCCATAATAACACACACCACAGACATACAGACTGGCGTATCCCCACGGGGACGTGTGTGTTTGCATGTCTGTGTGTGTGTTGGGAGGGCCTGGTGGTGCCTGGGTCCGTGGCCCTCTGCGGAGCCTCATTGGCCCCCGCTGCTCCCCTGCGGGGCATGTGACAGCCTCCTCTGGGGGGGGGGGATTCCACAGATGGAGCGTGCAAATCGCCCGCAAAGACCCTCGGCTCTGTGGGCCAACAAAAAACAGGGACAGAGAGAGAGAGAGAGAGAGAGAGAGAGACACACACACACCACACACAAACAAACAGAAACAGAGAGATACAGACCGACAGAGAGAGAGAGACAGACAGACAGACAGACAGACAGACAGACAGAGCGAAGCACGTCAAATTGAAACCAGTGTGAAAGGTTCAAGAGTAAGCGTCCTGTATTGTTTTTGCAGTGTAAAAATTAAACATTAATTCTTAGTAAATATACAGTTAACGCAACAGTTATAGCATTAGCATGCCATGTTAAATGCAGGATAACGATAATAAAACTGAAGCCATATTAATTCTTCCATCATGTGTGAATTGAAGACCGTAAGAGTAGGGGAGGGGGTACCACCCTGTTGAGAGAAGGAAGGTCCAGGTCCATAGCAGACGGCTCATTCCAGAGTGATTTGGGTCTTCCCAGGGCCTAAACGCTAACCCTTCCCAGGGCCTAAATCCCTGTGAAATGCTGGTGCTCTAGTCGGCAAGAGAGGGGCGATAAGAACAAAAAGGCCTCCTCCTCCTCCTCCTCCTCCTCCTCCTCCTCCTCCTCCTCCTCCTCCTCCAGGAGCTGGCTGGTGGATGACGGTAGGTGGAGTGGGTGGGAGTAGAGGAGGAGAAGATGGGGGGGAGGGGGTTTATCTACAAAAGGCCTTGGTTCTTGCTTTCTCTCTGTCCTGTCCAGAAAAAAATCCCCAAACCCTGCCTTTAAGCCTGGGCATTTCACATTACTTCCAGGCCACCTTAAGAAACACATGCGCCATGCCCTGCTCCCGCCCTGCTCCAGTGTTGCCCTGCTCCCGCCATGCCCTGCTCCCGCCCTGCTCCCACAATTCCCTGCTCCTGCCCTGCTCCCGCCATGCCCTGTTCCCGCCCTGGTCCTGCCCTGTTCCTGCCCTGTTCCCGCCCTGCTCCCGCCCTGCTCCTGCCTGGTGTAATAAAGTTGTCTGTGTTTGTTAACCATTTGTTCCAGGTCCATATAGCTGGTTTTATTAATATTTGTGTGTGTATGTGTGTGTGTGTGTGTGTGTGCGCGCGCATCTGCATGTGTGTGTGTGCATGTGCTCATGTGTGCTGGTGTGTGTGTGTGCACGTGTGTATATCATTATGCATCTGTTGTCGCATTGGATTTTGTGTGTCTATGCAACAGTGCAATTTCTGTTGAATTGGCATGTCCATAAAAGGGCACTTGAAAATCTTCAAGTGTTTGTAACTGGTAAATACTCAAAGAAAGCGAAGTCTCTGCTTTGCTTACTCTCCTTTTGAAACTATTCTACTCATCGCCCTCCCTTTGGTAAAGAAACATTCGACTATGGGATTGGGGCCATAGTCGAATGTTTCTTTACCAAATTGCTGCTAATGCATGTTAAGTTCACTCCCAGCTCTGTTGGCGTGGCAAAGGGAGAGGATCAGTTTCACATGAGGGGCCCGGAGCTATTTGGGTTCTCTTGTATTTTATTGTTGCTTCCAAGGGGGGGAACTAATACAGTGTTGCACACAAAACTTCCCTTTAGCTGGGGGGGAATTCATTAAGTGTAGCACAAATAGCACATGGGGCAGCATGGCGGTGGTGTTTGAAGTGCAGGATCAGGGTTTATAGGACGTCCTGCACAATGGAACTATCAGCAATCTGAGGACCAGGGGCCGTATTCACAAAGGATCTTAGCGCTAAAAGTAGCTCCTAACTGGCGAATTTAGGAGAAACTCCTAAAAATAATGGGCGTGTCAGTCTTAAATTTCCCAGCAAACATTTCGACGTCGATCAGAGGTCTAATCGACGTTGGTCATGGAGGTCGATACGACGTCGATTTGAGGGGCTGATATGAAAGTTTTTCTGACGTCGGTCTTTCGACAGACGTCGTTTCGACGGCTCATAGACGACATCGATCCACGTCGTTTCAACGTTGTATAGACGACATTATTTCAACCTACATGAAATGTACTTTTAAGCCAAGACACTAAATACCCACATATTTAAGAAAAAAAAGTGCTACATTTCAGTTACCTTGTAGTATATGCCCCAATTTACGGTTTTCAGTACCCACCAAACCTGTAACAAGCAATTCTTGTGCTGCATGAAGATAATTAAATATTTCTAAATCGGTTGTAAACCTATTTACAACCATTAGACCAATTCCAGCCAACATTACCTCAAACCGTGTCGTCAACAAGTCCAATAGACGTCGAGTCACAACGTGACTTTATTTCGACCCTTTGCCGACATGAGACATGTATAGATAGAACCAAATGTAGCCTATAGATCATTTGGTCATATCAAAAGGATAGCGATATTTGGCTAGATAGATCCATCTATAATATTTTGTTTAGTTATGAATACTAAATCAAGCATTAATACTCTTCAACAACAGACGGATTCAGGGTATGAAGTATATTAACAAAACATTTATTATTTTTAGCAAAGTAAGCCTATATATTTGAGAACAAGAACAAAAACAAAATTAAAAAAAAAAATCATTGGGACAAAAATCCCATGCCCCCAGTCCTTGCAGGCGCATGTTTGAGATGGAGACCCATGGCTGCTTCAACTTCTGTGTCTGTGGCCTTGCAGTTCCATTTCTTAACAGCAGCTGGAAAGAAAGACAGCTAACGTTAGCCCCGAAACGGGATGCTGCTACCCCCCCCCCCCCCCCCCCCGCTGGGAAGTAGCAGCGGCCCGCTTTGGGGCTACGCTAATGTTATGCTAGCTTTCCAGCCCCCAGTTCGTATGTAACGTTACAAATACGAAAGCCAGCTATCCGTGAGAATTATGCCATGTAGACTTAAACAGTTAAGCATGCAAATGAAAAAAGGATAATGTCCTTACAAATGTGGGGTTTGTGTCCCGGGGAAGAAGGCTGCCGACAACAGGAACGCTTATAACTCACTTTATTTGTTTAGGTTTAAGTTATTTAACTATGAACCAGAAGGAGAAGTATTATATGTATATCACGCCGCGTGGAGAACCCCAAGCGTTGCATCCTCAGTCGCTTTGCATCCTTCCTATGCGCTGCCTGAGGTGTTCTGACTTGAGACGGCGACTTCCGCCGGTAGTCACTGGGCAGGAGGCGTGGCCTCCATGACGCACAATGGCTAGGCGTTAAGCGCCGCCCCCAGTATATTGTTTGCCGCCATCATGTGTTGAGGTGCAGTTACTACAACTGGTATATTTATTACTACTCTTTTGAGCTGCTGATACATATGCTTATTATTTATCCGCAACACAAATACATTTTCATTTTAAATAAGAGTGTATTTTCGGAACTCACCTGGAACTTCGACGCTTGCCAAACTTGACTGCGACCGCCAACAAATATCACCTGGTGCGCATGCGCACGGGTTGCAGGACAAAGGGATAGGGTTGTTGGGATTACGTGTTGGTGCGCAAGGAAAAATAGTTCCTAAATGGAACTTGAGTAAATGCTGGAATAAAACATTTTAGCACCTATATTGGCCATATACATGATAGCATATTGCGTTTGGAATAATAACACTTTTCAATAACACAATTAATGTGTAAACATTACCGTTCACACTAATGTTCCAAAGTTACATCGTTGTTAAGTTAAATAGCGATATAAACAGTGTTTATTCAGTTACACCACTGACAAACAAGCTTTCCTCGAAATCACAATTTCCGTAGGCATAAGTTTTCATGTCGGCAAATGGTCGAAATAAAGTCACGTTGTGACCCGGCGTATTTTAGACTTGTGCAGAAATGTTTGCTGGGAGTGTTTATTCGGTTACACCACTCTAAAATAAGTTTTCCTTGAAATCATCATTTCTCTAAGATTATGTTTTCATGTCGAAATGAAGTCACGTCGTGACTCGACGTCTTCTGGACTTGTTCGCTTCGACGCAGGTCGAGGAAATGTTTGCTGGGTTGCTGCTTTTAATTGCCTCCTTGAATTAATGCAATTTACGTATTTTTATTGTTTGCTTTTTCTCTCTCTCTTTAACGCGCATATAGGCTACAACGTCATTATCGTGGTCTGCACAAACTTGTCATCATGCGTGTATTCTGCTAACTGCACTGTCCATAACTATTTGATAGGAATTTCTAGCCGAGGCTACTTCCTTGTTCTTCGGTGATTCAGTGGGCTCGTTTTCACAGAGACCGCCTGCTCTGAACAACCAATCACCGTACTGACCGCTTCCAAACTCGTGCACGAGAATCGACGTAATCCATAGCAACGGCGCGTCACTCTTAGTGATGTATCCTATGAGTAGGTCTCAGCAGCTTTGTGAATAACTTTTAAGAAAAAACTCCTACGTAAAATGTTTTAGCGCTCCTAGCACTCCTAGCGGTAAGATAAAATGCTTTGTGAATACGGCCCCAGGTGAAGAGTAGGGACAAACAGCGGCTGTCAGGACTCACTCATGATGTCACTGCAACTCAATCATGCTTAAATTTGATGACAACAACAGACATAATTGTTTATTGTTTATTTCCAAATATCATGTCTTCGATCAGATCTCAGTTTAAGCCCCGTCAATTACATTACACCTTCCTGAAAGATCTGTAGACATATTCAAGGGGTCAAACTGGGTTCACTCTTTTGATGGCTGATGGAGGACCTTTTATTATTTGCGAAGGATAGAGTCGATTCATTGGCCTTTTCTGCTGAATTTGCTCTTGGGCAAATAGAGCAGAGTGCACCTGGTTGTCCATCCAGCCCCCTGCTGTGGCTGATCCTGCAAAACAATAACCCCACCACCACCCCACCAGCCACCAACCCCACACCACCACCCCACCAACCTCCCACCACCCCCCCACCACCCACCCACCAACCCCACACCACCACCCTCCAACCCCACACCACCACCCACCAAACCCCCCGCCCACCCCCTACCAACCACCCACCAAACCCCTACCACCCAACAACCCCACACCACCACCCCACCAACCACCCACCAACTCCACACCACCACCACCACACCAACCCCCAACCGCCACTCAACCACCCCACCACTCACCAACCCCCCCACTAGGCACCCTGTCCTTACCCCCCACCATCACCCCACTAGGCACTGTCTCCTTACCCTGGATGGTCTCTCTCTCTCTCTCTCTCTCTCTCTCACACACACACACACACACACACACACACACACACACACACACACACACACACACACACACACACACACACACACACACACACAGAATGGCCCCTGGATCCAAAGTACTCCTTTGTGTGGCTTTTAGTCCGGCAGTCTCCCTGCAGTGCTCCGGGGGTCTTGTCCACTGGGTTTACTCCTGAGGCAACAAATATTCCTTATGAATGGACGTCTGTCTGGGCACATGATCACTGGGAAGAAAGCCTGATGCTGTGTGTGTGGGGGTAGTGTGTAGTGTGTTGTGTGTGTGTGTGTGCGTATATGTGTGTGTCGAGAAAATAAAAACAAAATGGTCTCTTTTCTTGAAAAGCTTTCCGTAAACATGGATAGTTGACAAACACGGTCATGTTGTTAATTCTCACATGAGTTCATGTTAGCCGATCACCAAGTGATTGATTACGCCATACCAATTGTTTGTTCCATCAATAATGTTCCATTAGCAATGATGAAGACCAACATTTCACTAACATCAGTTAATGTTGTACAAGGTATTTCTATTCCTTTCTTATGAATCAGATTTATAAATGTTGAACTAATGTTGTCATTACTAATGAGGGACTAATCACATTCTAACACGATATAAGGGATAATGTATTGCAGGCAGGTCATTATCGCAAAATAAACCCCGACAGGTTGATGCAGGTCTTGAATCACGATTAAATAGTTTTTACACGGCTGTTTACTAAATAAATCAATAATTTGACACAAAATAAATTATTTTATTGTTTTCGAATCTCTTAGATTCATTGGTTGGAACTGCATCCACAGCAACGGTCTGTTATTTATAGCAGTGCTCTGCTATTCAGAAATAACAGACCGAAGAATGTCATAATTTAAGAATCAAGTTTTCAAGAAAGCCGTGTAATAAAATATGATAAACTTATTTCATGTTTAATTCATCATTCCTGCTGCATCATCACTGCTGGTGAATGGCTTATTATGAAGTGTCACCAAAACTTTTTCACTTGTTTTTAACCCTTCCCGTGTCTCTCCGGGCCAAAGCAAGTCACTCGGATGACGGTTCGGAGGTGGAATCGGAACCCGACCTGCCCCTGAAAAGGAAGCAGCGGAGGAGCCGCACCACCTTCACGGCAGAGCAGCTGGAGCAGCTGGAGAAGGCTTTTGAGAGGACCCACTACCCCGACATCTACACCCGCGAGGAGCTGGCCCAGCGCGCCAAGCTGACAGAGGCCCGCGTGCAGGTAGACCGGCCCTGGGCTTTTCTTTTTGTGGGGTCAGGAACAGTGGTGGAATTTTGATTTCAAAGGTGGGGGGGGACACATTTTTTAGGAAAAAATATCTTATGTCATTAAGATTTACATTTAGGGCATTGAGCAAACGCTTTTGTCCAAAGCGACTTATAATAAGCACATTTGTTAGAAGAAGTTAAACAACAATATATCGCTGTTGGTACAGTGAGGATGTCAATAGAACAAGTTTCAAGCACTCATAATTGCTAGGTTAACTCATTCCTCGTATAGAACAAAGATAGCTAGGGTAAAAATGCCACACGATGCTAAGTGCTATTTTTTTAAGTGCTAGGACGTACAAACATACAATAAGCATAAGAGGATTTAATTTTTTATTTTTTTTATTTTATTTTATTATCTTTTTTGGGGGGATGTAGGTAGGGGAAGGAGGCTATGCAGAATCCAGGTGAATTCTGAACAAGTGAGTCTTGAGTCTCTTGCGGAAGTTGGTGAGTGACTCTGCAGTCCTCTGCAGCCCTGACTTCGGCAGGGAGCTCGTTCCACCATTGCGGTGCCAAAACAGAGAAGAGTTATGACTTTGCTGTGCGACCTTTGCTTGCTTTTAGCGATGGCGGTACCAGCCTACCAGCTGAGGTTTTCAGCTGGTAGGCTGAAAACCTCAAAATTCTCAGCCTACCAGCTGAGAATTTTGATAGGTTGAACACGAGTCGTGCTGCAGCATTCTGGATGAACTGCAAAGGTTTGATCGTGGAGGCAGGGAGTCCAACCAGGAGCGAGTTGCAGTAGTCAAGGCGGGAGATGACGAGCGCTTGGACCAAGAGCTGTACTGCTTCCCTCGTGAGGAATGTTTCTGCGGATGTTGTAGAGAGCAAATCTGCAGGATCGGGCCACTGTGGTGATGTTGGCCATGCAGCAAAGCTGATTGTCCAGTACCATGCTGAGGTTCCTTGTGGTTGGTGAAGGACTTACTACAATGTCCTCGACAGTGACCAGTAAGTCCATGTGAGGGCTGTCTTTCCCCGGCATGAAGTGGAGCTCAGTCTTGTCAAGGTTAAGCTTCAGGTGATGCGCAGTCTTCCAAGTGCTAATGTCTGCCAGACATTCTGAGATGCATGTTGCAATCAGGCTGTCAGAGGAGGGGAAAGAGAGGAATAGTTGAGTGTCGTCTGCGAAGCAGTGATAGGAGAAACCATGAGATGTGATTACAGAGCCTAGGGATCTAGTATATAGGGAGACAGAAGCGGTCCTGGTACTGAGCCTTGAGGGACACCGGTGTCAAGACAGCAGGATTTGGACAAGTGCGATTCATCAGGTAGGATGGAAACCAGGATAGCGCAGAGCCAGCGATGCCGAGTTCAGCGAGAGTGGTGAGGAGGATCTGGTGGTTCACGGTGTCGAACGCCTCAGACAGGTCGA
Organism: Merluccius polli; assembly: GCA_030340625.1. Classification (NCBI taxonomy): domain Eukaryota; kingdom Metazoa; phylum Chordata; class Actinopteri; order Gadiformes; family Merlucciidae; genus Merluccius; species Merluccius polli. The sequence continues at coordinate 53,269 of JAOPHQ010003452.1, forward strand.
GGAGAATGAGAACCAATGAGAGGGATGAGGCTCTGGCGGCACGGAGGGACTGCGTCACCGCAAGGACGGCCGTCTCAGTGGAGTGTGCAGTCTTGAAGCCTGACTGATGGGGATCAAGCAGGTTGTTTTGTGAGAGATTTGAGATAGGACAGTTGGTTAGAGATGGCATGTTCCAGAGTTTCAGCAGTGTTGAAGGACTGCTGAATTGCTCAAAACGCAAGTTCTAATTACTTCCTACTCCTACTCACCAGCAGCAGGATATCATGCAGTTCCTTTAATTTAGGCAAAAATATCTGTAACAAAAAATGTCTGTCCTCTCTTTTGTAATTTCGGGAGTTTGGACATTGCTAACATTGAGTTACTGGTTGGCTGTTTGAATCAGTTTGAATGACAGCATAGACAAGACGGGGAGTTGGAAGAGGGACTGGAGCTTGAGCGGGTGCAATAGGATAGCGCTACAACCAATCAGAGCAACGAAGAAGGTGACGTAGTCAGAGCGACGGCTCTGACTACGTAATTAATCAAAACTCCGAATACATCTTTCTTTTCGAGGAAAGACTTCAGTGCCGTTCTTTGTTATTTTCTCAAAGAAAATGTTAACTTCAAGTCTTGAAGAGTCGCGGCCAAAGCCGAGTCGAAAGACAGCTGTTCGCCAGCAGCAGCAGCCATTGTTTACCTCTAACACGGAACCGTCGCAACTCTGTCGTCATTAGGTAGCCCGGCTTCCAATTCCGCCCCTCACGCTGTGATTGGCCTGACAGATTTTCTGTTTCCAGCACCGAAAAACGACGACGAAGGGCTAGACCCCCTGGCTGCAAATTAAATTTGCTGCCGCTAGGGGCGTCTAGATTTCTAGGCTAGAAGAAACATTCTTGTTTCTTAAATCCACTTCCGTACTCACATGACAAAATTTCGAATAGACCTCTATGACCTTGAAAAAGTACACGGTATTCATGTAGATAATAAATGTATATGATGATATAATATACTAACCTGATGGTTATCTCTCCTCCAGGTCTGGTTCAGCAACAGGCGTGCGCGGTGGCGTAAGCAGGCAGGGGCCAATCAGCTCATGGCATTTAATCACCTGATCCCCGGGGGGTTCCCACCCTCAGCCATGTCCAGCATCCCCTCGTACCAGCTGTCCGACAGCCCCTACCAACCCCCGTCTATAGCACAAGGTACTACACCCACCCCGTCTATAGCACAAGGTGGAGGTACTACACCCACCCCCTCTAGAGCACAAGGTGGAGAGATATTACACCCACCCCGTCTGTGGGGGCTGATGGTCTTTTAGGTGGTAGTTGAAACAGCTAGTTACTCGTGTGTATTGCGCTCTTGTTAGGAAATACTTCCAAAGGCATCCGGTGTAAAACAGATTAACAAAAAGTTTTTATTCCAAGTTCCAAGAGTAACAAAATATTTCCACAACAAAATCTTCTTTCACAAGAGTAAATCAAAGTTAAGTAATTCCATAAATCAAGCTACTACAACTATGGTAAGAAAACTGTGTTGCTCTGCCGCTAAACACCGCCGACTCACTGGCACATTAAAAGGAGACAAATTAATCAATGCACGTCAAAGTGCGAAACCAACCTGTCTTAAAGTGACAGTAGCTAGAATATTACATACATAAATACAAAGGTAAAAGATCTTCCTATGCTTGTCTATTCTAAACACTGTTACCAAAACAGTTTTTAACCTGTGTCATCTACATAAATATTATTTAAATATAAATATTATTTATATTGCAATAACTTATACAATGAATTAGTAACACTTTATAATAACTAAGCATTTACAATGTATTATTATGAATGCATCATTAGTAAAACATCAACAATGGGTTAGGGTTAGACATTATGAAATCATTACAAACCTACTAAACAAATAATTTGTAACAGTGTTTATTAATGCTTAACATAGTGTGTTAAGCATTAATAAACACTGTTCTGATTAGTAGGTTCATTTATAATAGTTAATTCATCATTAGTAAAACATGAATACATTATTAAATCATTACTAACCTACTAATAAACACTATGTTAAGCATTTATATACTGTATATAAATGATTTATTTTGTATTAATAGAGGCATTTTTAATGTGTCTAATAACTGCATTGTCATACTTTATAAACGACTTCTTTACCATACTTAAATGAAGTAGTTTAGTAGTTTCAAACCAGTGATAAAGAAGCATTTAGAAAGCATTAGTAAATAGTTAATAAATGCTTAACGGATGTGTTAACAACTATTTTATAAACACCTTCTAATGATGCAACTAATGCTTACTAAAGCTAGTTGTAAAGCATTTACTAATCGTTAGTTAAGACTTTTGCGTGACCTAATCTAAAGTGAGAATTATTTATGCCTTATAAACATTTATACGTTATCCATGAAGAGTGAAGAAGCATTCCAGAACCTCACATCCTCAAGAGGAAACAGACACAACACAAGGTGATACAGAAAATACAATGTTTATTGAACAGGTACAAAAAACACCCATTACTCGGTAGTTTCATAAATATGTGTAATAGTTGTAACTAATTTTGGAACCCATCGGCTATCTGTGTGACGGTGTTAGCATCTGGCAGGTTACGGTGTAGCCAGTGGATATCTAGATAACGACTTCCTCTTCCGTGCATTGGTCATTAATCCGATTAGCAACTTGAGATGCGAGAATGGAGTTGGAGTTGAGAGACGAAGTTTATGACCGGATTATTTCCACGACAGGACTTTCCTGTCTTTTGCCGTCTTGTGAAGGCATTGATGGTGCACAGCGTTTTTGTCTTGTCTTGTTTCTTGTTTCACATCTCAAGTTGCTAATCGGCCTGTAATGACAGAACCACGGAAGAGGAAGTCGTTATTCGGATACACTGTAACCTACCAGATGCATCATGAGTGTTTACTGTAAGTGTTTAAGTCTATAAAGTATGACAATGCAGTTATCAAACACCTTAAAAATGGCCCTATTAATACAAAATAAATAATTTATAAGAGTATATATATAAATGCTTAACATAGTGTGTTGTTCATGTTTTACTAATGATGAATTCACTATTACTTAATACGTTGTAAATGCTCCAAAGCGTTATTTATTAGTTAGTTATTATAAAGTGTTGCCAATGATTTACTGTATATATTGACCATGTTGCCGGGGAATGGCAGGGTTAGCATACATTTATCATGTATTTAGATGAATAGCTTCACAAGTTTTTATCATACACACATGACAAAAATATTGACAGAAACCTTATAATCCACACTTTCGAATGTGTCCACTGCCAAATAATATGAGATGATTTAAATGACGTGAATTAGATAACTCAACATTACTCAGTCACACCTGAGTTGGCACGCTGTTGTACCCGCCCACCCATTCAAAAGAGACTATTCACATGATAATGAGGTGATAATTATTCCACTCTTTCAGTTTTGATTGGTTTCCATCTTTCTGGGAGGCGTGGTGAGAACGCCCACTGTAAACACGATACATGTGCACATTTGTTTTGTTCCTTGTTTTGAGATCAACCTTTCACTTGGTAACGATATGATGATTGTGGTATAGTGCAATTCCCATTCTGCCCAGTTAGTGGCACTATGCCACCAGAGTTGTTCATACAATACGCATGTACCAGAGTAGAGAAAGAACTATGTATACGGATGTTGAGTAAAGCATGCTATGAATCTTCTCCGTCTCTCACTGCTTTATACGTAATACAATCTACTTACATGCACAACATATTGGTGACGAGGAATGGCTTTTCTTGGGATTTCACAACCTCCTGCTTTCCTGGACACTCCTGGTGAGCCGACAATGTTATACACAACGTGGATAAAGATGTTTGAAAACTATCTTGTGGCGCTCGCTACGAACGAGATGCCAGAGAAGAGAAAACGTGCACTACTGCTTCATTGTTTGGGCACGGAGGGCCAGCGAATCTTTCTTACACTTCCTGTCACCGGTGTGACTTACAAGTCTGCATGTGAAGCTTTACAAGCCTTTTTTGTTCCGAGAATGAATGTGGTTGCGGAGAGGAGTAGATTTCGTCGGCGTGTGCAGAGACAGGGAGAATCCACTGTACAATATGTCGCTGCATTACGGGACTTGCTTGTGAACTGTGATTTTGGCGCACTCGCCGATGACATGATTAGAAATCAGATCATTGAGAAAACGTCCTCCTCACGTATAAGAGAACGTCGTCTTTTGGAAACAGACCTCACACTGCTAAAAGCAATTACAATGGCGTCCCAAATCGAAACCGCAGTGGCTGAAGCGAAAGCGATGGCTTCCGCGACTGAGGCTACAGTCCAAGTTGTTCACGGGAGAACGAACGTGAATCCAAGCGCATTGCGCGCAAACAAGCACACTGCCCAACGCAAGACCTGTTACCATTGTGGATCCAATTCACATTTAGCCAACGACCCCAAATGTGCTGCTAAAAATGAAAAAAGGAAACAATGTGGGAAATTTGGACACTTTGCTAAAGTTTGTCGCAGCGCAGCATCTACATACGACGTGCAAGAAGTTGCTGTGCCTGATCTTACAGTCTTAAGCATTGTTCCCACTCAAACTGTGTCGCAGACCCAACGTCTTACCTGTCCCGTGTCTCTTCACATAAAAGATGGTCAGTCATTTACCACAGATCTGCTGGTTCAGCAGTCTCCATACTTCCAAAGCACATTTACCAGAGCACATTCCTGCATGTGCCTCTTACAAAGCCTACAGTTAGATTAGTGACCTACATGAAGACACCTATTCCTGTCCTAGGGTGCCTTCATCTTAACGTTACATACTACAATCACAGCGCGCAAACAGACTTCTACATTGTTCATGATGGAACATCTTTGCTTGGAATGGACCTTTTCACAGCTCTGCGCCTTCAAATTCGGGATGGACACATCAAACCGCCTGCTTTCCCAGCAGCAAGCCAAACTGCTGTTTACAACACTGAGGCGATAGGTGTTGCTGCTGGATTTACTCACAAAGTCAAACTGCGCTCAGATGTGCCCCCAGTTCAGCAGAAACTCCGTAGACTGCCATTTGCTGTGCGTGAAGCTGTTTCAGAGGAATTGAAAAGACTTGAGGCAGAAGGTATCATAGAGAGAGTGGACTCGTCTGCCTGGGTGTCTCCTGTGGTGGTCGTAAAGAAGAAGACCAGCGGCATTCGTCTTTGTGTGGATATACGTGAGCCAAACAGAGCAGTGGTGATAGACAGTCACCCTTTGCCACACATTGAAGAAGTCTTTTGTGAGCTCCGTGGTGCAACTATGTTCGCCACAATTGATTTACAAAATGCCTACCATCAAGTCCAGCTACACCCAAGCAGCAGAGACCTTACAGCGTTCATAACGCATGACGGACTTTTTCATTTCACAAGAGTCCCATATGGCCTGGCCTCAGCCCCCAGTGCCTTTCAACGGATGATGTCTCAGATCCTGGCAGATCAACCAGGTGTGCAATGCTATTTGGATGACATCATAGTATACGGAGAGACCCCTGCACTTCATGAGACAAGATTGGAAGCGGTCCTCCACTGCCTACAAGTGAGTGGGTTAAAGCTGAACACAGCGAAATGCCACTTCAGGAAGACTGAGTTATCCTTCCTTGGGCATCTCATTTCTGCCTCTGGCCTACATCCAGACCCTGGCCATGTCCAAGCTGTGACTCAAGCTCCCCCTCCTCATGATGCTCAGTCGCTACGTTCTTTTCTTGGCCTGACTGCGTGGTATTCAAAGTTCATTCCTAACTACGCCACACTTATGGAACCTCTTCGTGCTCTACTTCGAAAGTCTACTGATTTCCATTGGACCTCAAGAGGGATGGATGGAAGGAGGATGCTCAAAAAAACTTCTCCAGAGTTAAAGACATCATAGGTACAAGTCCTGCTCTTGCCTTGTTCTATCCTTCCTTGCCGACAGTCGTCACAACAGATGTGTCAGATTACGAGAACCATCAAGAGCCTGAGCTGGAGATGGTGGCTGTTGTTTCAGCTGACTTTGCAGCAGCCACTGCTGAAGACCTCTCGAAGGCCTGTGATGCATGTCCCGTGCTCCAGAAGCACGACAAAACTGAAGCAAAACAAAATCACCCATGCCACGACCTCGCCACGTATCTCCTGCCGAGCTACTGCATGGTAGACTGCTCAATACAAAGATACACATCAGAGGTCTCCACTCCACATTGCCTCTTAAAGATCAAACAAACCTGAAACAGAACATCGAATCACTGCAAAAGGACATTCAAAATTCACTCAGCCTTTCAAGGTGGTAGCTCAGAAAGGTTCTGCCACCTACATGCTTTCTGATGGAAAAGTGTGGAATGCCATCCACCTTGCACCGACACCCTCCATAGATTACAGTGCTTCTACATCACAGCGTGATGATGCTTGTGTTTCCAAGCACATCTGAACCACCTGAAACTGTACAGTCCCCTCCCCCCTCTCCCAGGGTACCAAGAGCGAGACATGTCCCAGTGTGGTCCAGAGACTATGTGACTTAAAACAGCACACACACACACACACACACACACAAAAAAGTGATGTGAACATGTTCGTTCTGTCTCAGTTTGCTGAAAATTGTATACTGTTTTACTAGCCTATAATTTGTCATAGTTTTGCTACTATGCTACTACTGAAGATAAAGTGTCTTTTATATATCTAGATTGCTACAATTAAAGATAAAGTGTCTTTCATATATCTAGATTACTATAACTGTTGTTTTAGTTTACATTGATTGTTCTTGAAGTACTGATATTCTTGTGCTACAGTACAGAGTTTTGGCAGTTCAATTTCCTAAGAGAGGAATATGTGGTATAGTCAGGGCTTAATTTGATCCGGAACACGCCGGAACATGTTCCGGCACCTCCGACGTTGGATCCGGCACCTTTTTTTTTATCCCCCCCCCCCCCCCCCCCCCCCCCGCCCTGCCGTCGGTGGTTACGATCGCGCAACCCAGTCATCGGTCCGCGGTCCGGGATGTGTTGCGATCGCCCCCCCCCGTCGACAATCGCGAAGCCCCCCCCCCCCCCTCCCGTTGACAATTGCGAAGTCCCCCCCCCCGTTGACAATCGTGAAGTTCCCCCCCCCGGTCGACAATCGCAAAACCTCCCCCCACTTTTTTTTTTAAGTACCGGTACCTCCAACCTCATAATGAGCAGCCGGATCCACACCCCCTCTGCGTTCCGGTACCTCCCACTTTACAAATTAAGCACTGGGTATAGTGCAATTCCCATTCTGCCCAGTTAGTGGCACTATGCCACCAGAGTTGTTCATACAATACGTATGTACCAGAGTAGAGAAATAACTATGTATACGGATGTTGAGTAAAGTATGCTATGAATCTTCTCCGTCTCTCACTGCTTTATACATAATACAATCTACTTACATACACAACATATTGGCGACGAGGAATGGCTTTTCTTGGGATTTCACAACCTCCTGCTTTCCTGGACACTCCTGGTGAGCCGACAATGTTATACACAACGTGGATAAAGATGTTTGAAAACTATCTCGTGGCGCTCGCTGCGAACGAGATGCCAGAGAAGAGAAAACGTGCACTACTGCTTCATTGTTTGGGCACGGAGGGCCAGCGAATCTTTCTTACACTTCCTGACACCGGTGTGACTTACAAGTCTGCATGTGAAGCTTTACAAGCCTTTTTTGTATGTATTTATGTATACGGATGTTGAGTAAAGCATGCTATGAATCTTCTCCGTCTCTCACTGCTTCATACCTAATACAATCTACTTACATACACAACAATGATTGGTTTCACTCTTTTGGTTCAGATTGGTTTTGCTCTTTCTGGTGGTGAGAAAGCCCACTGCACAAACAAGATAACATGTCCTGCAGGTGGAAGCATAGTTCAATTGTCTTGAGGTCAACTTTTTCGGAAGATGGACCGCCTGTTTACAGTACAGGAAGCACTTCCCACGAGTGATGCTGGACAGCTATGACAACGTCAGTAGCTCATCATTTCCTGAGGACTGTGACGCTGATGATGAGCGGAGTCATTTTGAACAACAACTCGATCCAGCTGAAAATCAACTTGATGAGTAAGTGTCAATATTTCTTACGACCATATCGGTAGATATGCGTGCTGTGTAGTGCAAATTCTTTGCGTGCTTCTTGAGGAAATAAAAACAATCACTCGAGTTTGAATAGTAGGGGAGACCGGGAAGTTATCAGTAGCCTACTGGGGCGATGATGTTATATATGACATCAAATGATGTCCTACACAAAATACGACATATCTCTGGAACGCTTTATGTGAGACACTTAGGCCTACTGTGCTGAGCCGTGAAGCGAAGTATCATGCCATTCCAACAAAGGCTCCAGTGCAATCTTAACTCTCTCACAAGCTTTGTAATCTAGCCTTGAACTGCGATGTCTTTTGGAGACTTTGTACAATAAATCCATATTGATAATAACAATTCCAACAATTAATGATTATTTATCAACTTTTCCATGTTGAAAACTGTTATTGTTGCTGTTAGCCGTGCAACTGGCAACCATTATGCCTTCGTCGACCAATCAGAGGCTGTGTTGTTGTTTGGTCGACCAATCAGAGGCTGTTTTCATTGCATTACGTAATGGATTCAAATAGCTTGGAATAACATGAGATAAACCCCGTCTTCCTGTCAATAGATACAATAGTTACTATTAGGGCAGCAGACGAAATAATGAGTAGAACAGCGAATATGCTACACTTCCTCATTATGTTTTTATAATGTTTACAGAAATTAAGATGCACCAGGGGTCCGTTTCACAAAGCAGGTTTAACAACCTCTGAGTCTAATCCTAAACGCTGAGTTGATCTACTCTGAAATAGAAAACTCTGGGTTTTCGGTTCCAGAACAGCGGATTTGAGTTAATTTGATCAACTCAGAGGAGTTCCACCTAGGGTTAAGCGCGTGCACCACAACTATAAAAAGCCAGCATCAATGGAGCCCCGATTCGACGAGTCACCATGGCAACGGGGAAGAGGAGGTCTACGTTTTTCACCAACCTCGAATTGGAAATCCTAATGCGCTCATATGGCGAGTTTCAACACGTTTTTAGAAAGAAGTGCAACACTGCTGCGTAAGTTTAAATGTAGTCATTTGCAATCACAATAATATTACAGGGGAAAACTGCTTGAATGGTAACTATTCATTTATTTCATTTAGGTGCAATCCCGCGGGGGAGAAGCGCACTTGGCAGCAGCTTAAGATGACATAAAAACATTGTTCAAACAGATAAGACCTCGGCATGATCATTTTGATCATGTTTTACACTGTAAAGTAAATATTAAGTGGCTATTTGACTGTATACAGTTGCCTTGCTCAAGTGCTCTGCATCTCCGACATTGTACAAAAAACTTCCATTTGCAAAGAAACGCAGTGCAACACACAATATCTGCTGGGATGTGAGAGCATGACTACGGTTGGTAATGTTGCAAATGTAAGGATGGATTAGGTTGTGTATGTAAATGATGGACTGTGACGTGAAACGGTACCGCTGAAAAAGATAATTGTCTGGAAATGATAATTGTCTGGAAAGGCTACATCTATGCGCGGTCTGATAACCCTCTCCCGACGAATATTATTTCTCTGCGCAGTAATGCTGCACCGTCATCCACAGGATCGTTGTCAAAAGCAGTGCTCGAAGTGGGCCGGTACTCACCGGTACGGTGTCGTGCCAAAAAGTGATTGTCTGCCAGAAATTGATTGAAAGGCAAATACAGTTACTCAAAGGTGATTTCTGCCTAAATATGACTTGATCTCATTCATAAGCTTCATAATATAAACACTGGAGCTCACAGGACACTTGGAATTCTTTTAAAGGGCCATTACAACACAAAATAGGCATTTTCACCTGCCAAAAATGGATTGAAGAACAAACGTTAAACTTTCGAAGACACGTGCCTTTGCTAAAATTACATTATAATACCGTTGTGTGTATGTGTATGTGTCTGCATATTATGGCTGTTTAATCCAGAGAAAAGCAGACGTTTTTGCGCTACCGCTCAACGGGCTGCTGTGCGCGCTCCCACGGCCAGAAATCAGATTCTGGCAGACAATCACTTTTTGGCACGACACCGGCAATTATTTCACTTATTTTTTTCCACTTCGAGCACTGGTCAAAAGGACATGCCATGTTCGTGAAAAAAGTCGCCTCCTATTGTGCCTAATGGACTTCTGAAATAGCCTACTAGTACTGACTCTGATTTTTTAAATGATTTTTGACAGACGGCTACGCCAAAACTCGCCTGCTGACTGAATGAATGAGGAAATCAAATGGCATGTGTGGCTGAAAGAGGGCGGAGACAGATTGAAACTCGATGTTCATTGAGAAAAACCTGGTCCCGACCACGTTAGTTTTATAGAGTCTGTTACTACTGTAACTGACCGAGAGCGCAAGTTACCTCTCTGTGAAACAGGCTAGAGTTACCCCTCTTTCTCTGGTTTGAGTTAACTCCCTTTGTGAAACGGAAAACTCAGCGTTTCCCTCATTTCAGGGTTAATAAACGCAGGCTTTTCACTAAACCTGCTTTGTGAAACGGACCCCAGAAGAACCACAGCCTACAACAACAAAGAGAACATGGAGGGCTCACAGTGCACAGGCAGCCAATCACAGAGGTGAAGCTGCAGGAGAGGAGACCCAACTTGATGAGTAAGTGTAAATATTTCTTATGACCATTCTAGACCATGGAAAATTGTGTGTGTCTTAGATTCTAATTCTATGTTTCTAATTTTTACTTGAGTAATTACATATTGGTTGAGCATTGTTGGAAGGAGCCTGAGATTCAATGAGATTAATTTTCATTTCTAATGACTGCTTCACTGTAAATATGTGCACATGACAATAAATAACTTGAAACTTGAATTTGAATGGAGTGGTCTTTTGTCATATTTACATATCCAAGACCTTGTGGAACCGCTTTCAATGACAGTATTTCTGATGTTGGTAACTGTTTTTAGCAATGTACAAACCTGACATACATACTGCTTCCATATTATTGTAGCTGAGTTTGTGCTGAAAACAAAAATATGAAACACTTTGCAATCACTGTTTGCGCTCTGTGTATATACTGTACATGGTGTGGTGATTCAAATAAATGACTGAGAAGAGATAAATGAATTGAGAACCATGTCGGAGCATGCCAAAATGTGTGTCTGAAAATACCCTCAGACTCCAGAGGGTTAATGCTACTGTTCCCTATGATATACTTTGCATATAATGTGAATTTAAACAACAACATTTGAATGTATAAATAACACACGTCTAAGGTGCTTTGGCTCCTACATACCGGCCCCTAATTGTCCTCTTAACCGAGAGACAATTACCAAACAACTGAAAACAAGAAGCTAAAGAAAAATAAAATGTGTCTTCGTTGCCTGATTTACCATCATATGGCAAACTGTAGGAGGACAGTCTTTACCACTGCCTCATTCGGCTTCTTGAAGGACACAGACCTTGGTGATTGGTCTATCCAACGTGCTCGTCTTAGTCTTTATGAGCGAGACCTGGCGCACAAGCCCGTGTTTGTCTGGAACTGCCTCGATGACCTTGCCCAGGACCCATGAGTTGCGTTATACTTATCTTGTAGCTGAGGTAAGTACTCTCTTGTCCATCGCTTCCAGTATATGTTGGACTTGCTTCCATCTCCTGCGGGCGTAAAGATCTTCCTTCACAAAGAGCCCTGGTGGCTGGCTTGGACTGGAGGAGCAAGAGGTGATTGGGGGTAAGCGCTTCCAGGTCGTTTGGGTCACTGGAAGCCTTGGTAATCAGTCGACTGTTGATGATGGCCTCCGCCTCACACAAAACAGTGAGAAGGCCTTCTTCATCCAATGTCTGGAGCTTTAAGGTGGTGCTGAGGATCTTCCTTACTGACCTGATCAGCCGCTCTCAGACTCTGCCATGGTGAGAACCGGTAGGGGGGGCTAAACATCCACTGGATTCCCCTGACGTAGAGCGTCCTTGATCTTGGAGTCATTCCACTTTTCAATAGCTCTCCTCAGCTCGTGCTCAGCTCAAATGAAATTTGTGCTGTTGTCTGAACAGAGGATTTTCACCTGTCCTCTTCTTGCTATGAAGCAGCGAAAAGCACTGATGAAGGAGTCTATCTAGCGATGATGCTACCTCAATATGGACTTCCCCAGTTTTAGAGAACGGGGATTAACCCGGCAGGACCCTATCACTGGGCAGGTCAGCCATGTGTTGTTGCCCAGCAGCGCCATACGAGCGTCGACCTACTCTGAGGACTCTTATCTTACTCTTAACTTATACAATTCATTGATTATATATTAATGCTACTGTTCCCTATGAACTCTACATATAATGTGAATTTAAATAACAACCGTTGAATGTATAAATAACACACACGTCTCCACAAGGTGGAGAGATATGACACCCACCCCGTCTATAGCACAAGGTGGAGAGATATGATACCCACCCCATGACAACACTCACCTCCTGGCCATGACATTGTAGGCCTACATGGTTATGCAGATAATTTAAAGGTTGTCTTTACCCAAAACAATAATTCTTACAAAATAACAAAATTATTAAAATGCATTAATGTATTTGATAGTTTTAAATGAACAGAATAAAAAAATACAAATTAAATTAATAAATAATAAGCAATATTATTCTATAATATTAAGGTGTATTATTATTATTATTATTATTATTATTATTATTATTATTATTATTATTATTATTATCATTAATATTAATTTAGTATATTATTCATGCATTATTTATGTGATCATCAGATCATAATTACAATCATTAATAAAACACATATTAATTTCTCCAGTGGCAGAGCCCTCCCCCAGCACGGTGCACCGCCCCCAGCCACTGCCCCCCTCCTCGGGGCACCAGGGCTCTGGAGGAGGTCAGGGAGACGGGGCCTACTGCCTGGCCTCCGGACGACACTCCTTCTCTGGCTACTCGGACGGCTTTGTCAGCCCCGGGGGTCCCGCCAACCCCATGAACCCCGCCCTTGGGAACGGAATGCCTCCGCAGGTGAGCATGCATACCCGAGGGAAGGGTTGAGTGAGTTCAGATCCCTGAACAGAAACAGCTTTTTTTTACTCATTCGCAAAGTGTGCGCTTTAAAAGAATATATAAAATAAAGCTCATTAGACTGGCTTCTCTTGTGGTGCAGGTATAAGACATAAGTGTTGAACAGTGGCCACTGGGCTCTAGCCGCTGTTCGTGATATGCATGCACGTGTTTCTGCCAATCTTTCCACCACCTCAACAAAATATAATGAGGCACAGATGATTAGATTAGACGAGGGGTCCCAAGGCGTTTTGTGGCAACAAAAGGCAGAAGAACTACCTAATAGGCAGAAAATGTCAGTCAACAGTACGTATTAATCTGTTTCACAAATATTTGCGATAATGTAAGTACTCCTGTTAATATGATGACTATGAATCTCTCGTTGACTTTGTAATTAAACTAGTGGTGGGCCGTTATCGGCGTTAACGCGAGACTCTTATCGCGCGATAAAAAAATGATCGCCGTTAATCTATTCTCGAAGTTGGGTTGGGAGCTGGGTCTATACCGGATTTCCACCAAGGAAGGTAAGCGCCGCGGAACGGCTGCGCTGCGGAACGGCTGCGTCCTCTGCCCGGCGACCCCCCCCCCCCCCAACACGTTCTCATCCCAACTCGTAATATACCGACGATTTGTCACGCCCCTAGACGTCTGATACTGACGCAAAAGGTACCCTCCCGCGTCTGTGTGAAACGATCTGGGGGTTCTCATAAACCCGTTCGCGTTGGTAAGAGACGAGCAGAGTCTACAGCGTCCGCTCGCAGAGCAGAGTCTACAGCGTCCGCAGTCTACTGTGAAACAATTCACTCCAAAAAGGGTTAGGGCTAGGGTTATGGTTATGGTTAGGGTTAGAGTAATCTATCACCGTGACCGGGTTATTATTGGAGTGAATGGACGCTGTAGACTCTGCTCGTCTCTTACCACCGCGAACGGGTTTATGAGAACCCAGATCGTTTCACACAGACGCGGGAGGGTACCTTTTGCGTCAATGTCAGACGTCTAGGGGCGTGACAAATCGTCGGTATATTACGAGTTGGGATGAGAACGGGCTGCCCCCCCGTCGGTCGTAGGTCTGGGCAGTGGTGCCTTAATGCACGGGCTTACCTGGGCTTCAGCCAGGGGCCTCGGCCAATCAGGGGCCTCTTAAAAAATATATATTTAAAAAAAGATGATAAACGTCCGTATTCGCGGTGTCATTACTGACCCCCCCCCCCCCCCCCCCCCCCGTCAACAATCGCGCACCTCTCCCCCTCCGGTCAACAAAGATTAAAGAAATTAATCTATGCCCACCACTAATATATATATAATATATATATTATATATACTAATATATATATATATATATATATATATATAATATATATATTATATATACTAATATATATATATATATATATATATATATATATATATAAATATAATATATATACTAATATATATATATATATATATATATGCAATCTACAATCTCCCCTACATTCCTCTATACTGAAGCCTATCGTTTAAGCCTAACCCTACATACCTCCGTAGTGAAGCCTATCATTTAAACCTAACCCAGAATCTTCATGCGTCCATACTGAAGCAGTGTGGAATACCATAATGAAGGTTCTCATTTGTTTATGTTTCACAGGACAGAGGTAAAGGATGAGTGTCCTGCAGATTGTCCCCCACAGTTCTCCAGCCCCTCTGTCAATGCACTCCCAGAATGCACTGCTTTTCTGAGAGAGAGAGAGAGAGAGAGAGAGAGAGAGAGAGAGAGAGAGAGAGAGCGAGAGAGAGAGCGAGAGAGAGAGCGAGAGAGAGAGAGAGACTGAATGGGAATGCAGCTTTAAATTTCATATTTTAAAGGTAAATGTCTCTTGGAAGTACAACTCCCTGCTCCAAATCAACATGAACTACTTCTTTCAAGTCCCCCCCGCCCAACCCTTTACCCTCAACCCTAAACCTCCCCGTGGTTGGGAAATGATTTAAGCAGCACCATGTGTGTGAGTGGATGTAGAATAATATGTCACTTAGAGGGCCAAGAGGGCCCAAAGAGTATAGCGTATACCTGCTTCTTATTAGGACAGCCAGAGGAGCCCTGGGGTCCCTGCACTATTCAGAGAAAGAGGGAGAGAGGAGTAAGACGGACAGAGAGAGAGAGAGACAGAGACAGAGACAGACAGACAGAAAAGGAGAGTTTGGTGACAGAGGGAAAATGGATATGATGCATTTAAAAGGTGGCAGCAGGTCAAAATTGTATGTAAGGTGGTCTCTATTCATCACTAGTGCATTCTGGGAACACTTGATGATGGACAGGTTAGGTTCTTGTTGTGTGTGTTTGTATTCATGTCAAAGTGGTGTGTATGTGCATACATTGAAGGGGTGGGTTGTTTTCAAGTTGGTTTTGACACTATCGGCAGACGGATCACCCCGCAGCTCCTCCACCCGCTAAAGAAACCCCCCACCCCCACCATTCCTCTAAATGTGATTATCTAGTCACTAATAAAGAGCAGGTCAACGGCATGATTGTAGACCAGCTGAGTGGAGCTGAGCATGCCGAGTGTCTCAGCAGCGCTATCTCTAGTATATCTCTGTCTCTGGAGACATGTCCTTATCACACGCCATTGCTCTTGAACAGCGGCGGGGAGAATTTTTAAATAAGTGGAGCCTAATTCATCCTCTTTGGTGCTAGCCTCTCTCTCTCTCTCTCTCTCTCTCTCTCTCTCTCTCTCTCTCTCTCTCTCTCTCTCTCTCTCAGTGGGCGGAATGGCCTTGCTGGAAACCTTTTGAGGGGGATTTTCTTTATGTGAGTGTGTGTGTTAGGGCCACACGCTGTGCATATAGTTGACCATATGTATATTTATTTCCAAGGCCTTGTCAAGAAACTGACCACCACCCAATTATTTTCCCTACTTTCTACAGATCCGATACCAATCATAAAACACACCTACACCCAACTTTCCAACTAAGCATTGCCAATACAGTCTTACCTAGCGATTGTCAATGGACGATTCTAAAGTACAATTAATACATACAAGCCTGAGCAAAATATCAGTATATTTATTAGAGCTACAATGTAGTGTGTAGTGGTTGGGATGTTTGACAATACAAGGTTCTGGGTTCAAACCCCAATGTCTTCTACCTGTAAAGGCATCCTAACAAGATGCCTTAACCGCTACTTGGCTCATTAATGACATGTATGTAAAAAAACACATTGCTTTGGATAGTGTCAAAGGTAGCTCAATGACTAAATAATATTATATTTATTATTGAATGAATACTCGATTTGGATTGGTCAATTACAGCATTCTACAGTCTGTTGTTTCTGAATAGCAGACCGCTTCTATGAATAACACACGTTGCTATGGATGCAGTTCTCCAACCAGCAATAAAATCATTTTTAAATCACAATCATTTTTTGTTATATTCTGCGTGAAATTATTGATTTCTTTAATATATAGCTGTGTAATAGGTGGGATAATGTACAGTGAGTTTGTGCATCACCCTGTCGGGGTTTATTTCATAATAATGACCGGCTTGCTGTACATTATCCCTTACATATGAAGTGATGTGACGGTGTCTCCCCCCAGGTGATGGGTCTTCTGAACCCTGGTAGCGTTACCCTTCAGCCCCAGAGCGACTACCCCATCTCCCCGCCCCCCTCCAGCTGCAGCCAGCGCCTGGAGCACATGAAGGGCCTGGAGGGCCTGGGCAGCGGGTCCGGCTCTCTGCCTAGCTCCCAGCCCTACTGCCCGGCCTCTTACGGCACACCGGCCTACAGCGTGGACCACGTGGCCTCCTACCAATATGGCCAGTATGGACAAAGTAAGGACAATACACACTCCAATACACAGTCCATACTCTTTTTTTCCTGGCTAACCTGCGCTAACCCCCCACCCACCCAACCTGCACTACTAACCACCCTGCCCACCCAACCCAACATGCACTAACTGTATCATTAACCATATATATATATATATATATATATATATATATATATATATGGGGAGGTGCGCGATTGTTGACCGGAGGAGGAGAGGTGCGCGATTGTTGACGGGGGGGGGGGTCGCCAGGCAGAGGACGCAGCCGTTCGCAGCGCAGCCGTTCCGCGGCGCTTACCTTCCTTGGTGGAAATCCGGTATAGACCCAGCTCCCAACCCAACTTTGAGAATAGATTAACGGCGATAATTTTTTTATTGCGCGATAAGAGTCTTGCGTTATCGCAGTGCGTTAACGCCGATAATGGCCCACCACTTATATATATATATGTATATATATATATATATATATATATATATATATATATATATATATATATATATATATATTTATTTATTTATTTTTACATAATGGCCTCCCCTCAGCTAGCAGTCCTAACACGACATCTACCTGTGTCGAGCGGGGAGGGGGCCACTTCACTTCACATTACCGTTAGCACCAGGATAACATCGACTTCAAACAAACCCCTTCCAGAAATATAATCTAACATCGTTTTCTATTTATTTTTTCAGTCTGATTAAAGCAGCTTTTTTCCCCCCGATTGTGGTCCATAGGGGGTTAACCAATCAAGTTCATCCACTGACCGTATGGCTACCCTCCCTCTCTCTCTGTACACTAAAATGTCTTCAAAGTCACAGGTGTTGAGCGCATGCGGGCTCTGCCTCAGCGGCAGGTATCAAGAGAATAACTGAGTTTGCATCCAAGAGCGGTAACTGTCTAATGACATATCTCGCTGGGATCTCTTCAGTTGGATAGGCTTAGTTGTGAGTTGTGAGGGCAACACACAGGAAACACCCTCGGTACGTTGCATTTGATAAGCCTTCACACACACACACACACACACACACACACATACACACTCCAACACTGTTGCAAGCCTGAGCGGTGCATCTTGATGTGGTTAATCAGCGTGAGTGGATAGCTGACGTGTGGCTGGCTCTGCAGAGGCAGAGGAAAGGTCTTTTCCAGGGGGCTGGGTGGATCCTAATAGCCTCTGGCAGCGTGGCTATTGGAAACAGGTGGTGTTAGTGAGGTCAGCTGGGGAACCAGTATCAAACAGTGCTGTGCACTGGTTGCAACGTACATGGGGCTAGGCTAGGCTATGGTAGCTTTTGTTTTTATCTATGAGGGGATCAAACTCACTTTTTAATTCGATTTTAATGCAATGCATCTTTAACGTGATCTGTTCACAGCTCATGCTGCAGTATAAGATAAGATAAAATAAGATTATTAATTTGCTAATAATTTGTTTGAAAAAAATTTATCTTTGTTAATCCCATAGCAGGGGAATTTGCATTGTTACAGCAGTAAAAGGGGATAGCGGAATAGCATGACACATCAGTAAAAAAGCAAGATATATGTATATGGTATATGTATACTGTTAGCATATGCTATGCTAATATTTGCATATATGCATATCTTTGCATCATGGAAAATGCATCCCAAATCATGTGGCCTCCATGTCTTCTCTTATTTGATCATAAATGAATACGTTGTACCTTACTTAATGACTATGTTGTCTTATTTGATATAAATGAATACGTTGAACTTAACTTAATGAATCCCTTCTTTTCTAGCTGCCCTTCCTTATCTAAGGCCTGAGATCACCTGAAGCTGTGGATTTGGACCTCAACAAGGAACACGTGCGTGCATGCGTGTGTACACAGATTGAGTTCTTCAAGTAAATAAGGACCAAAAAGAACAACCTTTTACTACGAAGACATTCTCTCTCCAGTGGTGGCCCTTCGTTTTTTTGTAGCATCACTAGAGAAAAAAAGTGAAACAAACATCTGTAAAAAAAGAAGAAGAAAATAAATCAAAGACAAAGAGACGTGTGTCGAGTGACCAGGAATATTAGACCAAAAACGTATTTGATTCACTGAGGAGATCATCAGCAATGGACCCTCCTATCTACCACCAGGTCTGACCACGACATGTTGATCACCAAACCTACGGAAACTATGTGGAAGATATGGAGCAGGGGGCCTTATTCACCTAGTGGCCATCTTGGTTCTAATGTCTAGCTGGGTGGCATTCCACATTCAGTACCTACCCAGCTTGTGTTAAGAACCAAGATGGCCGCCGCTAGGTGTATAAGGCCCATTAACCTCCCATGGAACCCAAGGAACATGCAGCAGAACCATCTGTTGGTTCTGCCTTCTGTGACAACACCCTGGGCATCACAAACTTATCAGCCCTGCAGGGCTACTGCTTTGAAGAGCGTGTTTACATGTCTTACGAGTCACATGAACTTCCAGATATCTCTGAATTAATCTCTTAATCATGCCTCCTTGAGGGGAAATAAAACAATTATAATTTGTGGGGGGAATGAAATAGAAGTTGTTTCGTGATGATCTGCACATCATACACTAGAAGCCGAAGTTCCACACGGCTGAGCGAGCTCTTGAGCGAGTAAACAAATGTTGAAGCACAAGTGTAATGTACAGCTCAGCTGGGTCTGCTCATAAAGTTCCCCACCTTCCCTCTCCTTCTCCCTCCTTCCCACTCTCCCTCTCCCTCTCTTCACCCCCCTGCACTGGGTTCATTCATTGATGTTTGGAGACAGTGAGGCAGGAGCGAGGCAGCCCTTTTGGAAGTTTTTTTAAGGAAAGGACTTTGGAGAGGTCAGGGGTGACATTAGGGAAAGTGACAGATGAGAGAGTGGAACAGGGCTGGGGTGGGTGAAAAAAAACCTTTGAGGTGGACACGGTTGGATCGATCACAGGGAATGGAGGGGGGGGGGGGGGGGGGACCCTCCTACCCCCCAAAAACCCCCACCCCGTCAAAGATCTCCTCTCAAAAAAAGCAGATGGGTCACATGTCACGACCAAGAGACACTTGAGATACCAAGAAAAACAGCAGTTTAAACAAAAAAGCGCCCACCTCCACCCTCCTCCACTCTGTACCCGTGCAATACAGAGGCTGTGTCCCAAACAAAAGGCAGCTGCCTGCTGCCTGCTGCCTTGCTGTCTAGCGAGGCAGTATCCTTTGGAGGCAGTGTTTTTGTACGAAGTTACCTGGATTGAGACAGACTTCCAAGGCAGCATTGCGTGACAACGTCATGATGTTGCAATAATACCGACAGTTGAAGTTTGTCAGCTACAACAGTTATACTACCACTGTCGGTCATTGCAAAACTAAAGTCGGGAAAGCATTAAATATAAAGCTTATGCTTTATACATCTAAATAAAATGGATAATCAGTGACTAAACTCTGTAAAACTTTCTTGGATAAAAAAAAAAAGGTTAAAAAAAGGAGTGGAGCGGGCACACAGGATTGTGGGATTTCTTGACCAACGAAAGAGGCGTCTATGCTGTCTTCAACCTGTCTAGTCAGAGGCACCTCAGCAGGCAGCATTTTTTGTAAATATTTGATTGAGACACGACCTGATGCCTCCCTGCCTCCGAATGCTCCGAACCATGTCCTTTAAAACACAGGAACAAACGCACACAACGTCTTATGGGCCTCGGAGCTCTATTCTGGCCTTGGGGGAGGTAGGATAACACATGTGCCTTTAAAAGACTTCTTTGGTCAAAAGCAAGCAAACACACTGATACTCTGTTACATCAAAAACAACAGTATCAGAGGTGCAAGCTGTAGCACAATACAAGGCAAAACAAATGATGAAGGGAATGTTGAAGCAAATCGCCGACTATCCGGAATGACAAAGCCAAAAGTGTATTTTTTTATTGCAAGACTTCATTTTGTTGCTGTATTGTAAATGAAATGGAAGCATCGACCATTTTGGTCAATATGTCGCAGACATATTTTCTCTCATAATGTACTGTATGCCAACAATGTAAAGTGTAAACCTTGCTCGTCCAGGCAGTGCTATAGAAGACATGCTGTATCCATTCATCATTTGTTTGTACATTTTCAGCCAGTTGCCGTTTAAGCTTCTTAATTTTTTTTATATTTTGTATTTTGTTGACCGAATTATGTGACATTTGTACAAGCCCAGTTCTATTTGCTATTTATAATAAAACAGAAATAAAATCCTAAAAATAAGATGATTTTTTTTTATTTTTTAGATCAGCACAGTTGTAATTATTGCCTAAATGGGGTTCTTTGTCATGTCACTACTATTAAAAAAAGAAAGCAAGTGTCTTGTCTTGCTCTAAGAGGACACAAGTTTGAGACAAAAGGGTACTTTCGACAGGGCTCATGTAAACCCGCCAACCAAAATAGGGCCGCAAAATTGGGATCACCAGACATATGAATTGACAGTGAACACAACAGTCTTCCTCATGGAATGTTGTGTATGTAGACATCTGCATTGGCTGTGTATTAATACCCCTGGCAACCCCAACCCGCAGTACCGTAACAAACTGACTGTTGTTTAATCTGACGAGGAGGAGAACAAGCCTTAGAGCGTTTTTTGGACAAACAGCGCATCCAACCCCGACCAACCTCTTCAACCCATCCACTCACACACACACACACACACACACACACACACACATGCACACACACCCACACATGCAGATACACAGAGGCCCTCTGTGTGTTGTGCACATTTGTCTCTGTATGGTTGTGTGGGAGTGTGGGAGTGTTTAAATGTGTGCATCAGTGCAATACTTGTATTCATAAATAATGTTCGTACATTGCATTTTGTTCTATGTGTGTGTGTGTGAGTGTGTGTTTTGAGTGCCCACTTGTTCCCATGGAAGTGTGTGTGTGTGTGTGGACCCTGAGGGTATTGATACTAATTCTAACATTTGTCTAATTAATGGTGTCTGGCTCTGTGTGCAAGCTTGGCCGTGCACGTGGACCACACACTCTATAAATACAGTCTAAGTCAATAACAACGTTTAGGATCACTTGTAGTCTCATCAGCTCTGTTTGCCCAGCCTGAATAATTCAGGACACTGATCACCCCCCCACAGACACACACACTTGCAAGTGCACGCACACACACACATGCTCATGAGCGCAGACACACACACAGACACACACATACACACACACACACGCTCAGACACACAGACACATGCACACACACGCATATTGCAAACTGTTACACACAGAAGTACAGTACTGCTCGCATACAAGGACAGAATACACTTGTCTATGCTGGCTCACACACATACACACACACATACAGACTGTGTTTGCTTTCTTAATCAGCGAACAGCGTAAAGAATCAAGACAAATCACACCTGTGTAATTCCAAAGCCGAGACATTACTTTTATTAATGAATCCTCTCCCTGCACTGAAAAGGCTATTATTTCTTTAATACACCCCAGAGTGTCATTAAATTAAAGTATTTTAATGACATTTCATACCGGCGGATAATGAAGTTTAAGCAAAATCCTTGATTAGATCTAGAAGTTCTAACATTTTAAAGGCTAGTTCTAAAAGTAAGCTGTTTTCTGTTTAAAGGTGTTACATACCCCCCCCTGCTGGATGGGATGTATAACTTGTTGGTGACCATGTGCTTGTGTTTCCTCTCCCAGGTGGCCCTAATCTGAGGGGAGGACTTTCAAAGGAAGCAGTGTGGCTTGGTCTGGGGCTCTTCTTTGTCCTTTGTTCCCAGCCTTGTGCCACAGCAGTTTTTGTGTGCTTGTTTTGCTGTTAAGCTCTGCTTTTGTTATAACTTCGGTTGGTGAGTCCGGTAGTCCTGTTTTCGCGGCTTTATTTCGTTAGGTTAGTTATGTGTATTTTGGTTAGAGAGGAGAGCCAGATCCTACGGCCCTTTGTGGGTTGGTCTGAGTGTCTCTTCTTCTTTTTGTTCCTTTTGGCCGGCTCACCAGCTTTGATTCATTTATTATGATTGTTTTGTTAATAAATTGGTTGTGTTGCTAAAACCCTGACTCTGTAATTATGTTGGGCCTTCTTTGAGACGAGCTATGGCTTGAGGGTCGTAACATAATTTTGGGGGCTCGTCGAAGCTGATTGAAAGCCTGTAGAAAGTTTTCAATGTGTTTTGGCATCTAGATTTAGTGGCTTAGTGGCAGTAGGCCTGTGTTGTCTGGATGTTTCTGGTGGTTTGTGTGCCTGAGGCCAGGTTTACTGTGTTACCCTTTTGTTGTTTGGGTGATTTTGGACACAGTTTTGTTGGTTTTTGGTCATTTATGGTCATTTACTGTGTTACCTTTTTGATGTTTAGGTGACTTTGTGGGCACAGTTTGTTGGATTTGTGCTTATCACTGTAATTTGAATTGCAGTAGGCTACGTTGAGTCAGGAGTTTGTTGTTTTGAGGCTGTGTGCAGCAACATTTTGTGCTGGGATTGGATTGTGTTGGCATCTTGAAGATGGAGTTTAATTTAGAGCAGTTTGTTGAGTCTCCTACCCTGGAAAAATTTCATCAGTGCACTAAGGATAATTTATTATTAATTGCCGATCATTTTAACGTTGTTTCGAAGCAAATGAAGAGACAGGTGGTTAAGGCGGAGTTATACGCTGCTTTGATTAGTAAGGATATTCTGCCCCAGGTGCAGAGTACTCCTAAATCTGCAGATCGATCAAGTCAAATCCTTGATGAAACAGTAAGACTTAAAGGGCCCTATCATGCACTCAGCGCAATTGACTTTGTACACTGGCGCTTGTGCAATTCCTATTTTGCACCCGACGCACATTGGAATTTTCCCTCGCAAGGCGCAAGTCCTTCACTTGGGGAATGAAGTTGCGCTCCGGGGGCGGTTCAGTGAAAACAGGAGGCGTGTCCCGGCGCAAACGTTCCCTGGTACTATTCTGCACTTTCACAAAACAATTGCGCCACAGACCAGGAAAAACCGAGTCTAAAGTCAGTGGCGCATATTCAGATGCTATTTTAAGGGCGCATGCTTGGCCATAATCAGGGGGGGGGATGCGCGATTGTTGACGGCCGGCTCGGCCTGAAATCGTCCGGCCGTTAGGGAAATCTCCCGAACCTCCCTATGGCAGCCCGTCCCTGGCCATAATGTAGCGTGTGTACAACGTGCATACACTTTGCTTCTCTCATCTACAAGGAAGCAGTTCCCATTTTTGCAAACCATACATACAAGCAAAAATATTACCACATATGTGAAAAAATAGACATAAATCTAGCGTACACAGTTACCCAAAATATTCAGGCTAATAGTAATGATGGATCAAATTAACCTGTTTGACCAATAGTCGCAAGACACATATAAGGACACCAGGATGTAATCGAAAACACACAGAAACACAAAGCGGTGTAACTGAAAGAATATTCGGCATACTGAAAATGCGCTTCAGCTTATTTGACAGAAGAGCTGCATCATCTGTAAGCAGTACTTGAAGTGGGCCGGTACGCACCGGAACTTTTTCTTGCGTACCGGCACTTGTCACAGGCTGCCCCCCCACCCCCTCGTCGGTCGTAGGTCCGGGGGGGTGGGTTATGATCACTTGCGTTTCAGACCGGCAAAATAGGGCCCAAAGAGTTGGAAGTTGAGTTACAGCATTTGGCTTTAAAGGAGAAAGAACTGCAGTATGTGAATGATCTTGAAACAAAAAAGCTTGAGCAGCAAACGAAAATCCGCCTGCGTGAGTTAGAGCTTGGTGTTTCTCAAGTTTCCGCTAAATCCGCAGATTTTGACATGAGTAGAAACATTCGTTTGGTCCCTCCTTTTGATGAAAAGGATGTCGATAAATATTTCATCATGTTTGAGCGCGTGGCTTCTACGCTGAAGTGGCCGAAGCAGGTGTGGACTGTGCTCTTGCAATGCGTCCTGAGTAGTAAAGCGCAGAAAGTTTACTCTTTGCTTCTGGCGGAGTGTCTTGAGTATGACAAAGTAAAAGCTGCGGTGCTTCGAGCGTACGAGCTGGTGCCTGAAGCGTACCGGCAAAAATTTTGTAGGCTGAAAAAGCAAGGATACCAAACTTATGTGGAATTTGCTCGCGAGAAAGAAGCTCTCTTTGATCGCTGGTGTACATCTAATAACGTTAATGATTCTGCGCGGCTTGAACAGTTAGTGCTGGTAGAGGACTTCAAAAACTGTCTCCCAGAGAAGGTGTCAACATATTTAAATGAGAATAAAGTTTATGATATTTTTAAAGCTGCCGTTTTGGTTGATGAATGTCATCACTCACAAGGCCGTTTTTGTGGATCGCCCTTTCAGTTATGTCAGTGGTACTCAACCGGTGGGGCGCACTCCCCTGGGGGGGCGCGGACACTCTCCCGGGGGGGCGCGGGTTCAAAAAGGAGGACAAATACGCGTCCGGCTTTAGGCCGGACTGCCGAACACCCCCCCCCCCCCCCCCCGTCAACAATCGCGAACACCCCCCCCCCCCCCCGTCAACAATGGGGGGGGGGGGCCCCGACTGCAATGTACCAGTTTTGGGGGGGGCCATATCGAGCAGAAATCTTGAGTCTGGTACATGACAATCCTCTTGCCGGTCACTTGGGGGTCCGGAAAACTTACGACCGTATTTTACGGCATTTCTTTTGGCCTGGGTTAAAGAGGGATGTTGCTGTAGGTCATGTATGTCAGATAGCGGGTAAACCAAACCAGACGATTCCTCCTGCTCCACTCTATCCAATTCCTGTAGTGTGTGAACCATTTGAGCATGTCTTGGTTGACTGTGTGGGCCCACTTCTGCGTACAAAATCTGGTAACAAGTTTTTATTTACGGTGATGTGTGCGTCCACTCGATTTCCAGAAGTGTTTCCTGTGCGTAAAATCATGACTCCTGTGGTTGTAAAAGCTCTCACAAAGTTTTTTTCCTTGTTTGGTCTGCCAAAGGTTGTGCAGACAGACCAGGGATCAAATTTTATGTCACGGGTGTTTGCTCAGGTGTTGAAGTAGCTCGAGATTAAACACTGCTATTCTAGCGCGTACCATCCTGAAAGTCAAGGTGCACTTGAGCGCTTTCACCAGACATTAAAGACGATGTTGCGCATTTATTGCCTGGAGTTTGAGAAGGACTGGGATGAGGGGGTTCACATGCAAATGTTTGCTATCAGGGAGGTGGTTCAGGAGTCTCTTGGATTTAGTCCAGCAGAATTGGTTTTCTCTCATGCTGTGCGTGGTCCCTTGAAGCTCTTAAAGGACAAGTGGCTGGATGAAGGGACAGAGCAAAACCTGCTGGATTATGTCAGTAACTTCAGGTTTAGGCTACGCCGTGCTTGTGAGATTGCTAGAGGTAATCTTGGAGCAGCGCAGGCTAGGATGAAGGGCTGGTATGATAAGAGCGCTAAGAGCAGAGATGTTTTGCCTGGTGACAGTCTTAGTGCTGCTGCCTCTATCTGGGTCTAGCTTACAGGCTCGTTATAGTGGTCCTTACCTGGTCCAGGATAAAGTTGGTGATAGACTATCTTGTAGCCACTCCTGATCGACGGCGTACAACTCTTCTCTGTCATGTCAATATGTTAAAAGCATATTGTGATAGGGAGAGTGTACAGCTTGGGATGGGGTCTAGTTCTGGGGCAGAGGGGGCAGCTGTGACCTCCGTGGCGCTGGCCGGTGCTGAAGTTGCTGCGCCTGCGTGTTCGGTTTGTTGCGCTGTCCGGTGCTGACATGGCTGACGGAGTGCTGTCTGTGGCTCTGACCCAGGGGAAGCTGTCAAACTCTGAGGTCTTGAAAAATCTGCCTACTCATTTGTCATCTTTCTGAGGTGCAGTGCTCAGATTTGATTGAAGTAATTGACTCTAGGGCAATTACTCTCAGGGCACTGTTTGCTGATGTTCCCTCTCAGACACACCTTTTGACTCATGATATTGATGTGGGTGAATCACGCCCCATCAAACAGCATCCATATCGTGCTAACCCAGACAAACGCCGCCGTCTTAAGGAGCAGGTTGAGTATATGGTGCAGCATGACATTGCTGAGCCCAGCTGTAGTGCTTGGAGCTCCCCGTGCTTGCTGGTTGATAAGGTTAATGGGGATGATCGCTTTTGCATGGATTTTCGAAAAGTGAATGGTGTAACGAAGCCTGACTGCTATCCTCTTCCGAGGATGGAAGATTGTGTAGATCATGTTGGGGGAGCCAGGTTTGTTACCAAATTAGATCTACTAAAAGGATATTGGCAAGTCCCGTTGACCGAGCGTGCAAAAGAGATCTCTGCGTTTGTTACGCCTGATGACTTTCTTCAATACACTGTCATGGCCTTTGGCATGCGTAATGCGCCGGCTACCTTTCAGCGTTTGGTGAATGTTGTTCTTGCTGGGTTATCCTTCTGTGAGGCATATCTCGATGATTTGGTTGTGTGTTCTGAGTCGTGGGTGGAACATCTGGAGCATCTGCGTACAGTGTTTTGCCGTCTGAAGGAGGCGGGTCTGACTGTTAACCTGTCTAAATGTGAGTTTGGGCAGGCCACAGTGACCTACCTTGGGAAGGTGGTGGGGGGAGGTCAGGATCGTCCTGTTCAGGCAAAGGTGGAGTGTATTGTGGCATTTCCTGTTCCAACAACCCGTACTGGGCTTCGCCGTTATTTAGCGATGGTTGGCTATTATAGAGGATTCTGTAAAAATGTCTCCGCTGTGGCCTCGCCCTTGACTGATCTGTTGAGTCCGAAGGTGGACTTTAAGTGGTCTGATGCCTGCCAGTCTGCTTTTGAACAGACCAAACATCTTCTGTTAAAGGCACCTGTCCTCGCTGCACCGAGATTTGACCATCCCTTTAAGTTAGCCGTTAATGCGAGTGACACTGGCGTGGGCGCTGTTCTTCTTCAGGATGGTGCTGATGGGGTAGAGCACCCAGTTTCTTATTTTTCCAGAAAACTCGATTCTCATCAGAAGTGGTATTCCACCATTGAAAAAGAGACATTGGCGCTTGTTATGGCTCTAGAACATTTCGAGGTTTACGTTGGCTCGTCTAGCGCTCCAGTGCTTATCTATACGGATCATAATCCGCTTGTGTTTTTGCATAGGATGCGCAATAAGAATAGACGTTTGATGAGTTGGAGTTTGCGATTACAGGCCTTCAATGTTGAAGTCGGACACATCCGTGGCAGGGATAATGTTCTGGCTGACGCATTGTCGCGTCTGGACCCAGTAGGTTCCTGAACAGTAAATCCTTATAAGATATTATATTTTGTTTAACTTTGTTTTTCTTTGCAGGATGCACTGTCCAGTAACTTAGGGTGGGGGTGTTACATACCCCCCCTGCTGGATGGGATGTATAACTTGTTGGTGACCATGTGCTTGTGTTTCCTCTCCCAGGTGGCCCTAATCTCAGGGGAGGACTTTAAAAGGAAGCAATGTGGCTTGGTCTGGGGCTCTTCTTTGTCCTTTGTTCCCAGCCTTGTGCCACAGCAGTTTTTGTGTGCTTGTTTTGCTGTTAAGCTCTGCTTTTGTTATAACTTCGGTTGGTGAGTCCGGTAGTCCTGTTTTCGCGGCTTTATTTCGTTAGGTTAGTTATGTGTATTTTGGTGAGAGAGGAGAGCCAGATCCTACGGCCCTTTGTGGGTTGGTCTGAGTGTCTCTTCTTCTTTTTGTTCCTTTTGGCCGGCTCACCAGCTTTGATTCATTTATTATGATTGTTTTGTTAATAAATTGGTTGTGTTGCTAAAACCCTGACTCTGTAATTATGTTGGGCCTTCTTTGAGACGAGCTATGGCTTGAGGGTCGTAACAAAAGCATTAGTAATATATACAAAACAAGCTATAAACAAATTGTATTTTTATATCTGTGAATATTAACTATTAATTAACTTTTATGTAAAATATATCTTGATAAATAACCCAAACCTAGTTACACATTTAGCATTACAAACAAACTGTGTCTAATTGTGGTGATGTAAATGCTAAATGCTCATTTTACTATTTATCTAATTTAAATATAGATAAAAGATAAATGTGTCAAATAAAGTAGTGAAATCAGAGCAGGATTAACGTTTAAACATTATAATAATTATTATTATTGTTATTACTATTATTATTATTATATTAATTAAATGTTATATTAATCCTGCAATTCATCTATCCCCTTTGGTAATATGTAAATATTGCAGCATTTTGTAAGTGGTCATTTTTTTAAGATACTAGTATCCTACAAGAAAATGTGCACACACACGGGTGTGTACACGCTTTGTACTCATGTGTCTCTTTTCATCACACAAGTCTCTAACCCCATCTACTTCTTCATTGTCTTTCTTCATGTCTCTTTCGCACTTGCGTGTGCACCCACACACACACACACACAATCACCAGTGGCGCAAAAAGTGGGTATGCGCTGTATGCGGCGCATAGGGGCGCCGCACCAAGGGGGCGCCAAAGCGATGGTTTAAAAAAGATTAAGATTATCATAAGATTCGATAATAGAATTTTGACATTGAAGAGGGAGCGTAAGCGCCGTGACCGCTGAACACAAGCAGATAGGAGTAGTGAGTTGTCTTGTCTATGAAAAGATGGATAAAGCAAAAAAGCTGTCGGGAGCTGAAAATAGAAAAAGAAAGAGGGAAAAGGAGATCTTTTCCTGACAATGCCTATGACAGTCGCCTCTGCGGAGAGATTGTTCAGCAAGCTAAAGCTGATAAAGACATACCTACGTTCCAACATGAGTAATGATCGCTTAACCCGATTAGCAGTAATTTCAATTGAAAACAGTGTGGCACAAACTATTTCATTTGATGCAATACTAGATAAATGGGCAAGTGCAAAGGCAAGGCGTGTTGTTATTTAGTAGCAACTAAAGAGCACTCTAGAATATTTGGTAGCAGCATTGTTACACAAGCTACATTATTGTAAACAGAGAGGGTTCTAAAAAATCTTTGTTTGTAGGCTTACTTTTGCGTTTTAAGGCATTATGTTGCAATGGTTATCATTATAATGTTAATGTTTGCAACTGTTTATTTGTTAATTGTTACTAATATATATATTTGTGTGTGTCTGTGTGTGTACAGTATGTACTGTATGTACCATAGCCTACCATTATGGCCACCATGGCTGATATACTTTAAAATAAACCTTTATTATTTAAAGCCCATACATGATGTCCGGCACACTTATTTGTTTAAAAAAAAGGAATAGTGTGTGTGTGTGTGTGTGTGTGGGGGGGGGGGGCGCCAAAATTGTTGCTGCATACGCCCCCCCCCCCCCCCCCCCCCCCCCCGACACTGGGTAGTTGCACCCCTGACAATCACACTAGTGTGTCTAACATGTGATCTAGTAACTCACATCTTGGACAACCCCCTGGGTGCAAGAATTTGTTTTTTCCTCCAAGTCCTGATCTAACATGACCTCCAGATCATGCAAACAGATGCCGCTGTGTGTGTGTGTATGCGTCTTTTCGACAGGGAGTTACATAGAAACTTCAGGAGTAGGTAGAACACAGATCAATGCAGAATAAAGGTAAATAAATACAAATATATATAAATGCATTGAATACAATGAGCTCAAATAAACCTGGACATACATTCTTAAACCATTCTTTAGCAATGTTTGCGCTACAAATTGTATTAACATATTATTTGTATTATTATTATTATTAGAACATGTTGAGTGGAGGATTTAGCTAAACACAGCTATTGTATTGCAGTGTTCATGTGGAGCATATGTACTTACTCTAGCCATCCAACGATAAGTCTCTGTGTTACAGTATAGGCTCCCGGATAGCTCAGCTTTCACACTTTTAATGTTACAGCCCACTTGAA
Organism: Merluccius polli; assembly: GCA_030340625.1. Classification (NCBI taxonomy): domain Eukaryota; kingdom Metazoa; phylum Chordata; class Actinopteri; order Gadiformes; family Merlucciidae; genus Merluccius; species Merluccius polli. The sequence goes on from JAOPHQ010003452.1 coordinate 83,839, forward strand.
TTGGAATTGGAAACTATTCCCATACAATATATGTGTGCATTCAATTCCACTACTCACACCTAAATACAGTAATAATGAACCAATCACAGACAAACTCTCTTCCACTCCCATTTCCTGACAGCACCAACCAGAAGAATTTAGATCAGGGTTCAGGAACCTTTTCAGTTGGCAGAGTCATACAAAATGAAATGACTTGAAATGTATATAATTATCATTCAACCTTTTTAGGGAATTAGGGGATCTTGTCTATGACCATTTAGGCTGGAAAGAATGATACTGTCATATTCCCTTTTCTGACATTTCATTATCCCGACCCCCAGCTTATTTTAGATTAAGACAAACTAAGTGACATTACAATTAAGTGTTATGTTGAGCGAGGATGAGTCATGGGTCTCTCTCTCTCTCTCTCTCTCTCTCTGCCTTCTCATGTACAGACCCCCAGGCGACACCTCACAGCCACTCTGTCATTACCTGGCTCCTGACCCGTTTATACACACATGCTGGGGGAGGGCAGGGCAACTTAACCCTCTGGTTCTCCCAAGGCAAGGTGGATAAACAACCATCTGGGGGGGGCGGGGGGGTGCACTGGGTAAGGAAATGAGGGTCATGTGTTCAGGAGAGGGATGTGTTTCTATGCAGATTAGGAGGAATTACAAAATTAAAAACAAGACACAAACAGTTTCTTTGATAAACACAAAACACAGAGGGGGCAAGGGGGGGGGAAGAGAGAGAGAGAGAGAGAGAGAGAGAAATAAAGGGAGGATGGAGAAATTGGGAATGTGAACAAAGAGGTTAACTAGTGGGTTTGTCCCTCACAAACAGGAAGGCGGCTTTCTGGAGGTCTGTTAGATTTGTCCCCACATAACACAGGGCAGGCGAGACATGTTTTGACACGGGACGGAGGGAGAGAGACAGCAAGGCACATGAAACAAGGACGAGGGAAGTCATACGGGGAGTGTGGTTCATTTTGTTATGGCAGCACATGATGAGCAGAGAGAAGAGAGAAAGAGGGGTGGAGAAGAGAAAGAGAGTGTTACACCACGTCCTGCTACACGGTCCAATACCTCCATCTAGTGGACGCTTGTCGTCTCTACCAGTCATTTCCCCACACACACCTGTTCCTAATTAATAATCACTGTTTCCCTATTTAAGCCGGGGATTGTCAAGCAGCCGGCGCCAGTTCGTTGTTTCCCTAACCTACTAGTAATTCCCAGCCTGACTACGCCTGTTCCAGCCCTTGTTGCCGATCCCTGCCTGCCTGACGACCCACCTGTTCCAGCCCTTGTTGCCGACCCCTGCCTGCCTGACGACCCACCTGTCCAGCCCTTGTTGCCGACCCCTGCCTGCCTGACGACCCACCTGTCCAGCCCCTGTTGCTGACCCCTGCCTGCCTGACGACCCGCCTGTTCCAGCCCTTGTTGCCGACCCCTGCCTGCCTGACGACGCACCTGTCCAGCCCCTGTTGCCGACCCCTGCCTGTCCGACTACCAGCCCGTTGCCGACCCCTGCCTGTCCGACTACCAGCCCGTTGCCGACCCCTGCCTGTCCGACTACCAGCCCGTTGCCGACCCCTGCCTGTCCGACTACCAGCCCGTTGCCGACCCCTGCCTGTCCGACTACCAGCCCGTTGCCGAGCCCCCCCGCCTGTCCGATTACCCCCCTTGTTACCGACCCCCGCCTGCCTGACTACCCGTCCCCTGCCTAGCCCTTGTCCACCTGATTGCCTGCCCTGTACCAGACCCCCGCTAGCCTGACTCCCCGAACGATCACCCAATAAATTCCTTTGCCTTTTATCCTGTCTCTGCCTCCCTGTGTCCAGCATTTGGGTCCCAGTTTTCGTGTACCGTAACAGTACGAACTGGCCAACATGGACCCAGCTGACGCAGAGGGGTTCAGGGCAATGATCTCCCGCCAAGGGACTCTCTTGGGCCAACACGATCAGGCCTTGCAGGAGATCGCCACCGCCCTCCGGGAGCTGACTCTAGCCGTCGGCGCTCAGCTCCCCGTCCCTCCAGAACCACCAGCCCCCACCCCGAGTCCGTCGGTGTCTCCCCGGGAACCATTCATCCCAGCCCCCCAACGTTATGGAGGGGATCTAGGATCCTGCCGGTCATTTCTTACCCAGTGTTCCCTTGTCTTTGAAATGCAGCCCCAGACTTACCCCACCGAGAGATCAAAGATAGCTTACCTGATCGGTTCGCTGAGTGGCGAGGCTCTCGCGTGGGCCGCGGCGGTGTGGGAACGTGGGTCTTCGGTCTGTTATAACTACGGCGCCTTCACAGATGATATGAGGAAGGTCTTTGATCATCCTGTCCGGGGCAGGGAGGCCTCCCAACGTCTCCTGCAGCTTCGCCAGGGATCACGCAGCGTAGCCTGTTTTGCAGTGGAGTTCCGGACCCTCGCTGCTGAGAGCGGCTGGAACGAGGAGGCGCTGCAGGGGGTATTCCAAAACGCGCTCAGTAGTGAGTTAAAGGACCGCTTAACCTCCTGGGAGGAACCCGCGGACTTAGACCATCTCATTTCTCTCGCGATTCACATGGACAATCGTTTGCGAGAGCGGCGCAGAGAGAGAGGCACCCGCTCGTTCGCCACGCCCCCTTTTGAGTCACCGGCTGCAACGCAGTCCTCCCTCCCGGTCACCGTTCCTCCCCGCTATGGGCGGCCCCCTTCCCCCGAGCCGATGCAGATCGGACACACACACCTTACTCCCGAGGAGAGGGAGCGGCGTATTCGATCGGGAGCTTGTTTGTATTGCGGCACTTCCGGTCATTTTCGATCCGGATGCCCCGCCCTCTCGGGAAAAGAACGAGCTCGTCAGTAACTCGAGGGGTACTGGCGAGCCGCTCCCATAATCCCTCAGTCTCCCGCCCCCTCCTAGAGGCCACTCTTATGTGGCAAGATCAAAGCCTCCCGCTCTCCATTCTCCTGGACTCCGGAGCGGATGAGAGCTTCATCGATCAGGAGTTGGTTAAGCGACTGAGCATAGACACCCTTCCTCTCGATCTTTCGATCGAGACCCAGGCGCTAGATGGGAGGTCCCTCACACGGGTGGAACGCCGCACCGTTCCGCTCAACCTGCTAGTTTCTGGGAATCATCAGGAGACCATATCCCTCCTGGTGATTGCCAGCCCCTTCTCCCCGGTTGTTCTGGGCTACCCCTGGTTGCGGACTCACAATCCTCAGATCGATTGGGGAACCGGGCGCATCCTGTCATGGAGTACCCATTGCCTGTCCCAGTGCTTGCGGTCCGCCCCGGCTCCTCGGGCGACACAGTTCGAGTCCGTACCCGAACCTCCTAATCTGTCCTCCGTCCCGGAAGAGTATCACGACCTCGGAGCAGTGTTCTGTAAGTCCCACGCCTTGACCTTGCCCCCCCACCGCCCTTATGACTGCGCCATAGACCTCCTCCCCGGAGCCACCCTTCCTAGCAGCCGTCTGTTCAACCTCTCCCACCCAGAACGCGAGTCGATGGAGGAGTACATCGGAGAATCCATCGCCGCTGGAATCATCCGCCCTTCTTCGTCACCGGTTGGAGCGGGGTTCTTCTTTATTACCAAGAAGGATAAATCGCTTCGCCCCTGCATCGACTACCGTGGTCTGAACGATATCACGGTGAAAAATAAATATCCGTTACCCCTCATCAGTTCCGCCTTCGTCCCCCTTCACGGAGCCTCCGTATTCTCAAAATTAGATCTGCGCAATGCATATCACCTGGTCCGCATTCGGGAGGGGGACGAATGGAAGACGGCGTTTAATACGCCTTTGGGCCACTACGAGTATCTGGTGATGCCATTCGGCCTCACCAACGCCCCCGCAGTGTTTCAATCCTTGGTTAACGATGTCCTCCGGGACCTGTTGAACCACACCGTTTTCGTCTATCTGGACGATATTCTCATTTTTTCAAGCTCCATGGAGGAGCACCGGGTCCATGTCCGGCAAGTTTTGCAGAGGCTGCTGGAGAACAGACTATATGTTAAGGCGGAGAAGTGCGAGTTCCACGTCCCATCCATTGCCTTCTTGGGGTATATAATCAGCCAGGGACAGGTTGAAATGGATCCCTCGAAGGTCTCTGCGGTGGCCGAGTGGCCCTCTCCCTCCACCCGCAAGCGATTGCAGCAGTTCCTTGGTTTTGCCAACTTTTACCGACGTTTTATACGCGGTTACAGCCAGATTGCGGCACCCCTCACGGCCTTGACGTCCACCAAGAGCTCCTTTGCTTGGACGCCGGAAGCAGAGTCCGCCTTTCGGGGCCTCAAACAGCGGTTTATATCTGCTCCCATCCTCACTCAACCGGATCCTTCACTCCAGTTCGTGGTGGAGGTCGACGCCTCGGACACCGGAGTGGGCGCGGTTCTCTCCCAGCGTTCCTCCTCCGACCACAAGCTCCATCCCTGCGCCTTCTTCTCTAGAAGGTTGTCCCCGCCGGAGCGCAATTATGATGTGGGCAACCGAGAGCTATTAGCGGTCAAGCTGGCCTTGGAGGAGTGGCGACACTGGTTGGAGGGCGCGGAGCTTCCTTTTATTGTTTGGACCGACCATCGCAACCTCGCTTACCTCCAATCGGCGAAGAGGCTAAATTCCCGTCAGGCCAGGTGGGCTTTATACTTTGGTAGGTTCAACTTTTCCCTCACCTACCGTCCAGGCTCTCAGAATGTCAAGCCAGATGCTCTGTCCCGCCTGTACTCTCCCGAGGACCCCGGCACGGACCCCGAGACCATTCTGCCACCCACTTGCCTCGTTGCCACTCTCACCTGGGAGGTGGAGTCGGCTGTCCGCCGGGCACAGAGGCAACAGCCGGACCCCGGTCTCGGTCCCCCTAACCGTATGTTCGTCCCTGACGCAGTAAGGTCCCAGGTGTTAACTTGGGCGCACTCCTCCCGGCTTACCTGCCACCCAGGTATCTCCCGCACCTTGGATTTCATCCGTCGGCGTTTTTGGTGGTCCACCATGGACAAGGACGTCCGCTCCTTTATTTCGGCGTGTGCTACTTGCGCTCGGAACAAGACCTCGACCCGCCCCCAGTCCGGTTTACTACAGCCTCTACCCATACCTAGCCGCCCCTGGTCACACATCGCCCTTGACTTTGTCACCGGTTTACCCACGTCAGAGGGTAACACCACCATTCTTACCGTGATTGACCGCTTCTCAAAGGCCGCCCACTTCATCGCCCTTCCCAAGCTTCCCTCCTCCAGGGAGACCGCCGACCTCTTGGTCAAACACGTATTCTGCTGGCATGGCATCCCCGCGGACGTGGTCTCAGACAGAGGTCCTCAGTTCACCTCACAAGTATGGCGGGCCTTCTGCAAAGCTCTTGGCGCCACTTCCAGCCTCTCTTCGGGGTTTCACCCCCAATCTAATGGTCAATCAGAAAGAGCAAACCAGGAGATGGAGGCGGCGCTTCGCTGTATCTCCCACGCCAGCCCCACCACTTGGAGCTCTCAGCTGCCCTGGGTGGAATACGCCCACAACACGCTGATAAACGCATCCACTGGGTTATCCCCGTTTATGGCCTCTTTGGGTTACCAACCTCCCCTGTTTCCCGATCTAGAGGAAGAGATTGCCGTCCCTTCCGTCCAAAGCCATCTGCGCAGATGCCGGCGTATCTGGAAAAGGACGCGCACGGCACTACTCCAGGCATCCTCTCGCTCCCAAATTCAGGCGAATAAGCGGCGTCGTCCTGCACCCGAGTACGCCCCCGGGCAAGAGGTCTGATTGCGGGCCAAGGATCTCCCCTTGAAGGGGATTCCCCCCAAACTCTCCCCACGCTTCATCGGCCCCTACACCATCTCCAAGGTGGTCAACCCCTCTGCGGTTCGCCTGAACCTCCCCCCTGCACTCCGCCGCATCCACCCCACTTTCCATGTCTCGCAGATTAAGCCAGTCTCTACCAGTCCGTTGTCCCCCCCCATCCCACCTCCACCTCCGCCAAGGCTAATCGACAATAATCCAGCTTGGACGGTCCGTCGACTCCTGGATGTGCGGCGTCGCGGCCGGGGACATCAGTACCTGGTTGATTGGGAGGGGTATGGTCCTGAGGAGAGATCCTGGGTTCCCCGCAAGCGGATTCTGGATCCCTCCCTTATTCGGGACTTTCACCGGGATCACCCGTCCCCCCCACCCGAAGTACCCGGCGACAGGGTTCCCGCCTCCAGGCCCCCTCCACCCATCCCGGTCACAGACAACCACCCGTCCGTCGTTGAGCGTCCGCCGAGAGGCGTCCGTAGAGGGGGGGGTACTGTTACACCACGTCCTGCTACACGGTCCAATACCTCCATCTAGTGGACGCTTGTCGTCTCTACCAGTCATTTCCCCACACACACCTGTTCCTAATTAATAATCACTGTTTCCCTATTTAAGCCGGGGATTGTCAAGCAGCCGGCGCCAGTTCGTTGTTTCCCTAACCTACTAGTAATTCCCAGCCTGACTACGCCTGTTCCAGCCCTTGTTGCCGATCCCTGCCTGCCTGACGACCCACCTGTTCCAGCCCTTGTTGCCGACCCCTGCCTGCCTGACGACCCACCTGTCCAGCCCTTGTTGCCGACCCCTGCCTGCCTGACGACCCACCTGTCCAGCCCCTGTTGCCGACCCCTGCCTGCCTGACGACCCGCCTGTTCCAGCCCTTGTTGCCGACCCCTGCCTGCCTGACGACGCACCTGTCCAGCCCCTGTTGCCGACCCCTGCCTGTCCGACTACCAGCCCGTTGCCGACCCCTGCCTGTCCGACTACCAGCCCGTTGCCGACCCCTGCCTGTCCGACTACCAGCCCGTTGCCGACCCCTGCCTGTCCGACTACCAGCCCGTTGCCGAGCCCCCCCGCCTGTCCGATTACCCCCCTTGTTACCGACCCCCGCCTGCCTGACTACCCGTCCCCTGCCTAGCCCTTGTCCACCTGATTGCCTGCCCTGTACCAGACCCCCGCTAGCCTGACTCCCCGAACGATCACCCAATAAATTCCTTTGCCTTTTATCCTGTCTCTGCCTCCCTGTGTCCAGCATTTGGGTCCCAGTTTTCGTGTACCGTAACAGAGAGGGGGAGGAAAGAGGAGAGAGATGGAAGGGGGGGAGAGAAAACGAGAGGGAGAGGAGTGAGAGAGAGAGAGAGAGAGAGAGAGAGAGAGAGAGAGAGAGAGAGAGAGAGAGAGAGAGAGATTGTGTGAGGTTTGTTGTGACAAGTTTGCATCTGAGAAAAACAAAACAGTTTTATTTGTCTCAAAATGTAAAACAAATAAGTGTGTGTGTGTGTTTCTACCTCATCAAAGCAACCAGGAACACAGCATCAGACTGACCAGCTGATCCACAGACAGACAGACCGACAGACAGACAGCTAGGGACACTTGAGGTGACTGGTTTGGTGAGGATTCACATAAGAGAATAATGAACATTATATGGTGAACTGGTTGAGGTTGCTATCTGTGTGTTTTTTTTCACCCCCAAGAGAACAAAGGAGAACAATTAAAAACAAACCATTGTGCATGTACATTTTTAAAATATTTTTTTTACCATGTCCAGCGATGATCCCCCATTACAACAGCAACTGGTGTCAACATGAAAGGCTGACACATAACTCCTGTAATCTCTCCTGACAGTCCTCTGGACATCTTTTAGCAGACTGGTGAGCTAACAAGCTCAAGTTTTTTTTACAACCCCCCCCCCCCCCCCCCCCCCCACATCTGTATGTGCTTGTGAGCGCCTTGCCATTGTATTGTACTGAAACCATAGCAGATAACAGAAAGGGGTTGCATAGCAAGTGTGAAGATGATGGTAGCTATGTTTGCTTGGTTACAGCATGTTACTGGTTTTCAATATAATTATAATATATAACAACATATATATTTCACATATGATATGTGAAAGAACAGACATTGCCAGTGATAAAGATGAGGGTACAAAAATGACAACATTAAATATTCATTCTTCTTCTTCTTCTTCTTCTGATTTGATTTCTCTGAGAAACTTTTGGGTCAAAATCAAAATTGATGTTGTACATTGGAACTCCCACAAGCACATATGATCGAAAGAGTGAAAATAGTAAAAACCAACAAAAAAACAAAAAAAATTACAACAAAACAAAAAAAATTTAAAATAGAAAGAAAGAGGAGAAGAAAGGGGCGAGGGGAGAGCCAAAGAAAGAAAGCCTGTAAGGGAACCAGAGAACCAGATAGGCTGCGAAAGAGATGGCAGAGAGATTTAGTATGATGTGGACATGAGTTCAAGTCAACTGTAGTTGTCAGAGAGCCGCAACACATAGCTGCTTGGTGACGCTGGTCAGACCCAGGAGGCCGGTCCGGCACCTCAGATAGGGTGGGAGATCCTAAGGATGGTGGGGGAAGTTGGTATGTGATGTGAAAGTGTGGTAGTGGAATAGCAGCTTAGGGGCCGTGGTGGAATCATGAGGCTGAGGCTCTATGAAGCCAGATGGGCCCCTGGCTGGGGCATACACTCACACACAAACACACACACACAAACACATATGTACACGCACGCATGCATGCACGCATGTGCACGCACACACACGAACGCGCACACAAACACGCACGCTTACACACACACACACACACACACACAAACATATACTCTCACATATCTACACACACACACGCACATACACATATATATAAATATGTATGCACACACGTGTGTGCGTATGTGTGTATGCGTTTATCGTTATCTAAAAGTTAATTCAGCGAAAATACATTTTATACAAACTACTTAATTTGTTTATTTTAATAAAATATATAGGCCTACATCAATCGATGTATTCTTTTTGAAAATAAAATGGTAGGCCTATGTTTTATTATTCAAATAGGCTAATAAAAAACCCTGAAAATCGTGAAATGTAACATACGATTCTTGATTACGATATAATATAAATAGAAATGTCTACTTTTGGCTTCCTTAAAATCCATCATCTCTGTCGGCTTGAGGTAGGCTAAGTAAGACTGATTTCAACCCATAGTGAGGCCATATGATCCTAGTTTACAACCCTTAAACGAGGGATGCCTAAATTGAGTTAGATAATTATCACGTTAGTTAGGCTATGCTGTTTCAACAACTCTGACTTAGAATAAAATATTTCAAATCTTACCTACTACATTTTAGGCTGCTTTGTGGTTTTTATTTTTAAATGCCTAGGAATTTCATATTTTGTTCTTAAGGTAGTAGCTTCTGGAATGAGTCTCAAATTAGTTTTTTTTTCTTTAAAAAGCCCGCAAACGGACAACAAACAAACAATAGCCTACTGACCAGAAGAAAATAAACATAAGCCTATCTGTCCGTACTCATCATGCTCATAAACATCAGTATATTCCTACCGAGTGACCATAACGAATTGGACACTGGAGCATTTTGTAATAACTTTGTGATTGAACTGAAGATCAATAGCCTTAGAAAAATAAATGCATTTTGACAATATGCCTACCAAAACGTTTTTTATGGGTTTATGTCACAAAAATAAAGTAGAAGCCTGAACGCACGTGTATGTATGTAGCTTGTGTATGGCCTATTTCCAGGCCAATAATTTCCAGCTGCTCAATCTATAGGCCAACAACCAACAAAGCCTACTTTGTTGGTTAGCCTACCACAATATCCATCACCAAGTCCACAGCACTGGGCCGAGGTTATAGGCAAGCAGTCAGACATAAGATTGTCATTCTAAAGTTCGAATGTGTTGACTCGCTCCATTGTCAGCCGACACCTTTTCTAAAAAAATAAAAACACGTTTTAAAAATGAATGAAATATGCAAGTTTGTGTGGACCAACGGCCGGTTAGACACGCGTAAAGGTTTCATTTAGTCCTTTCCCTTCACGTCATTATAGCCCAAGGAGTACCTTCACTATCCCCATTTCCTTCTGCTACCACGACGTGCTGCTTTGCATTGCTCAACAGTGACATCTCCTGGACACGTCCTGCAATTGACGTGTACACAATATGGGTGAACCGGAACGAGGAAGTCAGTAGTGATGTTGGGCGAGTGACGCACTTGCGAACTTTATTCCACATCTGGTTCCAGACAATAGCATTAGCTGTAATAGTTTTAGCAGACTCTTTACTTGCACAACAACGATTTCATATTATTTAAGTCCAGCTGACACATATTGCAATAGTCGACCAGACTAATGGATTCATTTTCACATAGAGAAGAACGTTTGTGACGGCCGCAAGGCCTTGCCTGTGATTGTTTCCCTGTGTCTCCCAATTAGGACTGATGAGGTGGGCGGGGTCGCCTAGTTCGCGGCCTATATATGGTTCCTGGTTCCAGCGCTCGGTCGCTTTGCGCTTTGCTCTACACATGCTTGCTCCGTCTGCTGCCGCTGCTTACTATTTATCTGTTGTTTAATGTAACATGCAACCACTACATTACCTACACGCAACACACGCCCGCACCTCACGACTGAATACTGATCGCTTCCTGTCTATACGTTAATCTTGTGTTCTCCTTTGCGTTGCGGTTTATCAAATAAACCTAATTATTGTTTAAGCTTATCACGCCTCCGTCCTCCCTCAGTCAGGTTACCCTAGGCCATGACAATGTGGGGGCTCGTCAAACTAACCATAAGCCTCATTTTCGTTGATTTGTTTGTTTTCCGACACATTTTATGAATGAATGGACGCATCAAGTGAGTAACTCCAGTGATTGATGACGTTGCTTACAGTGTTATTGAGCCGAGACCGTTCTTTTTGTGGAGGGCGAGAGGTGTGTGATATTAGTTGGTAAACAGTGGGATAGTAACATTAAATGTAATTGTCGGGGTAGGGCTGATCATTAGTTGCCTCCGATAGCTGTTCAATCTTAACCTTCTAACGTGGGGATGTGTTTTCGGATGCATCGTTAGTTTTGTTTGTTTACTGGCGAGGGGTTGTTGCTCTTGTGTGGCAAGATAACAATTACAGAGCAAGTTATACCAAATGAGGACGCCCCGGTGTTTGGGCTTGGGTTCCAGCGACTGCGTCTGGGCTGGTGGTCACTGCCGTGGAAGGAAAGCTGAATTGACTTTAGTCGGGATGGCTGGAGCTCCAGCGGTATTCGTGGGCAGATTTTATTTGCTAATCCCCAGCTCTCGGATGCAGTCAGAAGATAGGCCAGATTAGTCGGGGGGGGGGGATAAATGTTTAGGGGGAGCTCTGTGTTGTCTTGTTACGTGAGTGGCATTACACATGTTTTTGTTTGGTTTATATTTTATGAACAGTTGATGGACTAGTACAGGGGTCGGGAACCTGTGGCTCTTTTGCCGACGGCCGGGGCTCTCGGACGAAATTAGTTGAGGGGGGAAAAAAATGTAATCAAGGAATCAGACTGTCTACCCTAATATAATGCTAAAATAACAGTCAATACTAGGGGAGAGCTGTGTCGATTGAAACACGTCATTACATTCGGAGAAAACCGTATTTTTTTTAATCAACCCGACTCTCCCAACACGCACACACACACGCACGCACGCTGGCCCTATAATGACAAGGCTTCGTGGCAAATAGGCAGTTACAGTCTATCTGAGTAATGCGCGGGATGCGCGTAACACACCCCGGTCCGAAGACCGACCGGGGGGGGGGGGGGGGGGGCGCGATCGTAACACACCGCCTCCGGTTGGGCCAAATTACTTTATTTTTAATTTTTATGACAGTCCTGGGCCGGCCCAAAGATGTGCGTCGGCCCCGATGGCCAGTCCACCCCTGGCGCTAATCAAAATGTTAAAAAGGAAAAAGCCCGAAAAGAACGTCCGCAACTTTCAGCCCGATTGGACAGATTGCGTTCGTGGAAAGAGCTGGAAGTGCGATCTGTCTGTTATGTAATGAGAAAATTGCGTCCATGAAACGATCAGTGGCGTAACTATCGACGGTGCAACCGGGGCCCAGGGGGAGAGCCCCCCCCCCCCGCGGGGGCACAAAAAAAACAAAAAAGATATTTGCACCGGGGCCTATCATCATGTTGTTACGCCAGTGGAAACGATGCAATGTTAACCGCCACTTCGACACTCACCATGCACAATTTGCAGCAACATATCCTATGTAAGTTAAATATCCAAACTTTTGCTTGTAACCGTCTTTATGTTAGCCTAGAACTCTAGACACCCCCTAGCGGCAGCAAATTTATTTGGCAGCTAGTGTAGTCTAGCAAAGCTCCGTCCGCTTTTTGGTGCTGGAAACACCAATGTGTCTTGTATGTCTGACCAATCACAGCGTGAGGGGCGGAGTCGAAAGCCGGGCTACCTATGACGACAGAAATGCGACGGTTCTGTGTTAGAGGTAAACAATGGCTGCTGCTGCTGGCGAACGGCTGTCTTTCCACTCGGCTTTGGCCGCGACTCTTCAAGACTTTAAGTTAACATTTTATTTGAGAAAAGAACAAAGAACGGCACTGAAGTCTTTCCTCGAAAATAAATATTTATTCTGAGTTTTGATTAATTACGTAAGAAAAAGAAAGCTTCCACTGTGTCTGGTGAGTCAGAATTTTGTGCTGAGCGCACTCAAAATAAATCAGATTCTAACATAACTTGTCACTTCTGCCTGGGCATAGGGCATACAAAATGGCAATGTGAGGAGTTAAAAAAAAAGAAAGAAAAATAACAAAAGTATAAGGCAAAATCCCGTACTCAGACTAAAGACACGGCACTAGGCACTGGCTTGGTCATAACTCTCCCTAGTCAGCTGATTAACGTGATGGAGTCCGACAATCGCGGTGTTGTTCCTGTGGTGGGCCAGTCCAGGAGAAAATTGCCAGGGCCGAATTTTGTTCCCAGTCCGGCACTGGTGACAGTCTTGTATGGCAGGCAATTTGTGCCACAATTCGCGCGTAATTTAGGGCTTTCATGCGTTTTCGGAACGCGTCAATCGACGCGTCGTTTGCATTTCAAACGCTTGAACGCGTGCTTGAACGCGTGTTTGAATGCGTCAATTAATTTGCATTTTAAACGCGTCTTTTGACGCGTCTTTTGACGCGTCTATTAACGCGTCTATTGACGCGATTTTTGACGCATTCAAATACGCGTCAAGAAACGCGTATTGTCAGATGCTAATGATTTCCTCCCTTCAATTTTTTCAGCCAATAGTTTTGAACTGCTTTCAACCAATCATATGCCAGGGACAACATACCACAACAGTTGAGGCCAGATCTCCTTTGGCAAATCTTTCCTGTTGCAATGTTTGCTCAAACTACTACTACTACAGGCCTATTTGTTTCTGGTGTTAGTTTATTGTATAGTGTGCTTGAAAAAAATGATATCTAACATTTGTGAACATTTTGTGTTATTTTAAAATATATTTGAGAGATATTTTTGCTATTTAAGGCATCTTGTCATTGATAAGACTGCACTCCAAAACTCACTGTGTGCCTTTAACTGGGAGAAGGACTGATAGTCTAATGGTTAAAGTGCCTGTAGTAGTTGGGAATGTTTATCTCGGTTCTGTCACTAGGTGGCAGCATAGGTATGTAAGTACCATGTAATAGGTAGCACTGTGTAGTATAGCGTGGTGGTAGGCCAGTGAAGGTTATGCTCATTGTACTGCAATTACCAATGTTCAGTAAAAGCCAACCTAAAGGTTATTCAGCTGCCCGTCCATCCTTTCATAGCATAGAGGATATTACATTTGGCGACGAGGAAAACGGTGAGCTCAGAAGAAGTTGAAAAACAAGTCAAACAACCCAAGTGATAAATCGCGGAGACTTGGCTAATGTCAGACAACGAAGAAGCTGACGTTAACCAAAACGTGGAGATGGCTACAATGATGGTAGGAACACTCACGGCTTTTGACAATAACGCCTAAACTTGGGAGGAATACGTGGAAGTATTGGACCATTTTTTCATTGCAAATGGGATTGCAGATGAAGCGAGGAAGCGGGCAATATTGTTAAGCTCTGTAGGCAGTCGTACATACAGTTTGATGAGAAGCTTGTTAAGCCCAGTAAAACCTGGTGCTAAATCATATGCCAAATTGACGGCACTGCTTCAGTCACATTATAACCCGAAGCCCAGCGAGATTGTTCAACAATTTAAATTGTATTCGAGGACTAGAGCAGCAAATGAAAATGTGACGGAATATGTGGCAGTGCTACGAGAGCTCGCTCAACATTGCAACTATGGAGATACGTTGACGGAGATGCTACGCGACATGCTTGTTTGGGGCATAGCAGATGATCGCATGCAGCGGAGATTGTTGGCGGAGCCTGAGTTGACGTTCAAGAAAGCCTTGAAAATCGCGCAAGCCATGGAGACTGCAAATAAGGATGTGTGGGACCTGCAGCTGCGGCCGAAAGCACTGGACAGTACCATGAGTAAAACTGCATCCCAAGGGGCAGTATACAAGGTGATGGCAACACCTAAGGGTCAAGAAAAAACAACTTTGTTAACATGTTATAGGTGTGGGGGTGAACATATGGCAAGAGACTGTCGCTTTCTTAATGAAAAGTGCCATGGCTGTGGTAAAACTGGACATGTGAAAAGAATGTGCAGATCCTCGTCTCTAGACCAGCAGCAGCTTAAGGGGGGAGGGAGGCACAAGCAAAAGAGTTTCAGAAATGATAGAAAGCAGTCTGCCCATCACATAAGGGAATCTTCCGAGGAGGTGTCAAGTGATGAAGAGGTGTTCACTATTCACCATTTTGCAAAGTCCAACATAAGGAAAATAGACCCCATTACCACCCAGCTTAACATAAATGACAACATTGTTGAATTCGAAGTGGATACTGGATGCAGTGTGACAATTGTGTCAGAGACTGAATATGTCAAGTTATGGACAGCAGGGCGCACACAAGAACTGCAGGATTGCTCAATGACTCTGAAAACATATACAGGTGAAAAAGTACCTACACTGGGGGCAACGGAAGTCACCGTAAAGTACAAAGACCAAGCCAAACAGCTACCAGTAGTGGTCGTAGCAGGCACAGGGCCCAACCTGTTAGGCAGGGGATGGATCAGCTGGGAATGAACTGTGTTTTTGTGAATAAAATAGAGCAGCCACAACTGACATTACAGGATGTGCTAAGACAACATAAGGACATTTTCAAGGAGGAACTGGGAACCTGGGTAGGCCCACCAGCAAAAATATATATCAACAAAGGCGTTACTCCAAAATACTATAAACCTAGGCCAGTCCCCTATGCCATGAGAAAGAAGGTGGAGCTGGAGTTAGAGAGACTCACAAAACAGAGAATTATTGAACCAGTGAAATTCTCGGAGTGGGCGGCACTGATTGTGCCAGTGTTAAAGCCTGATAATTCAGTGCGCATCTGTGGAGACTACAAAGTCACCGTCAACCTGGTGTCGAAGCTTGAGCAGTATCCAATACCGAAATTGGAGGACTTGTTTGAGAAACTGGCAGGTGGGGAACAGTTCAGTAAACTGGACATGAGCCATGTGTATCAGCAGGTGACACTTGATGAAGCATCCAAGCCATAGGTCACTATAAACGCTAGGGATGAGCGAGTACAGCATTATCTGTATCTGTTAACCATATGAATTATCTGTATCTGTACTCGGAGTGGGCGGGGCCTAACCCGGAAGAGGGCAGGATTTAACCCAGAAGTGGGTCGGGTTGTCTTGAAATGAGCGAGGTTTTAACCGGTATATTATTTTAAGCATGCAATTGATATGGGTTGATCAGAAATTGCTATTTATTGCTGATTAGAAAACTATTTACAGGACAGCATCAGCATTGAAAAAAACCCCAAAAAAACTCAGACGACCGGCAGGGAGAGGGAGAGAGAGAGAGGTGTGTGTGTGTGTGTGTGTGTGTGTGTGTAGCTTGATTTCCAATATTTATACCACTACTAGCTTTATTTTTTCACGAAATACAGCAAGAAAGTGTCGGACACCGTGTGTGAAGTAAAAAAAACTGGTTAGCGCCAGGCAGCCAGATGACAGTTAAAAAAAGAAAAAGAAAAAAAAATCTCCGACAGGCAGAGACGCAACGCGAGGTCGGCACCACGTCTGAACGAACCCACGTTTACCAGAACTCTACTGGTTCATAAGTAAGTACCAACCTAAGTAATAACAAACCTGAAGCTGAAGAAACCTTAAACATTAACGGAAAACGACCCGCGAACCTGAGTGACTGAGGGAGAGACAGAGAGCTGTTCTGTGTGTGAGTGATCAGAGCGGGACACAACAACACATCTGCATTGTGTAGGGGAGGGGCGCTGTAGCCTATCACAGAACGCTGACACAGTCAGCTACCCAATGAGGATTTTCATTCAATCCGAGCACAGATATTGACTCGTATTACTCGTATAATACTCGTACTCGGCAAAAGTGCTTTATCCGTACCGGATACTCGTTTCAGCCGAGTATCCAGCTCAACTCTAATAAACACGCACTTAGGTCTGTTCCAGGTGAATCGTCTTCCATTTGGGGTCTCCTCCAGCCCGGCGATGGAGAATCTGCTGGCGGGCATCCAAAATGTGGCTGTTTATCTGGACGACATTTTGCTAACAGGCCGGAGCGACCAAGATCACCTGACAACACTGAACCAGGTGTTGACATTGAACCAGGTGGACGCCTCTGGACTACATCCTCTACCACACAAGGTCAGTGCCATACAGAAAGCACCCGCACCGACAAATTTAACGGAACTGAGAGCATACTTAGGCCTGCTCAACTACTACAACAGGTTCCTGCCAAACCTGTCAACATTGTTATCGCCCTTACATGAACTGTCAGAAACCAAATGGAAATGGGAGGCGGAACAAGAGAGAGCTTTTGAGGAGTCTAAGCGACTCTTGCAGTCATCTGATGCGTTAGTGCACTATGACAGCAAAAAGGATCTGATTCTGTCCTGCGACGCTTCTCCGTACGGAGTGGGTGCGGTGTTGTCGCATCGCTGGCCAAGATGGACAGGAGAGACCCATCAGCTTCATGTTACGGACATTGACGTCGGCTGAATCAACCTACTCACAACTGGACAAGGAAGGTCTGGCGGTGATGTTTTGCATTCAGTGCTTTCATAAATATATATATGGAAGGAAATTTGTAATTTGCACTGACCACAAACCATTACTGTCTCTTTTCAATGAGATGAAAGCCGTGCCTCAAATGGCATCTCCTCGTATTCAGCGTTGGGCAGTTACCTTGACAGCATATGAGTACGAGATTGTTTACAAGCCAGGGAAACACCATGGCAACGCAGGATGCTATGAGCCGACTCCCTCTGCGCCATCAGTCCACCAAGAGAGAACAAGAGGAACGAGTGCTGATGATGGAGAATGTGACCCTCGTCTCAGCAGCGGAAATGAGGAAATGGACAAGCAGAGACCCTGTGTTGTCCAGTTAAGTGTGCATGATGGGTGCGCGTATTGTGGGGCTCGTGTGCTGTAGTGCCACCGCCAGGACGGGACGCCTTGTTACAGCAGCTACATCACGGTCACATTGGCATCACAAGAATGAAAGCTTTGGGGTGAAGCTACTTCTGGTGGCCAAAGTTAGATGCAGACATTGAAGCTATAGTAAAAAGATGTGCCAAATGCCAAGAACACCGTAACTCACCACCCCCGGCACCCCTTCACCCATGGGAGTGGCCAAGCAAACCGTGGCAAAGGCTACACATTGATTATGCAGGGCCTTTTATGGGACACATGTTTTTGATCCTAATGGACGCACATTCAAAATGGATGGATGCTTACCCATTAACAGCCTTGACTTCAGCCATCACTATTGAATGTCTACGGAAGAGCTTTAGCAATCAGGGACTACCAGAAACAATTGTGTCCGATAATGGCTCATGTTTTGTGAGTGCAGAATTTAAAGAATTCATGAAGAAAAACGGCATCAAGCACATCACCTCTGCCCCCTGTCATGCTTCATCCAATGGCTGTGCGGAGCGCGCAGTCCAGACATTCAAGTCAATGATGAAGAAGGCAGGTGACGGGAACCTCAACACTAAGGTGTCAAGAGTGCTGTTTAGCTATCGCATCACGCCACAATCCACCACCGGGCTGTCACCTGCTGAAATGTTACAAGGTAGGAGGTTGAGATCAACACTGGACCAAATTCATCCAGACCGCCGAAAAAGGGTCGAATGAAAATAAAGCATCCAAAAGAAACATCATGACAAGCAGGTTTCAGAGAGGAGCTTCCAGGAGGGAGACACAGTGATCACAAAAAACTTCAGTCATGGACCTAAGTGGATTCCCGGGGTCATAACCAAAATCACAGGTCCTGTCTCCTACAAGGTCATGCTGGGAAATGGCAGCATTGTGCGCAGACATGTCGACCAGATACCTGGCCAGATCTGAGGGCAAGGACTGGATTGAACCAAAGATCATGGAAACCCTGGGACAGGGGACATCAGCGGCTGCTGCAGTGTCCGAGCATTCCATTCCTGCAGGAAACAGCTGTGTTCAAGAAGGAAGCATGCAGGACTGTACAGAACCTGCGCCCGACAATTCAAGGTCATCCGTGACTGACAGTCCACCTCCAGGCATGCCAGTACAGTCACAACAGCAGCTGGCCACACCTGCACGACGGTCGCAAAGAAGTGTGGCCAAGCCAAGTTATTTGAAGGACTTTGAGTGTTGAATGAAAAAAATAAATAAATAAAATGTGATTGGGCAATTGATGGTGATTCTATATTATAACTGTCAGTCTACTCTTAGTTCAGTGTTATGTGTAAATAAGAGTTTATGACATGGGGGTGATTATAGCTGCTCAGGAAAGTTGTATTAGAAATTATTTACTTCACAAGATTGATATTATGTTAGTGATTGTGTTCACTGGAAGAAGTACAAAACTTAAGGGGGGAGGAATGTAGTAGTTGGGAATGTTTACCTTGGTTCTGTCACTAGGTGGCGGCATAGGTATGTAAGTACCATGTAATAGGTAGTAGAGCCCTGCGCGGGACTTTTCTTAATCCCACTCCCGCCCGCTCCCGCTAAATTTCTGACCATTACCGCCCGCACCCGCAACGTGTGTTACACTCCCGCCCGCTCCCGCAATGTGTATGTCCACTCCCGCCCGCACCCGCAAAACTTGGAGAACTTATGCCCGCACAGTAATAGAAATGCATTGATTTTGTGTCTTCTCCCGTCCCGCAGGAGAAAACACGTCATTTTATAGGCTATTACCGTATTTTCCGCACTATAGGGTGCACTGGATTATAAGGCGCACTGTCAATGAATGATCTATTTTCGAACTTTTTTCATACATAAAGCGCACCGGACTATAAGGCGCATTAAGCGAAACAAAACAGTCAGATAAGTCAGTCAGTCAAACTTTATTAAACACGTTCACAATAACTCAACATTGTTCAAATGTTAATGAGCGTATTCACAATAACTCCCAAACTTGTTCAGTTGTAACACGTAAGAAAAACAGTCTGATATCGCTAAATCAAACGTTAGCGTATTCATTGAGTATTATTGAGCTGCAGGTTCAATTCCCACTCTATGTATCACTTTTAAGTTTAGTGTCCATCTAATTTTAGTGTCCATGCTGTCTGTTATGCCGTTTGTTAAGGCTAGACAAAGTATTGCAGTGGGCTGCATGTCATGTCCAGAGTTTGTTGTTATTTTAATAGCTTTTTGACAGATCTTTTTGCTATTTAAGGTATCTTGTCATTAATAAGCCTATACTTCAATACTCACTGTTTGCATACCATTGTAAACAAAGTATGCCAGTGTAATGGTTTAAAACTCTACCTTTCATCTTGAGTATTTTTTAGCTGCAAGTGCGAAACCCAACCTATGCATCGTTTTTAAGTCTTAAGTTTTAAGTCCCATATTCACAACCCCTCCTTCCCCCAACCTGGACTGAGTCCTAACGTATTACTTGAATACTGGCAGTAACTTTCATTCATTAATACTCTGTTGATTTGTGTTTCTCCTACTGTTCACATTATTCTCTTTTATTTCTATTGTCTATATTTAATGCATTTTAAATACATCTTGCACTGTAATAATCTTTTGCACTACAACCATGGCACACATTCTTTTAGATCACCGTACCATGCACAGTGAATCACAGGGTCCCTGCCCTGTCACTGCTAGTGTGTGCTTACATATGTCACCGGGTGACACATACCGGTAGGGACCAAAAAGTAAGTCCATCAGGTTTGTTAAGACCTTGCTAATTGGGGGTCAAGCAGCGAAGCTGCGAGACACCCTATAGTGATTCTATGTTTTCTTATTATTATTCCTCTGCCATTGAAGTCTATGGCAGCCCATAGAACGCCTTGGTAAAAAGTGCTGAAATTTGGCTGAAAGTTTCGGACCACTGTACTGACCACTCACACTCATTTACGGACCTCTAAACCCAGCCGTCTAGCGCCACCAATGGGTCAAAATTTGGCCGAAAATTGAACCGCTTGGTCAAAAGTTATGAAATTCAGCGCACAGATTCGGGACTGTTCCATGATCACTCTTACCAATTAACAGAACTCTATGCCCAACACTCTAGCGCCACCAATGGGTGAAAGTTGGACATGCATTCCTGACGTGGACCTTGACTCGTGCATCTGATTTTCACAAGTGAGGTAGCGTTGTGATCCTTGGATCAACCCAAGTTCAATGATACATGGCCCGTCACTTTCGGCCATGTTGGACCTCCGCCATATTGGATTATCTCAGAATGCTTTAAAAATCTTCACGGGACACAAAGTTTGTTCAATTCCCTCGAAACTTGACACAGATGATCTTAAGACCAATCCGCACAAAAGTTATTTCAAAGATTTTTCAATTTCAAGTTTATTCTCCTGTGAGAGGCAATTGAAAATGGCAGCAAAGCCGCCAAACAGGAAGTGGGCTGACGTCTCACCGATGCTTTGACTCAACGTAACCAAACTTGGTACCTGGAGTCAAGACACTGTCCCAATCACTCACACCAATTTTCAGGCCTCTTCATTGAACGCTCTAGCGTCACCACTAGTTCAATGTTTGACATGCATTTATTCTTGTAAATCCTTTGAAATGCATGCTGCTTACTTTGCTTACAACTCTGTGCTGCATAACGTCACAATCACACATCAATTTGTGTGCCAATGCATTGAACGCTCTAGCGCCACCATCAGTTCAATATTGGACATGCGTATTTGATTTTAAGTTCATTAAAGTGCATACAGCTTAAACATGAATACATTGTTAATCCTATGTAATATTAATTCACTGCTTCTTAATGATTAATTACCTGTTAATGTTTGTTAATGCTCAACTAATGCTATGATGTGACCATCATTGTGAAACATTACCCAACAAAACTTGGTATATTCTCAAAACCACACTAATGATTCATGATTAAGAATTTACGACTAGGTGTGCAATAATAATACACATTTTTCTGTATCAACACCAAACTTGCTACATAGACTCAAGATAGCCAGAAGTTTCAGCCCAGCAGCTCCGCAGCCCAGCTTGACCCCCTCATTGCTGCTTGCAACTATATTACCTATTGGGTTTTTGCCCTTTCTGCTGCTTGGCCTGTCTGTTTCCTGCAGGGTGCTGTGTGGCAGGTCTCCGGCAGGGGACAAGGTGCTGATTAGGTGCCTGGACCTAATGGGCAGTCTTATAAAGCTGCAGGGATTCCTGATCAAGCTGTCTCTGCTTCCTGCTCTGGCCCCTACACTATGACAACAACCCTCGCCCCAAAGACACCTGCCTACTGGAGACTGAAGGCCCCAGCCTGCATGCCAGATTATAGTGTGTTGTGGCAACCATACAAAGTGAGCTATCCCACGTTGCAGTGTTTGTGAAGCCTAACAGACGCGGTGGCCAGTCGCAGCGGTGTACGACCAAAGCCTTAGGTAGGCGTAATCAGATGTTACCCAACATCGGTGGCTAGTGTGCCCGACTCTGTGTAACGTGTCTTTTGCTCTCCCTGCCAGGTGTCGGGGACCCTGGGTGGTGACCCTGTCGAGTGGGGGAGTGTGGCAAGACCCCTCACGGAACTATAGGGATTGCACCCACAACCCTTGCGGAGGCCCTTTTTAACACTTAAAAAATAATAATTCCCCGCAATGCTGGTCTCCCTGAACTTCATTGGCAGGTGTAGGTTGCTCCTTGGGGTGGACGGTGTTGGTTGTCTTATTAGCGCCCCCATAAAGTGGGTCAAATATCTCTTTTTTCACATTTATGTGGATTTTTTCATCATCCTTTCTATGTCGTATGTGTATGTTGTGTGTGTTCTTTACAAGCTACTGGAGAACTTGAATTTCCCTCAGGATAATAATAAAGTATTCTATCTATCTATCTATCTTAATGCAGATGGTTAAGGTTAGACAACATAGAGTATTCCAATACCTTATGTCCACAGTTAGTTATTTTAAAAGCTGTTTGACTGATCATTTTCTACAGGGTGAGTGGCAAGTATGATCATAGTAGAACAGGGCTAGGCAACCTGAGGCCCAAGGGCCACATGCAGCCCTTTGGCCCCTCTCTAGTGCCCCCCTCGCCTTTTCTAAATATCAAAATGAATAAAATATTTGAATATAATTTCATTTAATTGCAAAGGTTCAAGCATTACTTGAAGCATATGGACTATATAGGCTATATCTGTATTTTCGTGATAACAATTAAAAACAAAGTATAGCCACGACGAGAATGGCAGGTTATTAAAGAAAGAAATGCATTGACTATTTGTGTTTAAATGTCTCAAAAAAGGGCTCTTTTGAAAGAAAAGGTTGCCGACCCCTGTAGTAGAATAAAAAAGAGCATCTATGTTTATTTATAGCATAGTGTTTATTTCTGCATGACATGAGTACTCTTTTTGCTCTGTTTGGAGTCCATTAACAATAGAAGATCACAGTAGGATTCCACGCTGACCTCTGGCCACTGAGAGAGTCAAACTGTATCTGAATCTGCCCCATTAGTACAGTCAATGATGGACTCAATATCAGACCGTCTCTCTGGCCTATTGAGCAAGATGCTATTGAGGTAGATGCTCAGCATTAGGGGAGGATGTAGACAATGAGTCCCCCGATGTGGTGGATCAGCAGAACCTGCTGAA
Source organism: Merluccius polli (assembly GCA_030340625.1). Taxonomy (NCBI): domain Eukaryota; kingdom Metazoa; phylum Chordata; class Actinopteri; order Gadiformes; family Merlucciidae; genus Merluccius; species Merluccius polli. Next base: position 106,757 of record JAOPHQ010003452.1, read on the forward strand.
GGAGCCGCAAAGATGGAGGATGCAGAGCAGGGTTTGGCCAAACTAATTCCCGGGTGGCCAATCTACTGCTCGGGGCCTACCACAGCCTGCTTTTCTCTTTTCAGTGGTCCGCCATCAATTCAGAAAACAAAATGCAATGTGGCCCATTTTATACTGTACATTTTACCCACACAGTTAACACATTTGTCAGAAATATCATTAATTAACTACAGACTAGTAGGATTGAGAACTAATAGCATGACAGAATTCTTTGGGAATCTCAGGGGGTTTCTGTTCTAACTGTATGAGCATGAGACGTTTGCAGTGACAGGGCAGGGACTGACCCTGCGATTCGTTATGTATGGTAAGGTGCTCTATGATAGTGTGTGTCATGATGGTGCAAATAGGTAAGGCAGTGCAAGGATAAAGTCAAGAGACCAGCATTAAATATGGACAATATAAGAGAATTATGTAGACATGGTAATATAAAAAGGATAGAGTTTGGAAAGAACAACAATAAATATGTGCATTATAATTAATATTGTTAACAGTGGGAGAGACACAAAATCAACAGTCAATATTAGAGTTTGAAGTGATGGGGTTACAAGGATTAAGTTAGGCCTCAGTCCAGGCTCTGCCCTAACTAGGAGTGCTTCAGTGTTGGCTGACCAGTCCAGTTTATTGTCCAGGTGTATCCCCAGATACTTGTATGTGCCTCCACCTCCACATTGACCCCCTCAATGGAGACTGGCAGCAGAGAGGGCTTAGACCTACGGAAATCCACCACCATCTTCTTGGTCTTAGCAGTGTTGAGTTGTAGGTGGTTGAGTTTGCACCATTGCACAAAGTTTTGTGAAGCCAATATCAGCAATTTACCATACGAATAACCCTCATTTTCTAATGAGGACATTAACCCCCGGGGAGGGGCTGTTCCCCATCCTAGTTTCTCCCTTGCCATGACATGCTGATGAAGTATTAAAAGTAGGGTTAGGCCCACTATTATTATTACACTGATAAATAATCCCAACCCTTATATTACACTAGCCTAAAAAAAGACAATCACCTGCTCATGTTATACTCATTTACCTCATTAATGATTTAATGAGGTAATGAATATCGGTTTATAGGTTATATGAATATCACCTACTCTGATCAGAGCCATATGAGAGCTTCAGAACCTTTATCATGTACATTATGTCATACCCCACCTTCATAAGCTCTCAAATCTCTTAACCCACACAGTGAGTTTTGGAGTGCAGTCTTATCAATGACAAGATGCAAATAGCAAAAATATCTGTCAAATATCTTTTAAAATAACACAAAATGTTCACAAATGTTAGATGAAGGTATGGTTATAGTTTATGACCAATAATTGTGGGTCGCACTAGCCTCGGTGCCTGTCTGCGGACGAAGGACAGAGTCATGAGCAGAGGCATGTAAGCATGGGGGCAGCTCCTCAGGATCGGAATGAGTGCGTTGTTGGTGACATGTGTAGAGTAGATAGTGTGAGGTCAGATGATGGCGAGGATTGTCGCTGTACGTGTAAAGAATCTTTTAGATAATACCCGGAGGCGACAATCTGGCACTGGAGCCAGACACCACAAGGACGAGAGGGGAAGACAGCAACAGCCGGAGGAGAAGAAGACAGCCCTTTATGACGTTTTCACTGTTTGTGTATATAACTTCCTGGGTCAGGGAGAGTTGGTGTGCAGACTTCGTGAACTGACTTTTTGTTGTCTGTCAGGGAAACATAGTTGGACCCAGATATCTGTAAAAACTCTGCACATTATACTGGTGTTAACAATAAAACTGATTATTTCTTAAAGCTAACAACTTCTTCTATCGCTTCATTAAAAGAACACGCGAGTAAGAGTTTCATTTTTGGAACTGCTTTTCACAACAATTGGTGACCCCGACGTGATGAAGACGAAGAAGTGACACAGCGGACGAGAGGACCGAGTGACAGCAGAACTACGTGGATCCACATAAAAAAGGTAAGCAGATGCCTGTTATAACAAAATTCTGCGATTGGGCATTGTCAAAACTGTTTTGAAGTCACTTGTGATACCCGTCCTAGACATAGTTTAAACCAGTATAATAATAATAATAATTGATTGGATTTATATAGCGCTTTATTTGGAGGTCACTCAAAGCGCTTACATAGTGCGTGTGTGGGGGGGGGAGATATGACACCTCATCCGCTACCAGAGTGTAGCACCCACTTGGGTGATGCACGGCAGCCAGTATGCGCCAGAACGCTCACCACACACTGGCACAGCGGAGAGGTGAGGAATGAAACTAACCAATTAGAGACCAGGGGATGATTAGGTGGCCATGTTGGTACAAGAGCCGGGTTGGGAATTTGGCCGGGACACCGGGGTTAGCACCCCTACTCTTGCGATGAGTGCCACGGGATCTTTAGTGACCACAGGGAGTCAGGACCTCGGTTTAACGTCTCATCCGAAAGACGGTGCTCTAGACGGGACGGAGTCCCCGTCTCCATCCCGGGGCATTGGGAATCTTACAGAGGCCAGAGGGATGAGCACCCCCTACTGGCCCTCCAACACCTCTACCAGCACCAACTGGTCTCCCATCCAGAGATGGACCAGACCAGCCCCCGCTTAGCTTCCAAAGAAACCAGCAGTGCAAGGCAGGTAGCCATGGTGCTGGTATAGTGTGCAACATAGGGGACGCTCCCTTAAGGAGGTCGCCATAAGGGGGCCTGCTGTGAAAGCGCACGAGCAGGGACCGCCCGAGGGTTGGAGTCATGGTGAGGGGTGTAAAGGCCCACACAAAAACCCAGCGGTTTAAAATCCGTCCCGACTTCGCCATAGTATATAGGTTGGCAGGTAAAAAGACGGTCAAGCGGACCCCAAGGTAGCTGGTTCCTTTCAAGACCAGAAGAGGGAGCTCCGAGAGGGAGGAATAAATAAAAGAGAACCGGAGTAACCCAAGGGTATCAATCCCCGTGACCGTTAGAGTCGGCACTAAAATAGTTTGTACTAGTGAAAAGGTAACGCCGGGGGTACAAATAGCCTGAGTTCATACGATATATTGCGATGCGAACATTTGAACATAATAGTCGAACGTTGAAAAATGGGAAACTGTTAAAAAGGCTGATTAAGTAAAGATTGTGTATTGTGTGGGTGGTTCCAGGGGTTAGACTTTTCGTGAGATTCTCGTAAATCTCGTCTAACGCCTGTTCTGTGGGGTATTAAAACAATACAATTTTCAAAATATTGTCTGTTTTGTGGGGAAAACGGGTGGGTGGATACGGGAAAAGTGTGTCTAAATGTTTCTGTACACATCACTATGTGCACACACAGCCTCTGACAACACAGCCGACAGGAAAACACCTCCCCCGTACACTGTTATCTCACAAGGGGGAATACAAGCCCCCCGTTATCAATGTAAGAGGCGGAAAGTTAGACATCAAGACAGATTTACTAGAGAAAGAAGCAGCCACACTGCAGCACTGGGAATCATTTGTACAAGACCAAAAGCTGACCCTTGCAGCAGCTACGAGGGATTTGAGGGAAAAGCAGGAAGATTTAGATGTGCTACTACAGGACACAAAGCGAGAATTAGCAGCAAGACACACCGGTCAGGCTACGGGTTACGAATCAGGGCAAGACAGAGGAACGCAGGACCCAATGGGGAGGGACCACAAGGGGAGGGACCACAAGAGGAGGGACGGCACCATACGTAGGGAGGCGCGGCCGGTGGTCGGCGGCAACAAGGACAACAACAACGCAGGCAGGGGCCGGCGCTCCCGTAGCCATAGCAACCCGCGAGAGCGACGGCACTAGGAGCCAACTGCCAGATGGACCCGCCTCCTCTAACCCTAACCTAACAGAGAGCAGGGAGAGGGCTGATATGTCACCATTTAAAGTAAAGGAAAACAGATTGAAGGTCAGTCAGACAGCCCAGGCTACAGTGCAGACCGAGGACAATGACAGCTCAGACGAAATAGGGACAGAGGAGGAGGCATGCGAGTGGCTGGCACAGGAAGAGGTGAAGGAATTAATAGGGGAAAGATATCCAATAGATATAACAGGAACGATGACCATACATAGTACCCCCTCCACACCCCACCCTTTATTTCATCAGAGCATAAAAGAGACTGAGAGGGTATGGCAGGATGAGCAAGATACATTGCCACTCACTACACGCACCACACAATCTCAAAGACACGGGGAGGATGACCATATAATGCTGGGAGCAAATGGGAAAGAATGTAGTGTACTGTCCGCCTATGCAATGCCATTAGTAGCTAAAAGTGATGGAAAACAGGTGTATCAACCTTTTAGCTTTACAGATATGAATAGTATTTTGGAAAAAATACCCGCGCCCACTGAAGGAGGGCATAAATGGATGGATAGGTTCAGTCAGTTAACAAACGGTTGGACTCTGTGCATGGGAGATTGGAGAGGATTAATTGGCCATCAACTCCCTACGAATGAGCAACAACGAATTGAGCTTGCCGCTAACAGTAAACACACCTGATGATCAATTATTCTGTCCAGTGGCCACCATATTGGGCAGAGTGATGCGCGACATATACCCGGTGCCAGATGGAGCATTACATTCCCTGTCATTTGTATGAAAAGAGAAGGAAAGTGTGCCAGAATTCCTTATGAGGTGCAAAAGTGTGTGGACTGAGGTAGCAGGATCTCACCCTAGCAAGGATAAATTACAGGCATCATTATTCAGGAAGGCAATTCTAGATGGAATGCCAAAAGCAGTGCAGGGTCGGATGGGGGAGAATATACGATCTAGTAGGATGTGATACTGACAGGTGGGAAAAACACCCGACTCATTTTGTGCGTCAGGAAGAGGAGAAGCAGAAGGTCCTTGAGTCTGATCTGGCTACTAATACGGCCCAGTTGTTGAAATTACAATTAGACAAAGAACGGCGTAAGCTAAATGAAGCTAAAAAGCCACTAAAACAAAATAGCCAAATGTTACAGCAGCCTAAAGCAGAGTCACAGCAGGGTCAGTTACAGCAGCAGCCGAGGGCTCCTCCTGCACCGGCGTACCCGCCCGTGCAGAACATGTATGCTCAACCTCCACGACAGACGGGGAGGGGAGGGTTTAGAGGGCGGGGAAGAGGCAGTACACCAAGGGACCCCCGTAACCAATGCTATGCTTGTGGTCGAATGGGTCACTGGGCAAGAGACTGCCTAACATCACCCCAAAATAATGGCCCACGACAGCAGGGGTATGGCCCACAACAGCAGGGATATGGCCCACCACAGCGTGACGTACGCCACCAAGCTCCAAACTCTGCCGCAGTCCCTAGAGGACAGTATCCCCTAAGCGCCCGCAACGACCATCCAGTCCCTGAGGGGGTAGAGGGCTCCCATTATCACCAAGAATCATGAAGAGGTCCGGAAACCTCTGACATAGGGTTGGTGGATCCCTATTTGTCACTGGAGGTGTTGGAAAAGAATTTGCCATTTCTTGTGGACTCTACTCTGAATTGCCGAGTACCGAGCTCCAAATTGACTACAGACACGGTTGGATTAACTGGTTTCTCGGGACAACCCAACTATCTGCCTTTAACTACGCCCTTGCACACATCAGTGGCAGGACAGACTTTTGAACATCGATATATCGCATCTCCTCAGTGTCCAGTGAATCTTATGGGAAGAGATTTGTTGGTGAAAAGCGGAGCGTCCATTTTGAGCGGACCAGAGTGTCTGATTGTGACTTTTCCAAATGGACAGACCTTTAACTGTTCAGTGAGCCAGTTGCGGTCCCATTCACAGATGCTCTTAGCCCAAGACAACACACCAGGCGCTATTGAGCAGTGGGCGAATATCTACTGGGGATTGGTACAGCCAGAAACATCGAAAGGGGGTGGTGTAAAATCATTGCAGACTGGAAGCCGTGGTTGCACATGCTGAATCCCTATGCTCCTCCCCCTGATCCTCTCCATGTCACATTGTTTTATGATCGGGATGAAACTTGGGTGTATCATGACGCATTTATGACGGTAGAGGGTGCGGAGGCGCAGGTGGAGACCAGGTGTTTGTTTGCAGGACCAGAAGGGATATCGGCTGTAGTTGAACTAAATGATGAGTTGCTCCAGTATTATGAGATGGCAAAAGAAGCCGTTCCTCATATTACCCTTGCAGTACATTCTGACCATCAGGCAAAGGAATTGGGCCCCATGACCAAGAGACTGTTAAAAGTCTCCGATTGGGTGCCGACTCAAATCACCAGTGTATCATATTCGGCCTCGGAAAAAGCTTATAAGATCACTCAAGTTACAAAGGATACTGTGCTAATAGAGCATAGACAGATTGAAAGATTTCATGGCAGGGAAAAATCAGACCACCCTGATACAGAGGGAATGTTAAAAACCCTGCCGGAATCATTGTGGTCACTAGGACCGACAGATGTAGGATTTTGTTCCACCATTCCCCCTGTTTCTTTTGACCTTCTTGACGCACAAACACATATCTGGCAGAAACAGTATCCACATAAACCAGTGGCAGAGGCAGGAATTGCAGACACAATCAGTGGCCTCCTAGAGACAGGAGTGCTAGTGGACGGCTCTAGCGACTGGAACACTCCTATTTTACCAGTAGAAAAACAGACAGGCAAATTTCGAATGGCACATGATCTGTGCCGCATTAATGGCATCATCACAACGCCCACTCTTTCAGTCCCAAATCCATACCCAGCACTTTCAGTGATAACTCTGGAACATAAGTGTTTTACATGTATTGATCTGGCCAACGCTTTTTTCTGTCTTCCACTCGATCCTACACTCAGGCACATTTTTTCATTCACATACCAGGGACGTCAGCTAACTTACAGCAGGTTGCCACAAGGCTTTGTGTTGTCCCCAGGTATTTTCAATCAGGTATTGAAGGATTTGCTCACAGGAGTGTGTTTGCCACATGGTGCTGTCCTAGTTCAATATGTGGATGACCTATTGATAGCCTCACCAACGCCAGTTGATTGCCTGGCTGCCACCGAAGCAGTGTTACAAAGATTGTTCCAAGTATGCTTTAAAGTGTCGAAAAAGAAGCTGCAGTGTTGCAGACAAGTGGTCTCCTTTTTGGGGCGCATTATCTCACACAAAGGGACAGGCGAGGAGGCGTAGATTACTATTTATAATTTGAATTTTGTCCCCACCACTTTTAAAAATGTGCAAACCAATTGCGACCGAAAAAATCCCCACATACTCAACCGAATCCGACGCGCTCCCCCCTGCCCCCCCGTCGACAATCGCGCACCCCCGTCGACAATCGCGCACCACCCTCGCAGAGGGCTGCTCTCCTCGGACACATTACTCTGAAGCCCCGGTGACGGTCTAGAAGTGCGGATACAAAAGAAAAAATGTGGCTAGTGGAAATTCGGATTGGCTGGTAACTTTAGAAAGTTACCAGCCCAATTGGCTGGTAATCAAAAAAGTTAATTTAGAACCCTGAGCAGGAGTTGTGAAAATTTTGAATAAAACAGCACATATCGTAATGGGACACACGTTAACAGTACTGACCACACACATAGTGTAGTTGCGTTTGTAAACTCACAAGCATTCACCATGACCTCACTACAGCAGACAAGACTCGAAAAAATCTTAACTGCACCGCACATAACGTTCACCCATGAGGGAATCAACATGGCAGACAATATGGGGGAAGGGGAACCACATTTATGTGAAGAAAGAGTACAGACAGATGTGAAGGTGAGAGTAGATCTACAAAGCCAGCCACTACAAGAAGCAGAGGAAACATTGTTCACGGACGGATGTTGTTTCAGACATCCCACCGAAGGCTTGAAGGCAGCATGGGCAGTGGTGAGAAGAAGAGCAGATGGTTTTGAGACAATAACAGCAGAGAGAGTGACAGGGAAAGAGTCAGCTCAGCTAGCAGAACTACAGGCAAAGATAGCAGCACTAGAGTGGGCTGAGGGAAAGAGTGTAAATATCTATACAGATTCTGCATACATCATAGGAGCCATTCAGGTTGAGCTAAGTCAATGGATCAGATCAAATTTCCGCACAGCATCTAAAACACCCACCAAACACGAAAAAGACATAAAAAGACTTGCAGAAGCACTAATGAAGCCCAGACAAGTAGCAGTGATTAAGTGCAAAGGACATGACAAGACTGAGACACTGACAGCTAGAGGAAATGACGCTGCAGACCAGGCGGTTAAACTGAAAGCCGGCTATGAGACACAGTACATGATGGTACAGGCGAACAAGACAGTGCATGACATACTGCCCCCTTGTGATGAAGACATGTTAAGAAAAGAGCAGGAGAAAGCCTCAGCTCAGGATTAGAGTGTATGGGTGGGCAGGGGAGCAATACAGACTGAAGGACTATGGAGGGGACCGGAGGGAAGGCCAGTCCTCCCTCCAGGACTGACACAAGTGATGCTCCAGGAAGCACACGGACCGACACATAGTGGCAGTAGACAAATGAAACATCAGTTGATACACTGGTGGCATCCATTTTTACCCGCAATGATTGAGAACCATACCAAAGAATGCAGCATTTGTAATGCATACAATATAAGACCCACAGTAAAACCACACCAAGGGAAATTTCCTCTGCCTTCCTTACCAGGTCAAGAGATCATAATTGACTACACAGACATGATACATCGTGTCAAGGGGTACAGATACCTCTTGGTGGCTGTGGATGCATACACTGGCTGGCCAGAGGCTGTACCTGCAAAAAAAGAAAACGCAGAAACTGTGGCTAAATTCTTGATTAATCATTACATCCCTAATCATGGTTTCCCAAGGAGAATAAGGTCTGACAATGGCACACATTTCAAAAACAAACACCTGCAAGAGGTGGAAGCTAAGCTAGGCTTGAAACATACTTTAGGCACAGTCTACCATCCTCAGTCTCAAGGCAAAGTTGAAAGGATGAACCAGACACTGAAGGGAAAGATTGGTAAAATATGTGCACACAGTAAACTCAGCTGGCTAGAAGCCCTTCCGCTAGCTTTAATGCCAACAAGGAGCAGTAAACTCCGCTACAGGGTTCACACCCTATGAGCTTGAATTGAATTATACCCTAGGCTCAACTACCACATACCAATTTGACCTTTGTAATGTGATTAACTGTGGGCAGAGCGGAGAATTGTGGCGGGGCTATGATCTTTATCTATGTGGTTTCCCTTGGGGTGGCCCCACATTGAATCCATGGTGTGGCTCCTGGGGGGATGTAATTGCATCATCATCACCTAACTGGCAACCTACAGGGTACTGGTGTAATGATATTGATCTCTCCTCGAAAGGCAAATTCTGGAGGAGGTCACCTGTTGGGGGTAGGAATCCAGTTCAATTATCCCTGCTGGGTCTTTCGAGAAACCCCTGGGGGGATGACAAAAAGAGTGTGTATTTTATAATAGGAGTGGATCACTCAGGGGCAGACACAATAGCATTAGTGAAAGTGAATTTTTTACCAGCCACCTCGAGGAACAGTTTGGTGTCAACAAACAGACCTAATATAACCATGGTGACGCTTAATGACCAAGGAGCCGTAGACACTAGAATTAAGCCCCCATTATCGCCAACAGAATCAATTGCTGTGGCCACAGGGTATGTTGATAAGAATATGTGGTTGGGATGGCTGGCGGCTACGGCGGCCTCCCTTAAAATGACTAATTGTATTGCATGTTCCTCAGGGAGACCTACATTAATTACTGTACCGGCCCCGCTTCATTTTGAAACAGACCCGGTAGGTTTCCAGTGTATGATGTCACTAACTATGGGAATGGAATCTGCAAACTGTACGACTCTTGCCAAAGTGTTTCCAGTGGCAGAGAATAATACCATTCCCCCAGTCTTCACCCAAGAAATAGGGAATTATACCTGTTTTACACGCGAATCAGGAACAGACATAGGCCATATTGACCCTTATGGTGCCAACAGACAATCGACCTGATGTCCTGGACCAATGCTATGGGGGTATTATTGAGACAATATTATTTGTGTGTGCGTATCTCAATCTGTGTGTGTGTAATAAGATTTGTGTGTATTCACATTTGTGTGTATTCACATTTGTGTGTGCGTAATAAGATTTGTCTGTCTGTATTCACATTTGTGTGTGTAAAAAAATCTGTGTCTGTATTCACATTTGTGTGTTTGTGATAAAATTTGTGTGTCTGTATTCACATTTGTGTGTGTGTAAAAAAATCTGTCTGTAAATCTGTAAATGTCTGTCATCAGTTATAACTCAGGCGGGAGCTCTGATTGGCCGTCTTTTTACACGTGGATTTTGGCACACTTCTGCCGTGCAGATCTGCAAATGCGATCCGTGTGTAAAAACGATTTGTCTGTAACTTCACGCAATACAGTCTACACACCACTAGTCGGCGCGTAGCACCCAGTGATGTTAAGCGTGTCATTGTCATGGGTAAGATAGCTGCCGTTAATGGGTACCTAACAACTCATGGGTAAGTTAACGTTTGTTTTCCTCATAAATAAACGCATTGTAAAGCCCATGAGTTATTCGAAGTTTCCAACGACCGGCCAGTTTCATTAACGGCAGCCATCTTACCCATGACAATGACACGCTTAACATCACTGGGTGCTACGCTGCCCCCCCCCCCCCCCTAGAACCGCCACTGATTGGAGCGGTAGAGAGAGCATTATCCGTCGCGGAGCAAGCCATGGCAATGGGAAAGGAGTACCCACACAAGAAGGATTAAATGACAAAAGGTATATATGACTAATAAGACCCAATCAATTTGATAAATACAGCGTGTCCTCCCGTGTTTCAGCCGGGTCGACATACAGCGGGGCTATTGGAAGAAAAAAAAAAACGCGTGTGTGTGCATGTGTGCGGCGGGTTTTAACACACCGCTGTGGACCTGTAGCATATTTGCTGACTGATGTAAAAGTATATAAACCAATGGTCCATTTGAGATTCAAAACGTAGTGTGAATGTACCCTAAGCACGGCGACCAAGCTTTCATAAATACAGCGCGTCCTCCCGTGTTTCAGTTGAGTTCATATACTGCGGGGCTATTGGAAAAAGACGCGTGTGTGCGCGTGTGTGTGGCGGGTTTTAACACACCGCTGTGGACCTGTAGCATATTTGCTGACTGGTGTAAAAGTGTATAAACCAATGGTCCATTTGAGATTCGAAACCTAGTGTGGCTGTAGCCTAAGCACGGCGACCAAGCTTTCATAAATACAGCGCGTCCTCCCGTGTTTCAGTTGAGTTCATATACTGCGGGGCTATTGGAAAAAAACGCGTGTGTGTGCGTGTGTGCGGCGGGTTTTAACACACCGCTGTGGACCTGTAGCATATTTGCTGACTGGTGTAAAAGTGTATAAACCAATGGTCCATTTGAGATTCAAAACCTAGTGTGGCTGTAGCCATATGGTTTTTAATCAATCACTGATCAATGACCATGATCATTTTTGGAGAAATTATGAGATTATAATGGGTGTGTATTGCGAGGAATGTTCCCGCCTTTTCCCGCCAGAGTGCAGGTTAGAGTGGGAGAGAGCCCAAAATTAATACAGATTTTGTCTCTTTCCACGCTGCTCCTGGCCAAAGTTTACACTTTACACACATGATTTTTTCCAGTTTTGTAGACATACTTGTTCTGTCTCTCACAATGTGCTCAAAAAATCAGAGAGACTTACAGAATTTGAATTAGCAGCCTCTAAGTGCGGCCAGTCTGTCTCTTCTCCTCATTGACTGCAATACAAATATTTTCAAATATTTTCAGAGAGAAGCAGAACGGACCCCTGTTTTAAACTTGCAAGTGTGTCTTGCAAGTGTAAGCTACACAGACATATTATATATCAAACTGTTCGCCTGACTCCCGGGATTCCTAGGGTGTAAATATCTAAGCTGTGACATGTATACTTTTTGAGTTAGACCGTTTGAAGCCAGCCCTGCTTTCCTCATAGAGAATAGTGGCAGTTTGGAGAGAAGCAGAGTGAGGGACAAAGTGGCAGTTGGCAATCAATACACACGCGCAGCCGCCCCCTCCCCCCACTGGAGTAGTGGGGGGAGGGGCGGCTGCGTAACCCGTTTCTATGACTACTGTATTAGTAGAAGTAGCATGTTCGTGTCAGAGTGCAGGTTAGAGTGGGAGAGAGCTCAAAATAAATCCAGATTGTTTCTCTTTCCACGCTGCTCCTGGCCACAGTTTACACTTTACACACATGATTTTTTCCAGTTTTGTAGACATACTTGTTCTGTCTCTCACAATGTGCTCAAAAAATCAGAGAGACTTACAGAATTTGAATTAGCAGCCTCTAAGTGCGGCCAGTCTGTCTCTTCTCCTCATTGACTGCAATACAAATATTTTCAGAGAGAAGCAGAACGGACCCCTGTTTTAAACTTGCAAGTGTGTCTTGCAAGTGTAAGCTACACAGACATATTATATATCAAACTGTTCGCCTGAATCCCGGGATTCCTACGGTGTAAATATCTAAGCTGTGACATGTATACTTTTTGAGTTAGACCGTTTGAAGCCAGCCCTGCTTTCCTCATAGAGAATAGTGGCAGTTTGGAGAGAAGCAGAGTGAGGGACAAAGTGGCAGTTGGCAATCAATACACACGCGCAGCCGCCCCCTCCCCCCACTGGAGTAGTGGGGGGAGGGGCGGCTGTGTAACCCGTTTCTATGACTACTGTATTAGTAGAAGTAGCATGTATTCATATATTCATACAAGAGGACTCCTATTGGTCAACGCCGATCTGCTCTTCCGCGTTTATCAAGCTTTTTTTATTTTTATGTTTATTTTTTATTAATTAATTAATTACATTTTTTTTTTTAAATTAATTTATTATTATTATTTTTTTAATAAATTTTTTTTTTTTTTTTTTTTTTGCGTTTATCAAGCTACACACTGATTGGACGGCGGATACAAGAGGACTCCTATTGGTCAACGCCGATCTGCTCTTCCGCGTTTATCAAGCTTTTTTTTTTTTTTTTTTTTTTTGTAAATTTATTTTATTAATTAATTAATTGATTAAATTTTTTTTTTTTTTTTTGCGTTTATCAAGCTACACAGGAAAACAACAGCTTTATGATGGCGGCGGTGAACGGGAACTGCTTCTGGTAAGATTCGCCGTTTTGAATCTCAAATACAGGTCCACGGTGGTGTGTTAAAACCCATGCGCGCGCGCGCGCACACACACACACACACACACACACAATCGAGAACGCGCTGTTTCATCCGCGCGCACACACACACACACACAGGAGAACGCGCTGTTTCATCCGCGCGCACACACACACACATAAAACTGTACTGTATCTTGATTACTTGACTTGATTTGTGTCTGTGTGTGTGTGTGTGTGCAGACAACATGCAAGATCATCACGTGTGTGTGTGTGTGTGTGTGTGTGCAAACAACATTGAAGATCATTACTGCCCTCTCGCTTAACTCTACTCTACACCAGCACCTGCTTGATTTTCTTGCATGACTTACATGACTTCCTCAATAATATATGGGGACGACTGGGCCAGAGCCAGGCACACTCAAAATTTCTTTAGAAATTTTCTAGTTGAGTGTGCCTGAAAGCACACTATCTATTATCCACCGGGCTTATTATTGAGTGTGCCTGAAAGCACACTATCTATTATCCACCGGGCTTATTATTATTATTATTATTATTATTATTATTCTTACGTTTCTTACACGTTTTTTCGGTCGACTTCTCCGCCCGCAGCTTTGGTCACACATACACAAAAAAGGTATCAAAACGTGCGGCTCTTCCGGGGCAAGTGTGCTAAGACTTTTGTGAAAATAATACGAATTTTTCGCGACGTAAGTCGCGAAAAACAGCGAAAAAAGTCCCATAGAGAATGAATGGGAGGAGGTAAAAAAAACAAGACTTTTCTGCTGTCTGCTGCTCCGGCATACTTTCACCTAGAAACTCAATTTGAACATTAAACAGTAGACACAAGTCTTGTGTATTTGGTGTACTATTCCACGTTTTGATAGGTCATATCGTTTTTAATCAATCACTGATCAATGACCATGATCATTTTTGGAGAAATTATGAGATTATAATGGGTGTGTATTGCGAGGAATTTTCCCGCCTTTTCCCGCCAGAGTGCAGGTTAGAGTGGGAGAGAGCCCAAAATTAATCCAGATTTTGTCTCTTTCCACGCTGCTCCTGGCCACAGTTTACACTTTACACACATGATTTTTTCCAGTTTTGTAGACATACTTGTTCTGTCTCTCACAATGTGCTCAAATAATCAGAGAGACTTACAGAATTTGAATTAGCAGCCTCTAAGTGCGGCCAGTCTGTCTCTTCTCCACATTGACTGCAATACAAATATTTTCAAATATTTTCAGAGAGAAGCAGAACGGACCCCTGTTTTAAACTTGCAAGTGTGTCTTGCAAGTGTAAGCTACACAGACATATTATACATCACACTGTTCGCCTGAATCCCGGGATTCCTACGGTGTAAATATCTAAGCTGTGTCATGTATACTTTTTGAGTTAGACCGTTTGAAGCCAGCCCTGCTTTCCTCATAGAGAATAGTGGCAGTTTGGAGAGAAGCAGAGTGAGGGACAAAGTGGCAGTTGGCAATCAATACACACGCGCAGCCGCCCCCTCCCCCCACTGGAGTAGTGGGGGGAGGGGCGGCTGTGTAACCCGTTTCTATGACTACTGTATTAGTAGAAGTAGCATGTATTCATATATTCATACAAGAGGACTCCTATTGGTCAACGCCGATCTGCTCTTCCGCGTTTATCAAGCTTTTTTTATTTTTTATTAATTAATTAATTACATTTTTTTTTTTTTTTTTTTTTTTTTTATTAATTACAATTTTTTTTTTTTTTTTTGCGTTTATCAAGCTACACACTGATTGGACGGCGGATACAAGAGGACTCCTATTGGTCAACGCCGATCTGCTCTTCCGCGTTTATCAAGCTCTCTTTTTTTTTGGAAATTTATTTTATTAATTAATTAATTGATTAAATTATTAATTTTTTTTTTGCGTTTATCAAGCTACACAGGAAAACAACAGCTTTATGATGGCGGCGGTGAACGGGAACTGCTTCTGGTAAGATTCGCCGTTTTGAATCTCAAATACAGGTCCACGGTGGTGTGTTAAAACCCATGCGCGCGCGCGCACACACACACACGAGAACGCGCTGTTTCATCCGCGCGCACACACACACACACACACAGGAGAACGCGCTGTTTCATCCGCGCGCACACACACACACAGATAAAACTGTACTGTATCTTGATTACTTGACTTGATTTGTGTGTGTGTGTGTGTGTGTGCAGACAACATGCAAGATCATCACGTGTGTGTGTGTGTGTGTGTGCAGACAACATTGAAGATCATTACTGCCCTCTCGCTTAACTCTACTCTACACCAGCACCTGCTTGATTTTCTTGCATGACTTACATGACTTCCTCAATAATATATGGGGACGACTGGGCCAGAGCCAGGCACACTCAAAATTTCTTTAGAAATTTTCTAGTTATTATTATTATTCTTACGTTTCTTACACGTTTTTTCGGTCGACTTCTCCTCCCGCAGCTTTGGTCACACATACACAAAAAAGGTATCAAAACGTGCGGCTCTTCCGGGGCAAGTGTGCTAAGACTTTTGTGAAAATAATACGAATTTTTCGCGACGTAAGTCGCGAAAAACAGCGAAAAAAGTCCCATAGAGAATGAATGGGAGGAGGTAAAAAAAAACAAGACTTTTCTGCTGTCTGCTGCTCCGGCATACTTTCACCTAGAAACTCAATTTGAACATTAAACAGTAGACACAAGTCTTGTGTATTTGGTGTACTATTCCACGTTTTGATAGGTAATATCGTTTTTAATCAATCACTGATCAATGACCATGATCATTTTGGGATAAATTATGAGATTATAATGGGTGTGTATTGCGAGGAATGTTCCCGCCTTTTCCCGCCAGAGTGCAGGTTAGAGTGGGAGAGAGCCCAAAATTAATACAGATTTTGTCTCTTTCCACGCTGCTCCTGGCCAAAGTTTACACTTTACACACATGATTTTTTCCAGTTTTGTAGACATACTTGTTCTGTCTCTCACAATGTGCTCAAAAAATCAGAGAGACTTACAGAATTTGAATTAGCAGCCTCTAAGTGCGGCCAGTCTGTCTCTTCTCCTCATTGACTGCAATACAAATATTCTCGAATATTTTCAGAGAGAAGCAGAACGGACCCCTGTTTTAAACTTGCAAGTGTGTCTTGCAAGTGTAAGCTACACAGACATATTATATATCAAACTGTTCGCCTGACTCCCGCGATTCCTACGGTGTAAATATCTAAGCTGTGACATGTATACTTTTTGAGTTAGACCGTTTGAAGCCAGCCCTGCTTTCCTCATAGAGAATAGTGGCAGTTTGGAGAGAAGCAGAGTGAGGGACAAAGTGGCAGTTGGCAATCAATACACACGCGCAGCCGCCCCCTCCCCCCACTGGAGTAGTGGGGGGAAGGGGCGGCTGTGTAACCCGTTTCTTTGACTACTGTCAAAGGTGTTTCCACTTGATCTAATAGGGGTTATGCGCAACATACTTCCGCATTCTGCTAAACAGGTCTCATCACATCCGGTTCAGGTCCACTGTACCGCGCTCGCATTATGTTATTTATTAATCCGCACTTCCAGACCGTCACCGGGGCTTCTGAGTAATATGTCTGAGGAGAGTAGCCCTCTCCCGGACTCACGCTAGCTTTTATCGCTGTTTTTTTTAAAATTGTATTTATTAATCCACACTTCCAGGCCGTCACCGGGGCTTCAGAGTAATGTGTGTCCGAAGACAGTAGCCCTCTCCCGGACACAGACGCTAGCTTTAACCGCTGTTTATTTTTATTTTTTTATTTTTTTAATCCGCACTTCCAGACCGTCACCGGGACTTCAGAGTAATGTGTCCGAGGAGAGCAGCCCTCTCCCGGACACAAGCTAGCTTTTAACCGCTGTTTAAAAAAAAAAAAAGTATTTATTAATCCGCACTTCCAGACCGTCACCGGGGCTTCAGAGTAACGTGTCCGAGGAGAGTAGCCCTCTCCCGGACTCACTCGATAGCTTTTACCGCTGTTTTTTTTTTTTTTTTTTTTTTCATCCATCTTTTCTTCTCACTAACATTCAGATGTTAAAACCAAATAAAACGCCAACAGTAAAAAGGGCTAACTAGGCCAAGTCAATAGCTGTCGCCATCAGTTCCTACCGCTGCTACCGGCTTTAACGACAAGCGGAAGTCAGGAGACCAGTTTTCCGGTTTGGTCACGTGACGCTCGGCATAAAGCCCATTAAGGTTGGTTAGTCAGTGGCCCGAGGCTGTTGTCAGGCAAACTCTACAGATATCCGTCGTCTGATTGGACGGCGGATACAAGAGGACTCCTATTGGTCAACGCCAATCTGCACTTCCGCGTTTATCAAGGTTTTTTTTTTTTTTTTTTTTAATTAATTAATTAATTTAAAAAAATAAAAAAAAATTAATTTTTTTTTTTAATTAATTACATTATTATTATTATTATTATTTTTTTTTTTGCGTTTATCAAACTACACACTGATTGGACGGCGGATACAAGAGAACTCCTATTGGTCAACGCCGATCTGCTGTTCCGCGTTTATCAAGCTTTTTTTTTTTTTTTTTTTTTTTTATTAATTAATTAAAAAAATGTAATTTTTTTTTTTTTTTTTTTTTTAATTACATTTTTTTTTTTTCTGCGTTTATCAAACTACACACTGATTGGACGGCGGATACAAGAGAACTCCTATTGGTCAACGCCGATCTGCTCTTCCGCGTTTATCAAGCTGTTTTTTTTAAGTTTTTTTTTTAAATTAATTAATTAATTCCAAAAAAAATGTAAATTAAATTATTATTTTTTTTTTTGCGTTTATCAAGCTACACAGGAAAACAACAGCTTTATGATGGCGGCGGTGAACGGGAACTGCTTCTGGTGAGATTCACCGTTTTGAATCTCAAATACAGGTCCACGGTGGTGTGTTAAAACCCACGCGCGCGCGCGCGCACACACACACACACACACACACGAGAATGCGCTGTTTCATCCGCGTGCACACACACACACACACACACACAGGAGAACGCGCTGTTTCATCCGCGCGCACACACACACACATAAAACTGTACTGTATCTTGATTACTTGACTTGATTTGTGTGTGTGTGTGTGTGTGTGTGCAGACAACATGCAAGATCATCACGTGTGTGTGTGTGTGTGTGTGTGTGTGTGTGCAGACAACATTGAAGATCATTACTGCCCTCTCGCTTAACTCTACTCTACACCAGCACCTGCTTGATTTTCTTGCATGACTTACATGACTTCCTCAATAATATATGGGGACGACTGGGCCAGAGCCAGGCACACTCAAAATTTCTTTAGAAATTTTCTAGTTATTCCTACAGTTGGCTTATTTATTTGTTTATTTTGTACGGTTGGCTTATTTATTTTGTACGGCTTATTTATTTATTTATTTTGTACAGCTGGCTTATTTATTTATTTATTTTGTAGCTCGGAGGCCGTCTATCCCTGATTACAACGCGGTGGTGATAATCACTGTAATGACAGGGCAACCTATTGCTAATGCGACAGTTGTGAGGACTATGGCAATCAGACAATATTCTCTCCACTCCTCGAATACGCCTTCATATACGTATACATATACGCGTATTCCTGACACTTCAATTACAAGCAACCGAGTGATCAGACAACATATATTCTCTGCCTCTGCAAATATGTATACATGTCTATCACCAGCCCGACAATTAGAAGCAACACAGCGATCCGATAATATATTCTCCACCTACGAATATATCTACCAATCACTAACCCAATAATTCAAAAGCAACACAGCGATCAGATAATATATTCTCCACTTACGAATATACCTATCAATCACCAATCCACACTTATAGGCTATGTAACACAGTGAGCCGATAATATATTCTCAATATATCTCTCACCGACCCAGCAATTAAAAGCAACACAGCGATCAGATAATATAACACAGCTGTTAAGTATAACCAACACAGCAATCAGATTCAAATAAGCTGAGCATAACCAATACAGCTGCACAAGTACTTGTTTTTTTTGTTTGTTTTGTTTTGTTTTACACAGAGGCCTGCGCACAGACAGACAGAGGGGGGTTATTCACACACACACACACACACACACACACACACACACACACACACACGCTCGCTCTGACTCGGGCCGCGCCCTTCTCGCGCGCACAGATATGGATCACACACAGACACAGACAAATACCGGTATACAGAAACATGCACGTGGTACCATCAGACTATGAGCGACTTCGGTAACAGAACCAGCTACCGAATCCTCCACCGCGGCTCCCCCTTAATGGCAGCGAACCGTCGGGTACCCCCTTCGTCTCTCGTCTTCTTCTATCCGCGCTATCTAATTGCGCCTGGCGCACTCGTTTTGGGGAGGCCCAGCTATTTGGTCCGGCACCCAATTGCGGGTCCGGTTATCCTATTCGTTATTTTAATCCCGAATAGGGAGGGGGTAGGACACTCGTTCTGGAGTTCCTATACTTCTAAGCCGCTACTCAATTGCGGTCCTGGGTATCCAACCCGTTATTATTTCCTATCCGGTGTCTAATTGTGGATAGGGAGGATAACACACTCACTTTATTGAATGTCTATGCTTTTGTTTATTGTTTTTTCCGGTCCGCTTATTCAATTTCGTTCCGGTTATCCTATTCGTTACCAATACGTATAGAATCGGGTAGGACGCTCGTTTTGGAGGCCCTTGGTTAGGGGTCCGCACTCAATTACGGATAGGAGGGGTCTACAACCCTCTCCTTCTGAGGTCAGGGTAATCGATACGCTGCCTATACGCGTCTAGGTCTCGGAACCTTACGGAGTCTAGTCTCTTAGGCGGAGCCCTATAAGCCCTTGGTGAGGGTGTCTAGCACGCTACCGGTACGCCTCGGTCTAAAAACTCTATTTTTAGGAATCGGTCACGGAACCTTACGGAGTCTAGTCTCTTTAGGCGGAGCTTTATGAGCCCTCGGTGTGTGTGTTTAGCACGCTACCGGTACGCCTCGGTCTAAAAACTCTATCTTAGGAATCGGATTATAACCTATTCGGGCTGGGTCAGAGTATGAAACACGCTACCTCATGCACAGTTACGCGTCTAGGTCTTGGAACCTACTAGACGAGGCCCCTCGGGCTCGGTACCTCATGCACAGGTTTCTTTCTCTTTTTTACCTCATGCACAGGATTTCTTTTCACTTGCTAATAGTCGTTGACAGGGTATGACCTTTGTATCAGAAGGTATTATTTTAACAGTATAGAATTAATACAATTTATGCACGGTTTACCCTTACCTGGACCACTGCCCCACTATGTTTCATGAGCCACTACGCAGATTTGAACACGTCTGTCAACAGGTTCTGCTTACCTCTCAGTTGTGTGCACAGGGACAGTGGACTCAGGTTGGTGGCGTCACCGGCGCAGGCGCCCGCCGTTGTGTCGGTTCTCCCGGTGTGTTAAAAATCACGTCGGGGTACACCAATCTGTTGGGAGAAAAATCTAAGGCCTATTCTAGGCTAACAACGGACCGGGCCCTTTAAGGTATCAGATCAAAATTGAGGAGTAAATAAAGAGATATAAACTGAATTAAACTGAATAGATTTATTCTTAATCAAAGCTAATCAAAGTCAACGAGTAAAAGCATATAGGCCTAATAATAAATATACCGCGGGTGTCGCAAAGAGCTTCGCCTCCTGAGAAGTTCTGCTGATTGTGAGCCCTGAGTCTCAGGTCCCTTGGGGCTATATAGATTAAAGGGCAGGTTCGGCCAGGGGGGATGACATCATGAGCGGATACATGGATACTTTTTGGTTCAAAAGGGGCAAGTTCTAGTTTGAAGTTAGATAGCAGGGCATCTTTATGTGACCGCCCCAAAGCTTACAATTTCACCCTTAAAATAAACTGATTTTAATCCCCAGAACAAGCCACTCAAATGAATGAATGTAACCAGACACAGGATTTCTCAAATGCAATTATTTTATTTTAGAGGTTCGATATAAAACTTGGCAAAATGGCAACTAGTACATGGCTTGTTCAAGCCGACTGGGCCTCAGAGGGCAGCAGTATACTGCCCTACAAAGCAAAAAGGCAGTAACTGCATTTTTGGTCAAAAATGAGTTATTATCATTTTCATGATATTCAAGGCATCCTTTGTTATGTGACAAAATATCTTATCTCAAATGTGTGTCGTTTTGGAGAAAAATGGTAGTCGTTTGTACAGTAACTGCAAAAAGCCCTAGTGAAACAAAGCAAGAAGACAGTAACATCAGTTACTGTCTTCTTGCTTTGTTTTACTTCACGTAAAAACACCCGTGATGCAACACAGTGAAGTTACTGTTTCCATGGTGAACACGAAAACAACCGGGTGCCATCATTTAAAAACAGTCACGATCAGTCGAGCGACGATTGTAGCGTCTCATTTTCTTCTCGCAGCCGGGAAAAGCACAAACACGAACCATTTTCTCCTCTTCTATATGCACACGCACTGTTCGCACTTCGCACACCTTCTACTAGATCGCACACCTTCTGATTCATGGACATCTCATGTGTTCGCCTCTTCTGGCTCATTACGTTGAACGGCGTTCGCCCCTCGACTGGTCGTGACTGTTTTCCAAAGATGGCACCCGCTTGTTTTCGTGAAGGCACTGGCTTTCTAAACTTTCTTTTTAATAAACTGTCTGTACACTTACAAAGTTCTCAATGCTTCGTTTTACATGTAGGGACCTCATTATGCTGCCGTGGAAGTGTGGTGCGCCACAGCTAGCGTTATAAGCTAATTAGCGTTATAAGCTAATTAGCGGTTTTTGATAACTTTGGTTCCATTGGACTAGAATGAAAACTGATCCCAGAGAACGGTCCAACTCGGTGGACATGTGTTATGATCATATGGTCTTATTTTGCCCCGGAATTTTGATTTGTTGTAGGTATAACAGATACATCACAGATAGAGAAACACACCCAGATACACAATCTAATATTCACAAATAATAATGTCCCCATTTGGGCCTTGATACAGCTTAGCAACGTAAGACACTTTAAGCAGCAATTTCAGCACCAGAACAACTTCTGGGTGGAAAATATTGGCCTAAAATGGTCAGATTACTTTGGGTTTAGTATATCCATGTTCAGGGAAACAAATGGTTCCAATTAGTCCAAATACAGTGTCTCTAACACACCTAGAGCCCAAGTTGTGACAAAATAGTTTTTGAAGAATCTGCAGTTACTGCCTTTTTCCTTGGTATGGTGCCACATGTTTAGTAAGTAATACAAAGCAAGAACACAGTAACTGCAAAATAGGGGTAAAACATCAAATCAAATATTAGGATTAAAATGTACAAAGAATAAGCTAATATAAAGTAACAAAACTGCCACATGTCCATTAATCTACCTACAACTACTTAGGCTGGACGACAGGATAACTTTAAAGTCATTTTTCTCAGTTCTGCACTCTGCGTAGTTACTGCCTTTTTGCTTTGTAGGGCAGTATACTACTGGCGTTCACAGTTCCCCTTTCCTAAAAGAAAACAAGTATGAAGGAAAACACACTACAAAATCATACCGAAATGCAAACAAATAAATTACAAACCAAAATACACAGAGCAAACTTAAGATAACCCCATACACAGAAAACAGCACACAAATACAAGGAACAGCCAGCACACTTGCCCCCGCTAGATGTCGATACCCAGAACAGTAGGCCTACTGTACCATTGCAGTGCAATACTAAAAGGAAAAAAAGAAAGTAATCCCACATAAATTGTGGGCTCTGGTATCGATAAGAAAATGAAATTAACAATGACAAACAAACAAAAACAGATAGACAACACACGACCACACCACAGTTAGCACTGGAAACAGCCTTCACCATTCATTCACGCACACACACACACACGAAATGCACACACCACGCTAAGACAGTAAACCACGGACACTCAGCCAACACACGGCGCAGTCCCGCGACCCCAGCACAGAAAAGCAGCCCTGGAGTAAGCCTGTGAAGGTAGCGTAGAGCAAGCTGAGACGAATTGCAGGGAGTAGCAGCGAGTAGCAGCGACAGACAGTAGCAGCTTAGATGTTTGCGAGGCAACTCCGCAAGACAGACATCAGATCGAAAGTACACCGCAACCCAACGAAGCAGCAAAGCAGCAGCCAACAAGGTTCTGCGGTGATGCGTTTTAGGCAACCAGGACCAGGAAACACTACCGTGGTTCCACACAACACACCCTCAAACGTGAGGCTATTCAGGCCCAATTTCAACCGCGGAAGTTCTCAAAGAACTTCCCAGCACAACTAAACAATCACGTCTCGGCAAAAGCACAAGAGCTGCAACATGGTGGTCTAATGCTCAACACCGGTAACTTAAAGGTAGCTGCGCTGATTGTTAACTTGCTGCCACGCCCCCCATTCCAACCTCGGCAATGCCTCGTCCTACCACAATCTTCCCCCTGTTGTTTTTATCATCGTCCCGATGATGCCACCTAAGGCTATAACCTAAAGCCAGGGTCTAAAGGGGTCACCAGTATCCTGTTGGGGACAGGGAAGTAGTGGGCCTTCAATGCCTGAAAGGGAAGTGATATTATGCACACTGCTACTAATATTTGGCAAGCGGTATGGGTTTGAATGTTGTCCCGCAGTAGTGCGGGTGGTTCGTCGCAGCCCCTCAGTCTGTTGGGGTAACGAACAGGGTACCGGTGCCTCATCTGACCTAGGGTCAAGATCCCCATTACTTAGTTCTATGGGGATTGAAGGAGTAGTGGAGTTTGACGGTCCATCATGGTCTAGCCGCCCAGCACCAGGAACCTCGACACACTCAGTGTCAGGTGAAGGCAACACGCCCTGCATCCCAGTGGTAACTGGGGGTCGGTCCCTAGGGGCCATTGCGGTGTGCGTTATCGCAATAGGTGGAAAAGAATAGTCAGGACCTACCTCTACATCTAACCCTCCTAACCCCTGGTCTACCAGGCCCTGTTGTAGTGCTAGATCGGGTGCACGTTTCAGTTGTGACCTGTGTACATGTTTCACACATGTGGGCGTCTGCAGGCTAGCTATAGCATATATTCCACCATCACCAGTAGGAGCCCTCACCACTTTATAGAGAGTAGAAGACCAGTGATTTTGGATCTTATGGCGCCCACGAAATGCATGGTCCCGCAGGTATACTAGACAACCCTCACTCAAACCATCATCCCGCACAGACTGATCATACTTCTCCTTGCGGAGTTCGGCCGCCTTAACCAATCTAGCCTGGACCCTGCTGTAAGTTTCCTTTAACACCTGTTGGTGTCTCACTACCCACTCTGCAACCCAACCATCGGTTGGTTCCTCCACCCCTGCCAACAAAAAATCAACTGGGAGCCTTGGGACCTGCCCAAACATTAGGAAATGAGGCGATTCTCCAGTAACACTGTGACAAGCGGTATTGTAAGCAAAAACTACCTGAGCAAGGTGATGCGTCCAAGATCTCTTTTGTTCCGCAGGCAAAGTTCGAAGGAGGTCATGGAGTGTCCGATTGAAGCGCTCACACTGCCCATTCCCTTGTGGGTGATAAGGAACAGTGTGAGTCTTCTGAACGCCGTAAATTTGACAAAGTTGGGAAATCAGTGTGCTTTCGAAATTCCGACCTTGATCGGAATGAATCCTGGCCGGCACCCCAAACCGATAAAACCACTCATGAACCAGGATGTTGGCAACTGTTGGTGCCTTTTGGTCCCGGGTGGGTATTGCCTGGCTGTACTTCGAAAACACATCAGTCATAATTAGAACACTCTCACGCCCGTCACTAGAGTGTTCCATAGTAGTAAAATCAATGGCTAGTATTTGATTAGGCGCTGATGCCATCAAATGTGCCATTGGGGCACGGGCCGGAGGTCGGGTGGATTTAGCCACTGCACATCGCCTACAATTCTGACATCTGCGCTCAATTTCCTCACTCATACCAGGCCAGAAACAACGCCTCCTAATAAGGTCATAGGTGCGGTCCCTGCCTGGGTGGCCATGTTCATCATGGAGTTGGCGAAACACCATTTCCTGCAGCACCCTTGGTAGCACGAGTTGGTCTACCTCTTCCCCACCCCCAGGCAACTTAATGTGACGATGGAGTACACCACCCTTCAGCAACAGTCTGCTCCATTGTCTGAGTAACTCCAAGCAGGCCTTAGACATTCCCTGTCGGTCTAACTTAGTAGGGTACCTCTGCTGCGAAAAGAACTCCAGGACCCTCGCGATCACAGGATCATTCTGCTGTAACTGTTTAAGCTCTACCCTATCAGTGATGGGGAATACAGAGATGGCTAGTTGACTTGCCTGAGGGGGGCTATGATCTCCCACACATGCCTGAAGCACGGGTGGCAATGCTGTCCCACGATCGGATTGCAGGTGTGCAGCCATGCTGTATTGCCGGGAGAGTGCATCATCATTACCATTAACACGGCCAGGGCGGTAACGAATCTCAAAATCAAATGCTGCTAATTGAGAAGCCCAGCGCTGTTCCAAGGCCCCCAATTTTGCTGTTCGAAGGTAGCTCAATGGATTGTTATCGGTGTACACAGTACACTTCTGTCCCAACAGATAATCATGAAACTTGTCAGTCAGTGCCCATTTTAATGCCAACAGCTCCAATTTCATGGAGCTGTAATTCTGCATGTTTCTCTCCGTAGGCCCCGGCTAGCATATGCTACCGGCCTGAGTTTGCCGTCATACTCTTGGCTAAGTACAGCCCCCAACCCAGAATGGCTTGCATCAGTCTCCACCACAAATGGCCTAGAAAAATCAGCATACGCCAACACGGGTGCAGTGATTAGGC
Source organism: Merluccius polli (assembly GCA_030340625.1). NCBI lineage: Eukaryota > Metazoa > Chordata > Actinopteri > Gadiformes > Merlucciidae > Merluccius > Merluccius polli. The sequence continues at coordinate 132,565 of JAOPHQ010003452.1, forward strand.
TTTGCTTCAACCCCTGAAAGCTACCTTCACACTCCTCCGTCCAGCGATGTTCCAGTGGCTCTCTAGAGTCCCGCTTCTTCTTGGTCCCTCCAACCTCAGCAACCAGACGGTGCAAGGGGGCAGCCATTTTAGCGAATCCCTTCACAAAACGCCTATAGTAACTAGCAAAACCTAAAAAAGATCGCAAGTCAGTGACATTAACAGGGCGTCTCCACTCTGATACTGCATTAATCTTGGCCGGGTCTGTGGACACACCAGCCTTGGAGACAACATGTCCCAAATAGTTCACCTGGCGTTGGAAGAAGCAACACTTCTCTAGCTTGGCCTTCAAGCCTTGTTTTTGGAGCCTGCCAAGCACCATCTCCAACCTTTCCAGGTGTTGCTGGACAGTAGATGAAAATACAATTATGTCGTCCAAAAAAAGTAGTAACGTTTGAAAACGCTGGTCTCCAAACATGCGTTCCATTAAACGTTGGAACGTGCTTGGCGCATTACATAACCCAAATGGCATGCGGTTAAATTCAAACAACCCGAAAGGGGTGCAGAAGGCAGTTTTACACTTGTCTCCTGCAGCAACTGGAACTTGATTGTAGCCTGAGGCGAGATCCAATGTGGAAAACCACTCTGCCCCACACAAGGCATCCAATGATTCCTCAATGCGGGGCAGAGGGAAGGCATCTTTTCTTGTCTTAGTATTCAGATGTCTATAATCAACACACAACCGGATCTGGCCATCCTTCTTCCTCACAATCACTATGGGAGAGGCATATGGACTGCTGCTCTCGCGAATTACCTGATTCTGCAAAAGTTGGTGGATGTGCTGTTTAACCGCCTCGTAGTCTGCAGGAGGGATGCGGCGATACCGCTGGCGAATGGGGACGCTATCCAATAAGGGGATTTCATGAGTGATTAGCCCTGTACAACCCAAATCACCCTCTCCAGCTGCAAAGACGGAGCTGTAATTTTTCAAAAGCATCCTCACCTGTGCCTGTTCAGTGGGTGAGAGCTGGGATAAATCAAGATCCCGGAACACATTTTCTACCACATCTGTACCTGCTAGTTGCGAGGAAACAACAGCCTGAGTACTTACATTCCCTTCTATGAGGCCAGTCATGATGCCATCAGGCAAAGCTTCCACTTGTACTGGACACAATGTTCCAATTGCAGCATGAGGCTGCACCCGTGCTTCTTGCCCCCCCACATTAACAATTGGCACATGAGCAACCCCATTTACAATAGGGACTAGTGACACAGAGGCCAGTAATCCTGCCGGTAGCAGGTTCTGCTCTAGCAGGGGCTCAAACAACACCATGGAGTTTGTGTCGATTGCCAGAGAACAGGTTACAGCTACGAACCGCAAAGATGCCACTGGAATGCATACTACAGACTCACCTCCTACTCTAGCCTGCCTTTCCCACGTCCCAGGTTCTGACACATCACTTTCTGCATGTTGACAAAACTGTAACACACACTGCCATGCTGGTACTGCTTGAACACTGGGGAGATCAAATAAATCACTGCCATGCTGGTTAAAAAGTTCCTGGTAGCATTCTTGGATAATGTTCATCCCCAACAAGCCAGGTAACCTGGTGCTTGACGATGGAGTAGACAAGTCCCTGACTATTAACACCCCTTTATTCCGAATCAGTTTCCCCAACACCACAAAGTCCAGCTCCAGATACCCAAGATAAGGAATAGCAAGACCATTCGCAGCACTGAGCTGTAACCACCCACATTCATGCAACTTCTCACTACCCCATGGCTCAAAATGCTGTTTAAAAAAACTCTCTGAAAGCGTGGTAACCATAGACCCTGTGTCTAATAAACATGGGACTTCTACCCCACCCATAACAAAAGAAACCGAAGGGCAATTGCCTAATAACCCTGAAAGGGTCTTGTTACCAGCTTGTTTTGATTGCTGGGAGCCAGGTGCTACCCCGCCTGAAGTGTGGCTCATCAGTCCAGGGGGTGGGAGTTTTCCGCCGGCCTACGCTGATCTTGTACATCCCCCTGTTGAGCAGGTAGACGCTCCATGGAGCGACTACCTCCATGGAGGTAGTCGCTATATGACCTGGGTGATGGCAGCGCCTGCAAATAATTGGACTGTTAAATCTGGGACGACCCAATGCTGGGTGGGACTGCAAATGCTGCAAACCTTGGGCAAGTTGGTTAAGCTGCGCTTGTTGGGCTTTTAGCATCTCCTTCAATTCAGCCATATCAGAATTACCCATGTTCCGAACAGGGGTTACAGTATTTCGACCTTGAACCTGATACTGGGTGGCAAAGGATGCAGGGACAGAATTACTTCGCTCCCTCTGCTCAGGTGAGCACATGCCTTCGTCGACCCACCTAATGGCCTCTTTCCTAACATCCAAGAAAGTGGACCCAGGATTCAACCGGACAAAACGCTTAAGTTCCCGCCGTAAACCATTATCAAAAACATGCTCTGTAAACTGATCTCGCATTAGAGTGTTAGAGTTTGGCATACCTCCTGGGGCATGTTGTTTAATTCGTTCCATCAAAGCTAAGAGGGCATGAGAGAAATCTTGTAAAGACTCGGTTTCTCGTTGTTTACGGGAGAAAAAATTCTCCTGGAGAGAAATATATGAACGTGAAGAGCCATACAGTCCCTTCAGAATATCAAATACCTTATCTGGGTCTTCCCGTTCCTCTCTTGGTCTAAACCGAATCTCCCTCTTAGCAGAACCCCCCAAGTGATCAAGAATAAACAGGGCTTCATCTACAGAGGTAAGGCGGCGTGCTCTGAGGCTAGCTTTAACGTCCTCAACCCACTCAAAGATGTCTTCATCAAGCTCCCCATTAAAAGTGGAGCACCGTCTTTCCCTTGGGAGCAGGACAATACGCTCCGTTACACTAGAGCCAACAGCAGGGTTAGACACAGAGGCATTGCTCCTGCTACTATGAGCCTGTGCATCAGCAGCGGTATTAGCCTGCTGCTGTAATCTTTCATTCTCTGACCTCAATGACTGGATCTGCCTGCGTAAATCCTCCATATCTACATCCATGTTGAACACGGGAAAGACTATACTTACAGCTCGACTTGTGCTGCTCACTTCCGGAGTCAGGTGGCGGTAAAGCCTGTCTCTGGTAATATTCCCTCGTCAGCTGCTGCTTTGCTGCTGGAAAACACGTGTGCACACACCCAAACACACTCACACAAACACAACACAGACAGACGCAGAAAAAAAAAAAAAAAAACAGCCAAAATATCCTACAATCCTTCAAACACTTGAGGAACCATGTGTCATAATCCTGCCGACAACGCCATTTGTGACCGCCCCAAAGCTTACAATTTCACCCTTAAAATAAACTGATTTTAATCCCCAGAACAAGCCACTCAAATGAATGAATGTAACCAGACACAGGATTCCTCAAATGCAATTATTTTATTTTAGAGGTTCGATATAAAACTTGGCAAAATGGCAACTAGTACATGGCTTGTTCAAGCCGACTGGGCCTCAGAGGGCAGCAGTATAGCAGTATAACACTACAAAATCATACCGAAATGCAAACAAATAAATTACAAACCAAAATAATAAACACACAGAGCAAACTTAAGATAACCCCATACACAGAAAACAGCACACAAATACAAGGAACAGCCAGCACACTTGCCCCCGCTAGATGTCGATACCCAGAACAGTAGGCCTACTGTACCATTGCAGTGCAATACTAAAAGGAAAAAAAGAAAGTAATCCCACATAAATTGTGGGCTCTGGTATCGATAAGAAAATGAAATTAACAATGACAAACAAACAAAAACAGATAGACAACACACGACCACACCACAGTTAGCACTGGAAACAGCCTTCACCATTCATTCACGCACACACACACACACGAAATGCACACACCACGCTAAGACAGTAAACCACGGACACTCAGCCAACACACGGCGCAGTCCCGCGACCCCAGCACAGAAAAGCAGCCCTGGAGTAAGCCCGTGAAGGTAGCGTAGAGCAAGCTGAGACGAATTGCAGGGAGTAGCAGCGAGTAGCAGCGAGTAGCAGCGACAGACAGTAGCAGCTTAGATGTTTGCGAGGCAACTCCGCAAGACAGACATCAGATCGAAAGTACACCGCAACCCAACGAAGCAGCAAAGCAGCAGCCAACAAGGTTCTGCGGTGATGCGTTTTAGGCAACCAGGACCAGGAAACACTACCGTGGTTCCACACAACACACCCTCAAACGTGAGGCTATTCAGGCCCAATTTCAACCGCGGAAGTTCTCAAAGAACTTCCCAGCACAACTAAACAATCACGTCTCGGCAAAAGCACAAGAGCTGCAACATGGTGGTCTAATGCTCAACACCGGTAACTTAAAGGTAGCTGCGCTGATTGTTAACTTGCTGCCACGCCCCCCATTCCAACCTCGGCAATGCCTCGTCCTACCACATTTAATTGGCTTCCCCCGTCTTTCATGGGGAGGCTGAGTCGCAGTGCCCATTTTGACCGGGCCTCCCCCGCCTAAGATGTGCGAGGTTTGGGCCGCGTGACATCACCAAGCGCTCTGATTAACATGGCTCTCAGTCTCAGGCAGTAGCGCTTATCACCTGCTACTCCCCTGGACATTTTTGTTACATCTGGGTGCACAAGGGATTCTCTGTGAGGGGAGGGGAGCCTATAAACAATGATCACTATGTCTGGTTTTGGACTGGCTCACATGTGGGGGAAGGGTGAAGTATTCATAAACAATGTGAATGTCTATCGTGACCCTGCTATTCTAGCTCTAAGTAACCGTTTGGGCCTTTTACTATTGTGGGATATCGTTTGGGCCTTTTAGCATAGCGTTCTTAATATATAGCATAGCATTCTTAATATATAGCATAGCATTCTTAATATATAGCATAGCATTCTTAATATATAGCATAGCATTCTTAATATTTCAATAAGAGCAAAGGCAATGAATGTACTAACATGAGGTTTTATCATTTACTGGTGTGTTTATGTCGACATAGTCTGCAACAGCCTGATATCTTACCGTGTCAGCCAGCCAGTATTGCTATATTTTCAGCTCTCTTTTGGTGCGTCTTCATGAGAGTTGAGAAGAAGCCTCTGATGCCTTCACGTGCCGTTAACGTGAACTTCAGATGGCCTTTCAAATGACATCATCTCTGGTGCACTGAAAAATGCGCTGAGGTGGGCACGCACGTCGGCAAAAATATATGCCAATAGCCTACTACGAATGAGTTTGCATTTTTTTAAATATTAAATGCATTATGTAAAATATATTTCCGTTATATTAAATAATACATCTAAATATTGGTAGGGACAATCCTTTCTTTCCCAAAGTTGGTCGGGACATATCCCTCAGTCCCTATGCTAAATTACGCCCTTGGTAACTGTAATGTTCATGAGGTGTAACATTTGTCACAGCAGTGACGTACTGCATGACCCCCCCTACAGGTAGCGCAGTTGGTACAGTCCGGGCAGAGCCCGCGAGTATGTGTAGCATTACGGATATATGTTTGCCTGAAACCTTTAAGTAAAAGACGACACTTTCTTAATACTCGGTCTGGTCATTGACTCTTATAACGAGAACATCACATTGGCGACGAGGATAAAACCGACGGAGATCTGCACTCAAAAAAAAAAAAGAAAGAAGAAAGGAAAAAGTCAAGAACGGATAACTCTGAAGACATGTGAGGACTAGAGCCCGACCGATATGGGATTTTTAAGGCCGATACCGATACAAATATTTGATGATTTAAAAATCCGATATTCCGATATATCGGCCGATATATATATTTAAAAAAGAAATTCCAGAAACACGCAAAACAAAACATAAACAGATATCCCTAACATTAGTTATATGTAGTTATTTATGAGTCCTCACTAAAATAATAGGATAATGCAGTGAACACACTTCACCGATGGGTCACACCGCGAGAGACATGAGCAGCAGGGTGCGCTGTGGCCGCTGGCCGCTGGCTGCCGTCGCCAGGGGGGCGGGGCTTCAAGCAGCACTGCAGACAGTTTGGTTGCTCCCATTGCAATATCAAGTTTGTAGAGCTATTCGGCAGGCCGGCGTGACAAGCATGTTCAAATAACAATTTACACGTTTCCCCTGTTTATTATTTAGTAATCAAAATAACAGAAATGGAGATAAAGCATTATAAAGTGCAAAACACACTGCCGCCACGGCGCGTCTATGAAACAAGTGCCGCCCGTAGCACCCATAGGAATATAGTCGTCTCCGGAGCAGAAGGAAAACTAAAGAAAAGAAAAAAGCGCCTTTTCGGCGGCACTTGATGCGCGGCGACGCTGTGAAATAGGACAGTGGCGTGAAGTGTAGCGGGTTGCTGCTTCGCACCGACGCCGCTCATTTGCATAAAGTTAAACTAATTTCAACACTCCGCGTCGCTCTGGACGCCGGCGTCGCGCTGCTCGCTGCCGCCGCGGCGCCGGCCGCTCCTTGTCGGCAGCGCTCATTGAAAATGAAGGACTGCCGGCCGCTTTTGCTGCTCGTGTCGCTCGCGGTCGTGGATAACTCGTTCGCTCTGCCCGACTCCGGCTGGATCAGCTGGTTGTAGGGTTTGTGGCGTTATAACTGGTTGAAGGGTTTCGTCCGTTTTTTAAAATATTCATTTATCGGCCATTATAAATGCCGATACCGATAGTTTGGAAAATGCCTAATATCGGCCGATAATATCGGCCCGCCGATATATCGGTCGGGCTCTAGTGAGGACTAGTGCTAGTCAACTCGACACGTTAACATAACGTACTGAAGAAGCCAATGAAAAGCTAACGTAAAAGACTGCACTCGTAAACACCGTCGCTCTGCCAGCCTTCGATATCGAGGCTGATCCAACCACCGTGGGACCACGCTGGACTAAATGGCTGCAAAGGTTTGATAACTACATTACTGCAATGAACATTACTGGAGATGCTAGACAGAAAGCATTGCTACTGCACGTGGCAGGCGAGCGCGTGCATGAAATCTACGACACGTTAGCTGCGGACCAGGACAAATATGTAGATGCTAAGCAGAAGCTAAGCACGTACTTCGAACCTAAAAAGAACGTGCAATATCAAGTATACATGTTCAGAAAGGCAGTGCAGCAGCCAGATGAAAATTCAGACACACATTGCACCAGATTACTAGCCTGGCAAAGCCAGACCCACACATCAGAAAGATGTAGGGTCTGGCACTGTTCCATTGGCAGTGTGGGCGGGATAAACGGGTGTCTTTCAGGTTCCCTCTGCACGCAATAGGATAGCGCTACAACCAATCAGAGCAACGAAGAAGGTGACGTAGTCAGAGCGACGGAAATTAGTCCATGGGTAAGTGTTCCGTATGGTGGATTGTGGAAGAATAGTGAAATAAAATGTTAACTTCAAGTCTTGAAGAGTCGCGGCCAAAGCCGAGTCGAAAGACAGCTGTTCGCCAGCAGCAGCAGCCATTGTTTCCCTTAACACGGAACCGTGGCAACTCTGTCGTCATGGTAGCCCGGCTTCCGACTCTGCCCCTCACGCTGTGATTGGCCTGACAGATTTTCTGTTTCCAGCACAGAAAAACGACGGAGAAGTGCTAGACCCCCTGGCTGCAAAATAAATTTGCTGCCGCTAGGGGCGTCTAGATTTCTAGGCTACCAGATTACGCATCCTAGCGAAGAACTGTGAGTTTGCCGACGTCGAAAAAGAAATCAAGGCACAGTTGATTCAGAGTTGCAGTTCAACCAGACTGCGCAGGAAAGCGCTTAGAGAGCCAGGGACTAGCCTAAACGACCTGTTAGAGTACGGGAGAGCGATGGAACTGTCCGAGCAGCAAGCCGCAGGCATGGAAGGGAGTGCTGTGTCAGTGAACGCAGTGCACCAGTAGGGGCGAGCAGCCACCAGCCGATGCGCCGGGAGAGCCAGGCCCAACAACCAGTGCCGAAATTGCGGAGGAAAGTACCCACACGATGGCGAATGCCCTGCGAAAGGAAAGGACTGTAAAGCATGCGGTAAGCTGAATCAATTCGCAAAGCAGTGCAGGTCAAATCAAAAACAATTAAGAAAAGACTTTGACACAAAACGCAGAGACTACAGAGATAACGCTGGATGCCAGAAAACGCACAAGAAGGTGTACAACATTACAAGCACCAACACAGACAACTTGCACTCCAGCAGTGATGATGAAGCCTACGTGTTTGCTGCCAGCAGCGATGACAACACTAAACAGCCACGGACCCACATCAAACTCAATGGGGTAAGGATATCTGCACTGATTGACTCAGGAGCTGCGGTGAACATTATTAGTGAAGCTTTTCTCAGTACCTTGAGACCAAGCCCACAGCTCACCCCAGCTGACATTAAAATATTCCCGTATGGCAGCACTAAGCCACTTCCCATAAATGGTGCGTTCACATGTAGCACAGAGACTGAGCACAAAAAGACTGTGGCAAAGTTTTATGTAATGAAGGGTGATGAACCGAAGTCCGAAGCCTGCTCGGCATGGCAAACTACTGCTCTCGTTTCATTAAAGACTTTGCTTCAATTTCAACACCACTGCGTGAGCTCACCAGAAAGGACACACCGTGGCATTGGGGTCTAGAGCATGCCGGAGCACTACAGACGATCAAGGACAGCCTGACCAGCAACACGGTGACGTCATACTTTGATCCAGGTAAAGACACAGAGCTTGTGGTAGACGCCAGCCTGGTAGGCCTCGGCGCCATTCTTTACCAAAATAACAAATTAGGGGAGAGACACACAATAGCATACGCGAGCCGTGCTCTCAGTGACGTAGAGCGACGCTACTCACAGACGGAAAAGGAAGCGTTGGCCATCGTGTGGAGTTGTGAACACTTCCACTTATATCTCTACGGCAACCCATTCACTCTTGTCACAGACCCCAAAGCTCTAGAGGTCATATGGAACAACCCTCGTTCAAAACCACCAGCGAGGATCGAGAGTAGGGATGGGAATCGAAAACCGGTTCTTGTTGAGAACCGGTTCCCAGTGTTTCAATTCCTTGGAATCGTTTGCCAATTTCGCAAACGATTCCCTTATCGATTCCAGTGGACGCGAATGACGTCACCACGCACGTTGCGTAGCGACTCCAGTGCAGCCAGCAGTCAACAGTAAACATGGCGCCCAAGCGGTACAAACGCTCCAAAGTTTGGTTACACTTCACAAGGAAAGACGACAACAGGGCAACTTGCAATACTTGCAACGTGGATATTTCCTCAAAGGGAGGAAATACTTCCAACATGCAAAAACATTTGCGCACACAGCATGCGATACCGATTTCTGAATGTCGCGTTTTCGATGCGCTCCGGACGAACATCACTGAATCCTTTTTTTCCAAATGAGAATCGATAAGAGAATCGATAAAGAACCGAATCGTTAAGCGGAATCGAAAATGGAATCGGAATCGGAAAAATCTTATCGATTCCCATCCCTAATCGAGAGATGGGGACTGAGGCTACAGCCCTACGACCTCAGAGTGGAGTACAGGAAAGGCGCGGAAAACCCTGCCGACTACATACCCTGTCACCCCATCCAGCTGCAGGGAGGTGAGAACACGAGCAGTGAAGGTAGCAGAGGAATACATCAACTTTGTGGCTCAACATGCTACGCCCAAAGCCATGACTCTCGTGGAAATAAAGGAGGAAACACTCAAAGATCCGATCCTGCAGCAGATCAGTGCCCACATCAGAAACAACACATGGCATAAAGTCACAGGTGACACACAACATGCTGAGATATTGAAAAAGTTCAGACAAATCAGTGGAGAGCTCACCGTGTCCCTTTCTGATGACATCATACTCCGAGGCACAAGGATCGTCATCCCTGCGTCCCTCGAACAGAGAGTACTCCAGCTAGCCCATGAAGGACATCAGGGTATCATAAAGACCAAGACACTGCTCAGGTCAAAGGTATGGTTCCCAAACATTGGCCAGAAAGCAGAATCCATTGTTAAGAACTGTTTAGCCCGTCAAGCCAACACACTGGTCACACAGTCAGAACCCCTAAGAATGTCTGAGCTGCCAGAAGCTCCCTGGCATATATGTGCTGATTTCTACAACAAGCGCACACCTCCATACAACAGTGAGCCATATACTGTGTCAGAGGTCAAGGGCTCCATGGTTACAGCCACTAAAGATGGACAGTCGATAACAAGGAATTCCTCTTTTTCCAAAAAGATCAATGCTGAAACCCAAGATGTTCAAACAGATCTAGACGATCTGGTCAATGACACTGTTGTGGTGGCAACACCAAGGTATCCATCCAGGATTTATCGTCAGCTGCCGTCACACCTCAAATACTATGAGTGATGATGAAAGCTGTTGATGTTCACACTTGTTGATTTTAACATGCAACAAAGTTATGTATTTGAATGTTTTTGGATAACAGGTTCAATGACACTTACAATAGCCGTATGGATGTGTTTTCAACTATACTGGATTACAGTTCACTTGATATGAATGCATTTATATGATTTCTGAATTAGTTTTGACATGATGTGAAGAATAATAAGAGCTTATAAGAATTTGAGTATAACCATATGCATTTAGTGATAGTTTAAAATTGAGTTACATCTACACTGTTATATTGTAAACAAATCAGTAATGTTGTCACATACAGTAAGTGAATGAGTTCTTTCTCAGACAATGTTTGCAGAGATGTTTATTCTGTTTTATTTTTTTAAAGAGAAGTGATGTAATGTTCATGAGGTGTAACATTTGTCACAACCCCCTACAGGTAGCGCAGTTGGTACAGTCCGGGCAGAGCCCGCGAGTATGTGTAGCATTACGGATATATGTTTGCCTGAAACCTTTAAGTTAAAAAGACGACACTTTCTTAATACTCGGTCTGGTCATTGACTCTTATAACGAGAACATCACAGTAACAGGGACTCGGAACGGATCCAGGCAAATGGCGCAGGTTAAATTTGGATTCTGACAGTCCATCTTGATCACACGGTGTATCTGTAAGAAAAGATGCTCCTGATTTGACATCATTCAGTGTATTATGCATGTAGCTATTACTGTGTCAATATGCAGTTAGGTTATTACACAGATTGATTTAAGGGGTGCTTTCCCTGAGCTGACATGACTGGACATGCTGATAGTTACTAAGACATCATTGTGTTTGTCCCTGACTATGCAACAGCTTGTGAGTACTGGTGATGGTAACGCTAGCTAACACTAAACATAAACTTTAGCCAGCTGGGAGCAGCTGCTAACAATAGCTAGCCTATATGTCAGTTACCTGGTATAACTCACAACCCAAATAGAAAATAACATCTACGAATGCGCTGTTGAAATACGCGGAAATGTAATATCAAGTTAACAATATGAAGTCATTCCTACCAGTTCAATACATCCGCGTACCGTTTCATTAATGACGTCACACACGCAAACTACAGACAGCGCCAGTCAGTGACGTCACTACCGGAGATCCAAGATGGCGCTGCGCATGGTGTGTACCTCAGCCCTGCGAGCAGGGACGGATTTAGCTGTCAGAAATGTACGAACATTTCGGAAATCAGGTATGCTGGCGACTAATCAATATTGTGTTTTAACGTAAATGTTGGAACAAAGTTTTTTGTTAAACTAGGTCTGCAAATGATGGCTAAACAAAAGCTAGCAACTACATCCACCCGAGCACACAATCGTCATCTCATAATGTTATTGTATTTTATTTTAATTACCTGTTATTATATCATTGCTCTAGTTGTTGTCTGTTTTGGCCTTGATGCGTTGTGATCTGTTAGGTTTACATTATGCCTTTGTAATGTTAGGAGAAGGTTGAATGTCTACCAACATTGCATTTGGGCGTTACTCCAGCCTCACCAGTGAATACATTTCAGTAAAACATTTAGTTGATTATATCGGCCTTCTTTAGTTCATATCATATACATTTGTGGTAACAGTAATTCCCTTGGCAGTTGGCTCTGCTGACGAGTCCTGTCAACGCTACCTATAGTTAAATAGGGGGTAGAGCAATGTGATTAGAGTCCAGGCATGCCAAGTATGATGGTCTCGCATGTCATAATAGTGTGTGTGTGTGTGTGTCTGTCTGTCTGTCTGTCTGTCTGTGTGTACCTATGGACTTGATAAACCCACTGGTTATTGGCCGTTACTGTGGTAAGGGAAGTAACTGGAGAAGCACATTTCCCGGTGAACAGAACTGTCTTTGTCGTGACAAAGGCGTTGGACACAGAAATGTCCAACTGTTAACAGGGTTTCCCTTCAAAACGACAGTGTGTCGAAGGGGAATTTGTTGGCCAACTGGCAACCCTCTATCATTTTCAATTTAACAAGATATTCATTTGGTAATGAACAGACTAAATAAAGCCATATCTCATATTATAAGTAGCCTGGCAAGCCAGACCCACATCAGAAAGATGTAAGGTCTGGCTCAGCTCCATTGGCAGTGTGGGCGGGATAAACGGTTGTCTTTCAAGTTCCCTCTGCAATAGGATAGCGCTACAACCAATCAGAGCAACGAAGAAGGTGACGTAGTCAGAGCGACGGCTCTGACTACGTAATTAATCAAAACTCCGAATACATATTTATTTTTCGAGGAAAGACTTCAGTGCCGTTCTTTATTCTTTTCTCAAATAAAATGTTAACTTCAAGTCTTGAAGAGTCGCGGCCAAAGCCGAGTCGAAAGACAGCCGTCCGCCAGCAGCAGCAGCCATTGTTTACCTCTAACACGGAACCGTCGCAACTCTGTCGTCATGGTAGCCCGGCTTCCGACTCCGCCCCTCACGCTGTGATTGGTCAGACATACTTGGTGTTCCCAGCACCAAAAAGGAGGAGCTATGGATGAAGCCGTGTTCTATGGCGAGAACACGATAACTTACCTAATTAGTATGCAAGAATTTGCTCCCTGATTGGTTCGATCCTTGAAGCATGCTATTTCCGTTTCCTACAGTCATAGCGTAGCCGGGACATTTCCCTAACCCTAACCCTAATCATTAAAACGCAACCTGAACGTTAAAAAACATAAAAAAAACAGAAGTAGACCTACCTCTCTCCCGCACGCAGGCCATCACAACAATTTACCGCTCTCAAGAAGGCATTGAGACCGGCGACAAAACGCGCAGGCGCATCATGACATCACGACCCTCTTTCATGAGAACCAATGAAGAAGCCCGATTCTTAACATGTTCTGAGTACCGTGTTCTCGGTATCTGAAATACCTCCCAAAAAGCCGACGGAGCCGTGCTAGACCTACACTAGCTGCCAAATAAATTTGCCGCCGCTAGGGGGTGTCTAGAGTTCTAGGCTAATTATAATATGAATATATCATTTATATTCCCCCTTAGCGCCAGGCCTGAACCACCTGGCTAAAGTGTATTCAATTGTTGATGTACATACACTCACCGGCCACTTTATTAGGTACACCTTGCTAGTACCGGGTTGGACCCCCTTTTGCCTTCAGAACTGCCTTAATCCTTCGTGGCACAGATTCAACAAGGTACTGGAAACATTCCTCAGAGAGTTTGGTCCATATTGACATGATAGCATCACGCAGTTGCTGCAGATTTGTCGGCTGCACATCCATGATGCGAATCTCCCGTTCCACCACATCCCAAAGGTGCTCTATTGGATTGAGATCTGGTGACTGTGGAGGCCATTTGAGTACAGTGAACTCATTGTCATGTTCAAGAAACCAGTCTGAGATGATTCGCGCTTTATGACATGGCGCGTTATCCTGCTGGAAGTAGCCATCAGAAGATGGGTACACTGTGGTCATAAAGGGATGGACATGGTCAGCAACAATACTCAGGTAGTCTGTGGCTTTGACACGATGCTCAATTGGTACTAATAAGCCCAAAGTGTGCCAGGAAAATATCCCCCACACCATTACACCACCACCAGCCTGAACCGTTGATACAAGGCAGGATGGATCCATGCTTTCATGTTGTTGACGCCAAATTCTGACCCTACCATCCGAATGTCGCAGCAGAAATCGAGACTCATCAGACCAGGCAACGTTTTTCCAATCTTCGATTGTCCAATTTTGGTGAGCCTGTGCGAATTGTAGCCTCAGTTTCCTGTTCTTAGCTGACAGGAGTGGCACCCGGTGTGGTCTTCTGCTGCTGTAGCCCATCCGCCTCAAGGTTCGACGTGTTGTGCGTTCAGAGATGCTCTTCTGCATACCTCTGTTGTAACGAGTGGTTATTTGAGTTACAGTTGCCTTTCTATCAGCTCGAACCAGTCTGGCCATTCTCCTCTGACCTCTAGCACTTTGAGTACTTCAGGATGTCTGCACAACGATTCGACTACCTACTCCAGCGGATCAAGCCTTTCATCACGCATAAAAGAACTCATCTCAACCCAGTGAGTTTACAAGAGAGACTTGCCGTCACTCTGCGAGTCCTGGCGTCCGGTACCAGTCAGAATGCTGTTGCTATCTCGTACAAACTAGGGACGACAACTGTTTCCCGCATAGTTTCCGAGGTGTGTGCAGCAATCTGGCTGGGGTTGAGAGATGACTATGTGCCATTTCCTAAAGGGTCTGATTGGAAAGACATTTCTCGAGACTTTTGGAGAATGTGGAATTTCCCCAACTGTCTGGGCTGCATCGATGGAAAGCACGTCACCATCAAAGCCCCGGTGGACGCTGGAAGTGACTATTTTAACTACAAGGGTGCACATTCCATCGTGCTTATGGCCGTGTGTGACGCGAGATATCGCTTCACCATGGTGGATGTCGGTGCTTTCGGCCGTGAGAGTGATGGGGGGGATTTTTCGAAGCAGTGAGTTTGGCACTGCTCTTCTGCAGAACACCCTTCAACTGCCACAGCCTGCGCACTTATCAGGGACCAACACCAACCTGCCCCATGTGTTCCTGGGAGATGCTGCGTTCTCTCTGAATGTGAACCTGATGCGGCCATATCCAGGTATTTATCTGCAACATAATGTTTCCATGTCATATTAATGTCAGTAATGTAACGTTGATATTTGGGTTCAGTTCACTGTAATAGAAAAATATTTTTCTTTCTTTGTTTTAATACTTTTCTTATTTTCGACTATTGCAGGTGTCAATCTGGATGATGGAAGGAAAATCTACAACTACCGCCACTCAAGGGCCCGCAGGGTCATTGAGAACAGCTTCGGCATCTTGGCTGCACGCTGGAGGATTTTCCAGAAACCGATAGAGTTCACCCCCAACAAAGTGGTGGATGTTGTGAAGGCATGTGTTGCTCTTCACAACATGCTTACACACACACGGATGCTGCACTGAGTCCTACTTGCAGATACATCCCACCAAACTTTGCAGATACAACATCACCATCAGGGGAAGTTCAGCCAGGTGAATGGAGGAGGGTCGTTGCTGATGACACCAATATGAGAGCTGTAGCTAGAATGTCCACTGCACGTGCATCCCGTGCTGCGAGTGCAGTGAGGGATGACCTCAAGACATTTTTTCAAACACAGCAAGGACTTGTTCCCTGGCAGGAAACAGTCATTCATAGAGGTTGTCTGAACTGACACAATCTTGTGTTGAATGCTGTTACAGTTGCAATAAAAGAGTTCTACTGATACTGGTACCCGTGTCTTTAATTTCATTAGACATTCAGTTAAGGTTTAGTTCAGTTAAGATTTAGTTCACCAGGATGTCTCTCACTATACATGTCTATTATACATGTATGTCTATTACTTTACATTGATTCTACATCACTGCCACACCTGGGGCCTCATGTACGACGGTTGCGTACGCACAAAAACGTGGCGTACGCAAAAAAAATGGCGTTCCACGCTCACGTTCAGATGTATGAAACGTGAAATGACCGTGGAAATGTGCGGTGCCTCACGTCAACTTCATGGCTGGCGTACGCACGTTTCTACAGCTATTGTTCCTTTGGCGACACTTATAGGTGACGCTGGGAAACTGTTAATAATGTCAAAAACAATTAGTCATCATCAGAGTGATGCGCACGGCAGAGACACGCTTATGAACAATTACCGTGTTTGCAATTATACGGGTGGATATAAACGCGTTCGCAATGTGATGAAGAATATGGTATTACCGATGGCAGCGTTACCGTTGTTAGAGGACCTTGCAAATGGTGCAATCCGACGTGAGCGAGTATTTAGGAAACGCGAGGATTTACTTGCAAACGATGACAATTGGCTCATAAGCCGATTTCGAATGTGCGACAAAGTATGCGGGAATTATTAGCGTTACGGAATTTGCTCAAAAACAGCGCCACCTAGTGGTCTTCCAAGTGTGCAGCATGAAAGTGACGCATATAATATATTCCTCTGCTTCACCTCCACCTTCAGATCCGACCACTTCTTCTTCCCCTGTGTGTGTGCGCTGCTCGGACCCCACGGCATGTACCGCCTCACACACACGCTCCCACTCATCTCCTTCCTCTTCATATTGATCCCTGCTGACAGGGGACCGGAGAGAATCTCCCTCCGCGGCTCCACGTCATCACCACAATCTCCAACTCGGACTCTGTGAAATGTCTTTTCTTTCCTTTGTTCATGCTTGTGTTACACCCATAGAGTGCAAGCTGACTCGAGGGTTGGCATATTTTAGAAAAGATGTTATTCTGAAAGAATCAATTAAACAAAAAGACGAGTGAGTCGGCTGGTCTTCAGTGGCTTTACTGGTCCCGGTTAACTGCCGACTGAAGAATGCAGCGCAGCCCACCGTTTATATAGCCGCGGGTGGTCTCGTGCCTTTAATAATAATAATAATAATAATGCTTAAAATTGAATGGGGGGTGTCTGTAAAAATGCCAAATAAACCATACATATAAAATAACACATTTAAGTAAGTGGCAATAATATATAAATATATAATATAACTATCCTCTGTGCCACACTTGTTTTATCTGATCGGATAGAGGTGAATCTCAGGTCCAGGGCCTATTTACATAGATTTGCATATTTAAATGGGGGCGTGGATAGGGAGGAGTTTGCCACATCTGAACGTGCGCTCAGTTCCACGTTGATCGGGATGTACACAAGAAACGTGCTCGGATCCATGCGTACGCACGCTTTCATACATCTGAATTTATTTGTGCGTACGACATTTTCGGGGTTTTGGCGTACGCCAAAATCCACGCAAAAATCCGCACAAGTCTTCGTACATGAGGCCCCTGGTCAGTCATCAACATTCCAGTGTGGCAGCAGTTACCATATGAATAGTGTCCCCCCTCATGTGCACCTGGCTATCTAGTACTTATTCTACAGCAGTTACCATATGAATAGTGTCCTCCCTCATGTGCACCTGGCTATCTAGTACTTATTCTACAGCAGTTACCATATGAATAGTGTCCTCCCTCATGTGCACCTGGCTATCTAGTACTTATTCTACAGCAGTTACCATATGAATAGTGTCCTCCCTCATGTGCACCTGGCTATCTAGTACTTATTCTACAGCAGTTACCATATGAATAGTGTCCTCCCTCATGTGCACCTGGCTATCAAGTACTTATTCTACAGCAGTTACCATATGAATAGTGTCCTCCCTCATGTGCACCTGGCTATCTAGTACTTATTCTACAGCAGTTACCATATGAATAGTGTCCTCCCTCATGTGCACCTGGCTATCTAGTACTTATTCTACAGCAGTTACCATATGAATAGTGTCCTCCCTCATGTGCACCTGGCTATCAAGTACTTATTCTACAGCAGTTACCATATGAATAGTGTCCTCCCTCATGTGCACCTGGCTATCTAGTACTTATTCTACAGCAGTTACCATATGAATAGTGTCCTCCCTCATGTGCACCTGGCTATCTAGTACTTATTCTACAGCAGTTACCATATGAATAGTGTCCCCCCTCATGTGCACCTGGCTATCTAGTACTTATTCTACAGCAGTTACCATATGAATAGTGTCCTCCCTCATGTGCACCTGGCTATCAAGTACTTATTCTACAGCAGTTACCATATGAATAGTGTCCTCCCTCATGTGCACCTGGCTATCTAGTACTTATTCTACAGCAGTTACCATATGAATAGTGTCCTCCCTCATGTGCACCTGGCTATCTAGTACTTATTCTACAGCAGTTACCATATGAATAGTGTCCTCCCTCATGTGCACCTGGCTATCTAGTACTTATTCTACAGCAGTTACCATATGAATAGTGTCCTCCCTCATGTGCACCTGGCTATCAAGTACTTATTCTACAGCAGTTGAATAGTGTCCTCCCTCATGTGCACCTGGCTATCTAGTACTTATTCTACAGCAGTTACCATATGAATAGTGTCCTCCCTCATGTGCACCTGGCTATCTAGTACTTATTCTACAGCAGTTACCATATGAATAGTGTCCTCCCTCATGTGCACCTGGCTATCTAGTACTTATTCTACAGCAGTTACCATATGAATAGTGTCCTCCCTCATGTGCACCTGGCTATCTAGTACTTATTCTACAGCAGTTACCATATGAATAGTGTCCTCCCTCATGTGCACCTGGCTATCTAGTACTTATTCTACAGCAGTTACCATATGAATAGTGTCCTCCCTCATGTGCACCTGGCTATCTAGTACTTATTCTACAGCAGTTACCATATGAATAGTGTCCTCCCTCATGTGCACCTGGCTATCTGGTACTCTACCTTCCTGTTATTCTACAACAGTTACCATATGAATAGTGTTTGTAAGTGTCCATCGTAATAACTTAATGATTATTTTATATAATCATTTCATTTTATAACATAATGTCGCTTTGACCTAGTTTTTCAGCCACGTAATTTCACTCGTCTTTGACCACAACAACAGTAGACAGCACGTACGTCAACCCACGGTTTATTAGCGGGGGGGGGGGGGGGGGGGGGATATATATATATATATATATATATATATATACACACACACACACACACACGCCACACAATAACAGAAAATATAAAGAAAGAAACAATAAAACAATAAACAAAAAACCTTAACAATAACGCGCATTTAAATGTGCATCAACGTCACACATTCTTCGTGGGTGCAGCTGGGTGTGCTCCAACATAGTCTGTAAAAGTTTTTGTTTCAGCTGGTCATGCACCTGTTGATCCACACTCTCCATCAAGTCCGCAAGGACTTTGAAAAAACCCGACACAGGAGACGCCGCAAGCCGTAAACACCTGTCCTGGTTCTCCTTGTATTCAGTCCACATCCTATCCCTGGGCTCCCTGAGATTTGATAAATGTTCTTCCACCACAAAGTGGTCCAGTGCTATCCGTCTCTTCCTCCTTCTTGGGGTACTCACAGAGAGAGATGACGAGGATGCCAGGGGTGGCGAGGGCTGATGAGCTCGACTGGCACGGTGTGGAGGATCTCGTCGATTCTGGGGATTCTGTGGTCCAGGCTTCCGAATCTGACTGGGACATAGATCCTGAGCCACACAGCTGTGAAGCCTCCGTCGCTTGGTCGCACATCTGTGAAGCCTCGGCCTTTGGGCTACACGTCTGGATTGATGTAAAAACAACAACGTTAATACAGTATGTCTGACTTATGCAAATTCAACAATTAAACAACTAAAACAAAAAACCAAAAAAAACAGAACCTAAATGCAAAAATATTCCCCCCTTGAAAATAAAATGCAAAAATATTCCCCTCTTAAAAATAAAATACACTACTTATTCCCCCCTCGTGACTTTGAAAAAGTCACGCAAAATTAACACAAAGTTAAGCATGTTGCATTCATTATTCCCGCTTGTATTGACCTTTATATATTGATGATATCATAAAATATATGTATATGACAGTGATTCTGGGTCCTACTTTATCAAGCTTTTGGAACAACTAATTTAGTCTTCTAGCGTTACCTTTGAATCTTATGCCCACATTATTTTAATTTACTTTTAGACTAGGTAAACTTATTCAATTGTTCTAATAAGGCCAAATTCATGAGCTAGTCTCACCCCACCGGAAGAGCTCTTCCCAGTTACCCTTTCAGCAGCTGAAGAGAGGTCTGTCCAGGTTGGGTTACCATCATCCAGTCGAAAACCACCTCTAGGAGATGAAAAAAGAGTGTCATGACGGTTTCCTAATCTAGAGAAGATCTCACACCATCAGGATGAAGCACTTCTCTGCAATCCAATCACTGTCAATGCACAACAAATCATCATTACAGAGTGTTAACATCTTTCAACACCAATCACTTGTGAATAATCAATCATTAAAAGAATTAAAAAGAAAATAGAAAATATAGAGTGTAAAAACACATCACATTCAGATAAGACTGTCAGCCATGTTGCCTCCTAATATGAAACTTATCAACCGCTGGTAACAGGAAGCAATGTTCCTGCTGTTCATTTCGTGTATGCAGTCCATGTCCAATGTCCAGATATGAGTCTGAGTCCATTTAGGGCAGGAACCCCAGATCAACTGTCCTCTCTCTAATGGACCCCCCTCCATTGTCCTGAGGGGAAGAGAGGCCAGAACCAACCAGTATCTTTGCAGAAAAACATCTAACACAATACAACAAACAATATGTAGACAGTTGTTTCTATTATTGTTTATAAATCAGGCGTGTCCAAATCCTAAATGATCTTATATCGTTACTAATCTAAGTAGTTCAAACCATATGTGAAAGTTATATCAAAACCAACGTGCATACAAAGGTTAGTCAAACAATAGGTGAATATGGTGAATGAAGTGAAAATGGAATATATATGTAATCACACATAGTCATTGAATAGTTTTGCTTACTTAAAATGGGTATACCTCAAATAAACCAACCTCGATTTCCTCATTGTCCAAGTCATCTCTAATAATCAAATGGCACCTGTGTGTGTGTCCCAGGTAAAAACACTCCGGCCCATCTAAGAATCATAGCCTTAGAAACGGTCAGCATCATTGAGCAAAAACAAAACATCGTACATAAAAACAAGACAATTGGCACCACATTATGGAGGTAAACTGAACAACCTACAAATGGACTGGTTTAATTGTTACACCCCAACACTGTTATCAGGTTTTGACATAATAATACTACCGCACTCCCACAGAGTCGTTTAGGGCGGGTTCCTCTATCTCATTTTGTGAGGAGGAAATTTCCCTGGACCATAACGGCCCCCAGTGCTGGTTGACCCCTGGACTTCTGTGGACGAGCGGTAGAGGAGATAACTTCTGATTTAAATGAAACTATCAGATAGGGCCGTATTATGCCCATCAACCATCTTATGCATAGAGACTCATGAGGGGGTACCAGGGGTTCGGGGCTTCATGTGACGTAACTGAGCTGTTGGTCTGCTATTTGTCCTATAAAGCACCAAAACACTTACACAAACAGTCAAAAGTATAAAACAAATACACAAAGAAAACAAATCAACAGGAAACAAAAAACAAATAACAGACATATATACATAGTTGACCTGATCTTTAACCGTCCTAATGTTCGCATCGCTTTCTTCATTATGTTTCATTATGTCTATTATGTCTATTATTATTATTTTTTTTAAATTATTATTATTAACATCATTATTATTATTACCACTACTATTATAGGGTAAACCCCTACATAACTTTGTATTGCCTCCCTCCTTTGTTAGATCTCCTTATCTAAAGTACTTCCTGCGGCTCTAGTGCTGCCCTGCTTTATCTCTGCTCTCTGTCCCTCTCTCTCTCTAGACCACATTTCTCTCTTTCCCTTCTTTCACTTTCTCTAACTTTTCTTACACTTTCCCTTCTTCTATCAATTCAATTCAATTCAATTCAATTTTATTTGTATAGCGCCAATTCATAACAGAAGTTATCTCAGGGCACTTTTCAAATGGAGCAGGTCTAGACCAAACTCCTAATAACATTTACAGAGACCCAACAGTACCACCATGAGCAAGCACTTGGCACGGGGGCAAGGAAAAACTGCCTGTTAAAAGGCAGAAACCTTGGACAGACCCTTCGGCTCTAGGTGGGTGGTCATCTGCCTTGACCAGTTGGGGTGAGAGAGAGAGAGAGAGAGAGAGAGAGAGAGAGAGAGAGAGAGAGAGAGAGAGAGAGAGAGAGCAAGCAACTACATCAATGCACTAGCACCAATGATGGGGGACAGCGAGCAGCAACAACAGTAACTGTATATAACTGGTAACTGATATTAGCAATGGCAGTCAAGCAGGACCATGGAGGCTCCGCCAGGATCCATGAGAACCTGCGAGACGAGAAAACACAAGAACTCCGGGGAAGAAGTGTTAGTAACATGCATTAATGGGACATGAATGTGTGCACACAGAGAGAGAGAGAGAGAGAGAGCGAGAGAGAGAGAGAGAGAGAGAGAGAGAGAGAGCGAGAGACTCAGTGCACCAAGGGAAATCCCCCGATAGTCTAGGCCTATAGCAGCATAACTAAGGGATGGTTCAGGACTCACCTGATCCAGCCCTAACTATAAGCTTTATCAAAGAGGAACGTCTTAAGCCTACTCTTAAATGTGGAGAGGGTGTCTGCCTCCCGAACCACAACTGGAAGCTGGTTCCACTGAAGAGGAGCTTGGTAACTGAAGGCTCTGGCTCCGGTTCTACTTTTAGAAACTATTGGAACCACCAGTAGCCCTGCATTCAGAGAACGCAGTGTTCTAGTGGGGTAGTAGGGTACTATGAGCTCTTTGAGATATGAAGGGGCCTGCCCATGAAGAGCTTTATAGGTGAGGAGGAGGATTTTAAATTCTATTCTAAATTTTACGGGGAGCCAATGCAGAGAAGCTAGTACAGGAGAGATGTGATCTCTTTTCCTAATCTCTATCTCTATCCTTCTGTCTACTTCCCTCTGTCTTTCTAAATAGACCCTTTTTCTGTTTGTACACAATGATGACGTAGAACGTCTGCGCGCGCATTTTGGCAACGGAAGTATGGCGGAGGTAAACAGTTTGTCAAGCTACGCAAGGGGATTGTCAAGTAAAGATCGTGAAAGTTACCTAAACAAGTTAACTTTGACAAATGGTGTCCGACTTCCAGATCCGTGTTTTATTGATAATTGGGTTGAAGACGTTAGAAAGTGGCCAAATATACAGTGGCCGGATATATATACTTAATTTAATAGAGAAACCAAGCGTGTACACCAGAGAGAAATTGCGAGCGTATAAGTCACTGGATGCTTATCATTACGTTGTCTGTGGTCATGTACAGGACGTCAAATACCACGACATAGACTCAGAGTTTTGTGTTTTAAGAGCAGAAATTCTCCCCAGTCAAAGACAAGCACACAATGCTTGTCTTTGTCCCGCTAGGTAAAGCGGGACAGCGTGACTTTACCGCTAGGTAAAGTCACAACATAAAGATATATTTGCAATTCATTACCTAATGACTAAGTTACACAGGTACAATTCATGATTTCATTTTAATATGGTAATATGAAAAACTATTGTCAATAATGGTTAGTTGAGTGTTATCTGTCCCGCTTAGTAAAGTCACAACATTATGATATTTTTGCAAATCCTTACTTAATGATTAACTAAGACAGGTAAAGAGCATAATTTCTCTGAAAGACTGTAGTGACAGCTATACAATCAGTACAAAACTGTTATATCTTTATGTTGTGACTTTACCTAGCGGGACACATAACTATTAATTAATTATTAATTAACTTCTGGTTGTGGTTATATCTGTTGATACTACCTGAAAGGCCACACATAAACACGTATGCTTGATTAATGTGGGAAAGTTTCACAGTGAATATGTCATAATATTTGGACTGCCAACAAATATATATGAATCTGAATCCGAGCAATTTACATCCATCACTTCTACTGGAAGCAAAAGCTACATGGCCACATGTCTGTCTCCTGGATTGCAAAGAATCCTGTAGAAATGTTCCTATCCCAAAAACAGGAGTTAATACCTTAATAAACAGATACCCGTTCAAATAGTACTGTGGAATGGAGGTTGTGACTAATGGGACATTAAATTCACGTTGTTTTAGTAATTAATGAATGAATTAATAGTATTAATTAATTTTAAGAAACATGTCTGAGTTAATCTGTAATATATGACTTAGGTAAGCATTTATCATTAAATACTCTGTAATTAAGACTGACTTCTGATTAGTTACTGATGGAGTAACCATTCATCCATGGCTGAGTCCTCCATGAGTCTTACATGAGTTCTACATTAACTCAGGATGAACTCAGCATTAGTTAAGTATCAATTAATGCTGATGAGTGTCTACTTAATGTAAAGTGTTACCATGTATTGTATTGTGATAGAAGACCAGATATGGTGTTAGATGTTGGTTATGGAATGTTTTTCCCTGTTTTTTAAAGTTAGATAAAAGTTGATGTTCTGACCATCTACAGTACTACCTATTATAGATCAAACATCCCATTGTGTAAATGTTTTGTGAAAGCACCAATAGTCATCCATATTGAGGTATTGAAACAATGAATTCATCAGCAGCCTTTTCTTTACATTTTATGTTGTTATTGACTGCTGTGTCTATGCACTTTAGTGCAACACGATATTTAAATTGTTATTCTTGAATTCAATGTATGTATCCATAGATCATTTAGACCTAAAATTATTATTGTTTACAACATACATAAACAGTTTGACTCTAATATATTGTACATACTCCTACTTCCCATGTTCTTAATGTTTGATGGCACTTTAAATGGCACCTGAATGGAATGAAACTGTTAGTAACAACATTACAAATAAAAGTGATATTGCACTCTGAAAGTTTGAGATAATCTGGGGGGGGGGGGGGAGAGAAAGGACCATTACACACCAGTAGCAGCCAATGCGGGGAGGTTTATTAAAATGCATTGAGTTTTAAGAACAGTAAGCCCAAATACATGTTTTACAAATGTAAAATACCTTTACATGTCATAGGTGTATGTGTAACTCATTTGGGAACAACACACTTACAGAGGTTTGTGAGGGCACCACATACAATAACAACATCATCTAGTATGTTAACCTGCGACACTGGAATAACAGTTTGCATAATCTTAAAGTTTTTCCACCGACCAATAACTCTTTCTACATGGATCCTCACACGAGAAAGTTGTCTAGCTGTGTCCACTTCCTGTGCAGAAAGCTGCTTCTTTCCTTTTGTGAAATGAGGGATACGTAGGGTTGCACCGTAGGCCGCAAGCTCGTCTCTGATGAGAAATCCTCTGTCTGCTAAAACTTCATCCCTAGGCTCCAAAAGTTTGAGGAAACCTGACTCATTAGTGATCTGTTTGTCTGAGACCCTTCCACCCCACCCAGGAGACAGAAATGAAATTGCACCAGCTGGAGTGATGGCGATCAAATATTTAATGGTGTTGTTATGTTTATAGTTTGACCATGTCTGGGCCCTGGCAGTCAGACTACTGGGTCTAGCTATGAAAATCTCTGTGCAATCTATTATGCACCTGCATCTTTTAAAGTTGCGCTTGAATATTTTTGGCATATTTTTCAGTACTGCACCCTTACTTGGCCATTTAATGAGTGACTTGAGGATGAAGGCCATAGCAGGGACCCAGCTCCGCAAAATATTTGATATGGTGGTTTTTGATACCTGAAATCTATAAGCCAAGTCAGTATTACTTAGGCCCAACCTTAATTTCATCAATATAATCAATAGGTGGTCCTCTACTGTAAGTTTGTTGTGAATTCTCTCTACGCTGCCCATTATTTTTGTAATCAGCCACTCAAAGACCACAGAGGTCAGTCCTGTGAGAAAAATCAATTGACTAATGTTGCACTTAACAGTGGTGTAGGAGAATGTAGATTTTTGTAGCTCCCCTTTCAGCTTTACATTTTCTGCTCGTAGTGTGTCGAACTCCTGTTGCAGGTTGACATAGTCCTCCTGAAGTTGACAGTATCTCAGGTTCAGATCATCGTAGTCTATCTTTGGAACTGGGATGTCCTCTTCAGCTTTAATATAGAAAAGTGAAAAATTAGCATGTGCTGCAACCAATGCAAACAAGTTCACGATCCAGGGTTTCTCACACAATTTTACCAATTCATTTTCAAAACATGACAGAAAAGAAGATACATTATTGATCCCAGGGTGAGATTTTTCCTCTGCGTTTGACCCATCCAGGTGCCAGTGTGTACGTCACACAAAGACATACATAGGAATTGGAGCAGTGGGCCTTGCAGGACACCACACACACACACACTCAGACTCTTTCGGTGAGGGTGGGAACCCTGACAATCAATCAGTTAATTGTAAGATGATATATTCATAAATATATTCATACCAGGACAATGATCCATGCTGCATTCTTGTTCTGGAGTTTCAGAAGGAACACGTTGGTTTGCTGCAGTACCAGGTCTGTCATCTCTCCTCCTTTTCCTATGGTACCTACAGTAACAGCAGAAATTTACAGGTAGACTAATCCACATGTCCCAAAACAGCAGCTGTAGCAGGAATTCGTGGTTAGTGACAGGGTTGACAGGTATGGCTTATGCAAGAGACGAAAACAAACAAAACAAAAAACGACTGAGGTTAACTTTAATCCTACCTGTCCATCTTTACACCTGGGGTCTGGCTTTGTTTTGTGTATGTAAACACCGATGGCACAAAATCAGGACTACTACAGTCCAATGACATCTCGCCTGCAAAAATAAAACAAACACGTTTGTTTAGCCTAGCAAGCTACTAGCCAAATCTAACTCCAGTTTATCCAACTTAAGCTGCATTTGATTATTATTCTACATCATACAGACAATCACTAATGTAAACAAGGCTTTCCAGTAAAATCAAAGAGTAGCCTAAGCTAGATAGATAACCTTACCTGATATAAAGTGGGCGCTGCAGACACGAGCATTTTTGATTATGTCCTCATTCCAGTCCACACGTTTAATCGCCTGCAGCCACAGACGCCGTCGGTTGCTCTGAAATGGTCGTGATCCGGTCGGAATCCTATAAAACTTTTTTTGAATAGCGATTCCTACAACCGTATACGCAACAACCAGACATGTTGATGCTGGATACAGTTTGTAAATTCCTACCTAAATTCCTTGCTAAATTCCTTGCTACCTCGTCTTTGTCGATCAGAACTGATGGAAAATAATACCGCTTCCGTTGCCAAAATGCGCGCGCAACTATTTGATGACGTCGGCTGTAAAAGGGTCTATAAATCCTCCTGTTTTAAGAATCACCACTTACTGTCCCCATCTCATTGTGTCATGTCCAACTTTCCTTTCCTCCTTTGTTAACCTTGTAATTCCTTATCATTAATAAAAACAAAAAGATGTTCGTGGTCTGTCTTTGGAAAGGACATGGAGGTCCCCTCCTTCTCTTAAGGTTCTTAGCTCTTAGTAAATAAAGGAAAGAATAAAACAAAGAGTTAATGTCAATTTGAACACCTTCATATTACTGACAAGTTGATGCTTATGAATAATCAGTTTTTACACAACAACACTTTTTATCGCAGTAATGACATCTGTTAACATAGTTATTTATAAATTTAAAAGTCTAGAAAATAACATCAAACCGAATTATTGTACTGGGCTCCATTCTGCCTTCTCCCCTTGGTGCACGTAACTTCATTCACGCTTATATAGCACACTCGCGCAACGTAATGGCGTCTCGCAAAGTAAATGGACTGGCCAACGCCATTTTCCTTTGTCCCACGAGGGAATTCTTCATGGGCAGTCGTCGGGGGAGGGGGAGGGGGAAAGGTTGGGTTTTAGTCTGGGTGGGGGTAGGGGTGGTCGGGGTGGGGGGTCTTGGCCAGTGGGGGTTTACTGCGTAAACTCCCAAAATGGCTTACAGGGATTTGTAATCTTATCTATGCTCCCTGTGATATTACAATTGAGAGTGAGAAGTTGTCGTCACGGCTCAGAGCCCCACCCCCTCTCCGCCATGATGGAAGGATACCGGCGGCAAAAGCCTTAGTAGTCTATGGGCAAAACAACTGCTCTACTCCGTAATTTACCTTTTTACAATGCCTGGAAATCACTGCTGTGTTAAAAACTGCTCCAGTACCTCACATGATTGTGATGGAAAACTTAGCAACAACGGGTTACAGTTTTTCAGGATACCCAAATGGATAAAGCATCGAGGAGAGCCAGTGTCTGACCTGACAAATAAACTTCCTTGTATCCTTGTACTGTATGTGTCATTGGGCTAAAATCAAATTACAACTAAATACCTAAACATACACAGCTTTAGCCTACACCAAAACATGTTGGAAACGTTTGTGTAGGCTACATTGAACAGTACGAAACAGTAGCAGTTAATTACTTTGTCATTTTGGTCCAGAAGTATCTGCTAAATGCAATGTAATAACAACACACTAAAACGTAAGTGAATACATTTACCTTTGCAAGTACAACGCTGTTTTCACCACCTGGAGGCTTGTGGATGGCCAAGTCCTGCACCCATCCACAGCAGAAAGTCTCATAACTTTCTAATGACTTGTGGCTTTTAAACTCCTGCATTGTGTAATGACTAACTCCAAAAACAAGGTAATTGACGATGTCCATGTATGTGCATGGAGGTAAATTGTTAAGGTCTCTGTGCCATTGCGCTGCAGGGAGCTCGTATGGGTCGATGTTTTGGATGTCTGACAGCTTCTCCAAATACCGCTGTTTAGCGCCCTGTGTGAGCTTGTTCCTGTAAGGTCCCTTTTCTTTCACATTATTTTTCTCCATTGCTTTACTTTCTCCTCATTCTTTCTTGTATTTTTGGCGCAAAAAGTGCTAGAATTTAGTCACGTCTCTGTGATGTTCTGATGACGTTGCCCCTGGCAACCGATAGCGTCTCCTTCCATCATGGCCGACCGGCTCAAACCCCGCCCAGATCAGACCAAATCGGCACGTGACTCCTCACTCTCAATAGCATAGAACTACTCTTATCTAAGTGTGCACACTTTATATCCTAATATTGTGTATATGTCCATCTATGTGTGTGCCCATATGTGGAAGTGCTCCAAATCCACTGGTACCGTTTAGTATATGTCTATAAGTTAGAAAGATGAGTTTACTGTCTCTCCCTACACCTAGCATAGCCATTAGCTTCACGTGGGGCCATACGGCTAATAGCACAGGAATGCTACCCTCCCCCTCTGAAGAACAAAGGCCCATAAACAGTCCCCACGTGGTGGCCTATCTTCAGTCACATGTACCCTATTCTGCAGACAAAACCAAGATGCACCGTAGCAAAGCTAGCAAGCATTAGCACATGCAGGGTTAGTCACACAAAAGGTATTGTTTCATGCAAGTTAGCTTAGCTCTTTGAGAATGCTATGTTAGCAGCAATCTGTACCCAATCGCCCTCTTTCCGCCAACTCCGAATTCAACACGGTATCATACTGGGCCACAAACCCTTAACCAATTTAACAAGATATAACAATTTTAGGGCGAAAAACCCTACGGCCTCAAACCGATTATAAAACATTAATGGGGCCTCAAACCCGCCTCTTTTTTGTCTTTTGTGTTTTTTTTTTTTTGTTTTTTGTTTTTTAAAACTATTTTCGGGCCTCAAACCCGGCTATTAAAACTAATCCGGCCTCAAACCGATTATAATACTAAATGGGCCTCAAACCCGGACACTTATACATTACTGGCCATTTGTTACTTCTTAATTGCCGTAAAATGACGACATAATATCATTTAACTAATTCCAAAAGAGTTATAAGCGCCTGTTCATTTTGCTTCGGCTTAACTGTAGCGACTATGGACCGGGGAAACAGGGCTTTGCAACAACGCACACTAGCCACCTCTGTTACCTAATATCACTATAGCTAACTATTTGCAGTTTCAGCCGCTAGCAACAGGTACTGCTTACCTTGGTTTTTAGGCGCCTTGTAACAGAGGTGGCGAGTGGGTACGCCGTCGCGTGGGCAAAGTTCCCAAGTTCCAGACTAAGCCTTTTTCCTCTCTGACTCACGTCGGGGAGTCACCAGATTTGTGGTGTGTTCTGAGGAAGAAGGCTGCCGACACAGGAAACGCTTTAACTCACTTTATTTGTTTATCTTTAGTTATAGTAATCTACGTAACAATGGAGGGGTATAGTAAAAGTCACGCGTGGAGAGCTCCTTAGCTTTGCATCTGTCCGGATGCGCTGCCTCGGGGTCTCTGCCCCCCCCCCCCCGGATGTGTTGCCCGGGCAGGCGTGGCCTCTATGACGCATAATGGCTAGCGTTGAGCGCCCGCCCCCAGTGTATTATGTATGCCGCCACCTAGTGTTGAGGTGCAGTTAATACAACTTGTATATTTATTTCTACTCCTTTGTGGCTATGTGTAGATATTACAGCCTGCTGATACATATGTTATTATTTATTCTCAACATTCCATAACTACTATGTCCAATATTGTTATTGTACTGAAGGCCTATCTGGCGTAATAAGTGTAAATGTATCATACATTATTATTAATACTACTACTAATAATTAATAAAACTAATTCTGTGTGTCGGTTATAATGGAGCCTTGTTTCATCCTGCGAACTGGTTTAGTCTCCTCTAAAACCATGTCCGTTTCGAGACTAGACTAACATGCACAAAATACGCCCTCTAGTGTCTGATGTGAATTTCTCTGAAGACACAGCAACTGAGATCAAGGTAAAACGCAGCTGCAGGTTAAACCACAGGTACATACGACACAGCAATGGAGCTTAAGACGTCACGTGACTTCTTGCGTCACCGACGAGTTTAAAACCGTGTTAAACTCTAAAAAGTGGCTAAGTTAGCGACAGAGCAATTGCCCCATTGTGTTTAGTGTTGTTTATTGTTATGTTGTGCTGTAGCCTATAGACAAAGTCGGTTATAAACGACAACGATTTGTGGCCGTGTTTGATCGGGAGGGTGTTTTTATTTTGAAAATTGACCGGATGCTCTATGGCTTTTACTATTTCACTTCCTGCCCGGTCGATCTGCTCTGTTGAAATTGACGCGGTTCAGCAACGCCTCGCGTCAAAAATAGAAGTGCTACGGAATGACAGCGCTGCGGCTCTCCTGGGACGCTGCTGACGCTCCGCGGTGCGCCCGGTGGAAATGCTTTCATTAATTAGAGTGGCAGCGATCAGCACCGGTGACCGCGGCGCAGCCGTTCGGCGGCGTTTACGTCCCCGGTGGAAATCAGGCAGGTGATGATATCGTGCTTTTGTGTACATAAACAAAGATACCCATACACCTTCTCTTTCTTCTACTTTCAGAGTCCACTCACAGCCATGGACCACTCGGCTATTAAAGACAACCGTATGAGTGCTGGAAATCCTTGGAAACGCTGTAATTGTATTGATACATTCAAGGTTTTCAAGTTATTGGATTCTGAATAAAGTGCTTGAAACTGTTTGAAATTGTAATTGCATTACTTTCATGGTGACACAATTAGAAACAGTGTTTCATCCTAATTGGTCTCCCTAGGCTCTCACTAAACATAATTATGGTCATTTATAGCAAAATAGCATCTGATTTGATGAAGTAAAATAATCAGTTTGTACACAAACACTGAAATACATTGCTGCATGTTTTAAAATCACATTCAAGCTATTTCCAA
>JAOPHQ010003453.1:0-47500 GCA_030340625.1 Merluccius polli
CGAAATGTTTGAATTGTAGCTAGCGCAATTTAGCGATAACTTATTACCGGAATATCCATCGCTGTGCGTTGTGTCTTTGAGTTCTTCTTTGCTTTAATAAAGCAGATACATTATGTTTGCGGTTTCAATTGCAGTCCAACTGCAATGATGTCTAAATCACCCTTACTAAATCGTATTATCTTTATGATGTTTTAATAGATTATTAATGAAAAACGCCATGCAAAAAACGTTTGCGTTGTACGTTTTCCACTTCTTTTCCAACTCGGTGTAACGGATTCGGGGACCAGTGGATGCTTCCTCCACATTACCACGTTACCTTCAGAATATTTAGCCAGTCCTTCATTTGCTCTCGTCATTTAGGCTAACAGCTTACTCAGCCCCTTTATGGATTGCCCCTCAGAGCTAAATTAATAGAAGAGGCTTCAGGGACCAGATAGGAAAGTCATAAGCAAGACTATATTGCTCATTTGCAACGTACAGGCTAATTACCAATTTGCCACTCTTCAATCTTGTTCCGTAATACCTTCACGACTCCACTTCTTTTGTGTTTTGGTGCCTGCGAGCGATATATGACTTTTATACAATAGATGGTGGCTCGCTTCTGTCTTCCTTCATAACTTTATGCTCTGGAGAGAGCGAGCGCTAACACTCACACACGGCACAGATCCGCATCTAAGACGCACTCATGTGCGAACGCTTCCAAGATTGCCTTCAGGTTTAACAGCATCTTACCCCCTCCCTCCTCTGCTTTGACTTGGAGAGAAAGAAAGACAAAAAAAAGAATGAGTAAAACATTCGGCTCTTAAATGAATTATCGCTGGTTGCTCTGTGATCAGCGAAGGGGGGAGGAACCATGTGTGCATTTATGTTCAGGGTGCTGCAACATTTTGGTGTTATGAAAGTTGGTGAAATTGTGTTTGTTAACTGACGCATCAACTAACCCTTACTGGACTTGGCAATGCCGTCTTTATGGAGACTTTTCACAGTCTATTGTTGCTATAGAAACCGGCGTTCAAGTTCAAATCTGGTGGAGCCTATAAACTAAAACAATGGAAAAATGCCTTGTCATGTGTCAATAAATATTATTTTATGATTGTACTCTATTCTAATCTAGCACGATATTTTTATTATGAACTCAAATCTCTATAAAATAAAACAATGTTATTAGTGGATGATTATCAGAAAATATGATATCTATTTGTGCAGTAAAAATGACCATTTTGTTATTCATTGAATCTGCAGACAGTTGGATGGTATAATTGACTTGGAATTTGTATTTATGTATTCATATCTTAATCAATTAATTAATATATGAATCAATTCCTTAGTAACTGTATGCATGCATTAAGAATGCATAAAGGACCACCTTATGCATTCTATAAGATCAGCAGTATATAAAATCAAGCAAGCAAGCATATTATTCGATTATAAAAATTACTCCTCTTATTTCCACAACGTTACGGTAAGCCTATGAAGACTAAAGAAAGAAGAAAACTAATCGGGAAAAACAACAGTTGTAATGTGGTTTAGTGGCCGGCTACCTCTGAAGTTGGCCTTGTTGTGTGTTAATAATGTCGGTGCACACACAGTAGTAAACCTAGCGTTGAATCATTAACTGTAGCAAATAGATCATTAAAAGTTCAAAAGGGATGCCAGGTTAAACTCACAGAGAGAACATTATACCTTTTAAAGAAAAAACTTAAAAGGCAGTAGGCAAAGCAACCACACGCACACACACACAGACACACACACACACACACGCACACACACACACACACACACACACACACACACACACACACACACACACACACACACACACACACACACACACACACACACACACACACACACACACACACACACACATTCTTTGCGCTAGTCCTTGGTGAGCTTGCTACTGCTATAAGGGTCACTGAAGCATGGGCCCTGAAGACAGTTGGGAAGTTCAGTTGTTCATTAAACATACAAACACTTCAAACCACATAGGTATTTCCAACAGGAAGTGATGCTAGTGTTTCCAACAGTCAACAGTCAATAGTTGACCGCAAACATGTCTACTGAAGTCTACCGAAATGATATTCTACATCCTACTGATGTAGACATTTTGACTCCAAATAAACATCAGGAACTATATATTATTATTTTCAATATTCTAGTCAGCAGAAAAACATATTTTTCAACATCCTACTCAGAAGAAAGAAAAAAGAGCGTTGTTGCCCTAAACATTTCTATTCACTTTCTATGCATAATATATTTTTTTAAACTAGAGGCATACTGTTAACAGGTTTCTTCAATTTACGTTACTATTTGGGAATTCATATCTGAACATCTGCTTCTGCTACATGTGTTTTGTTACACAAACAACTGATTTACAGCATGGCATCGCCACAGAATATGTTAGGAATCTGAAGTGCAGTGAGGGTCCCCTAATTGTTATAATGGTCTGACTTCTGACCGTTGTCACCCAACCCTGCGAGGGCTACAATGCACGAGGGTGTCTTCTGACAACCGACACACACACACACACACACACACACACACACACACACACACACACACACACACACACACACACACACAGCATTCATTGTTAAGTCAAGGGATTTGGTGCATAGTGGTACGAGCTGATTAAATCACATCTATCCCAAAATCAAATTATATTATTAGCTTTCATATTTTTTTTCCACATAGACTTTAAATAAATATTTTTTTTCAGATTAATACTATACTGAATTAAAAAATGTTTTGAATTACCATATTTTACATTCCCGCTCATGTCATCATCATCAGAAAACTTTTGTTAATGATGGTTGTCAGTAAGATTCATACCCTTTCTTACACTGAAACCATTTAAATGTTGGCCTGCCCTTACATCTTCCCCCACTGCACTAAGAGTAAGAGTAAATAAATGGAGTTGCATTAAATGGACTGAGTCATACAGCCATCTGCCCTTTCACTATAGCTTAGCGCCACAGACTCCATATTATATCCTATAGATGTCATGCTAGGGGGACACCTCTGACACAGCACCGCTACAAGCTTCTTAACCCCGGTAGCGCATCGCAGAGACCTCCGCCATACAATTACATCACCGTGCAAATTACCGCTGCCGCCGATGACAAAAAAAAGGAAGAAATTTAATTAAATCGCAAAGTTTCAGTCCGCAATCGTCTCAAAAATTTCCTCGAGCGGTTTTGTGCCGGAGCTCGCCGTTGTGGTATGCTCACCAAAGAGTCACAAGATGTGTGATGTCACATAATACATCTTTGTCAGGACAAGTCTGGTTCGCATGCGAGACGTCTCTCCCCCTCGTTGGTCAGCAGGATGTGTCTTCCCTTTGGTCCTCTGTTTTTATGAGATCATGCCCTAATGATGACCCTAGGCCCATTTTAATTATTATTTTTGTTAGCCTTTTTGGAACAATTGTTCCACTTCTGTGAACAATTTTAACGTTGCATTATCTGTTAATATTTGTGTTATGTTGCACAAAGTGAAGTCTGTCCACAGTTGATATTTAAAGTGCAATTTAAAGTACACAAGTTAAAACACAAAATGGCCCTTTAACTCTCAACCCATCTGATTCTATTGAGAGTACATTTGCATATCAATAATCATAGAAATAAGAGCAGAACCAACATCAATGAAATAAAGCTAATGCTAGTTTTAGATTTATCCAAATATATAACACACACACAATAGAGGCAGCAATATTGTTGGGACATTGAGTTATATCACACGTAAACATTACGGATTCACATCTGAAACATTATTCAGATTCAATCTTAATCAATTGAATCTGAATAAAAGGTACATATGGAATCTCTGCTTTAAATAATTAACTGGGATGTTCAACATCAAAGCAGATTGTGTTTAACCCACGAGTCAAATATAAAATAAATAAATAAATAAATAAATACAACTCATTAAATGAATGTAATTCCACTGGGTGGTATGTGATTATTTTAGACTCAGTCACATCTAATGTGGTTCACATTGTAGATTTCTCCTGATCTCTCACAGTAGGTATAGCTGTGAAGTTATGGGGCAGACATATGCAAAAGCTGCAACTGCACCAACCTTATAATGGAAGATTTGTAGGCTGGCTACGGAGCTGCAGTAGCACATTCATATTTGAGTAATCTACATGTGAATAATAATGTAGCCTTCAAGGTTATGTATTTTGCCTTCATGGCGCTGTTATTAATAGCTTCATCTTTCTTAGGGACTCAAACCCAGAATGAAATATTTTGACACCTTGATAGGAGAGGGAGGTCTAGGCCAAATAATAATAAACATTTTCTTTAATCAATCATTTGATTGTAAATTAAAGACAAAGCTTTTTTTCTACTCAAACATATTTAGTCGAATGGCTTTCGATCCCGTGCTATTGCACCAGTGATGTCACGTGTTTATCTATTTAGGAAAGAAAATAAAATCTAATACAGATTGGAACAGTTTGCCGGTTGCAATTGAGTATGCATCTCCCATGCTTGTTTGACCTTCTTGGTTGAAGAACAAAACAACTACAGCAATCGATTGTTACCCTCTGAAGAATCACAATATTGTATTTTTTGGAATGAAAGGCAAGCATGAGAGAGAGAGGGATAGAGAGAGAGAGAGAGAGAGAGAGAGAGAGAGAGAGAGAGAGAGAGAGAGAGAGAGAGAGAGAGAGAGAGAGAGAGAGAGAAGTCAAGCCAAGATGAACAGCTGTATTGAGATAAACCGTCACCCCCATCCGCTGAGGGGTAAAGAATCTGTGCACATTACAAAGACTGAAGAAGAAGAAGATGAAAAAAAAAAGACTCCACTTAATCAACTAACATTGATATTACTTCTGGCAATTAGGAGCATGCTGGTAATGATATGAGTTTTCAGCTGTAAATAATTATGCTGCCTGCGGGCCATCCTTTAATTCTCGGCTGTATCCATAAACAATAATCAAACCAACAGCAGGCTAAAAGTCTGAGATTTGTTGCCGTGGAAAAGCGCGGGTCTTTAAGAGGAGCTTATGGGGGCCCCCTGGTGATGCCGGTAGTGAGGGTCACCTTCAGGTGCTCTTGCCTCCTTCTCCGCCTCTCTGGCGCTTCACAGAGCTGCTGTGCTGATCCAGCTATTGATCCAGGGAGAACGATGTGTGCGCAACAACACAATAACAACAATAATAATATGCAAACAGATATGAGGGCATGTGTAAACAGTGGTGTGGGTGGTGGTGGTGGTGGTAACATGTTACGATGTGATTCGTTACACTAGCGAGACGACAGTGTCATGAGTAACGAAACGCATTAGTTGTTCGATTTAAGGTGTTGTTTGAGTTGTTTTTTTATTTGGGTGTTTATTGTCAAAAGATCACTCCTGTTGAGAGTGGTAACAAATGATGAAAATCGAAAGCCTAAGTCCCTCCCTTTCCGCTGTCCCCCATGCGACCTAATTATTTCCGAAATAAGGTCCCATGGGGGACAGCGGAAGGGGAGGGTCATAGGCTCACTATTACTGTCGACTGGCGATGTTCACGCTCTGAACAACTTCCTTCATAAGGAGGTAGTAGACCGGTCGAATAGCCAACATAATTGTGTCCTGTGTCTTGTCTTTTCCTAACCACTTTTCCTTGACCTCCATGGAAAACGTCATGAGGTCAAGGAAAGATGTGAAGGTGAATTCATTCAAGGACTGCGTGGCCGCATTCATAGCCTACATCAAGTTCTCATTTTAATCGAGCGTTCAAGTAGTGACGTTGGTTGCATTACATTTTACGCAACGCAGCGCAGTGACGCGGGCGGTGTGTACGAGGCGTTACACTGGGCTACGTCATTATGTGACGACGGACGGTGCGTTGCTTTAAATATTGCCGCCGCCAAGGAACTGCGGGACGGCATCGCCTCCTTTCCTTTCGTAAAGGATAGTCCAGTGTACCCTATGCTAAAGGAGATAAGACAGGATGCATTAAGCATCTAGGGAAATCAACCAGCTCTTATCATGGCTGCCACTTCCGGGTCATTTCACTCAGTTGGGAACCTTCCTCAGCAAAAAAGACTATTGGACCGCGGCCTTCGCTATATTAACCTACTTTAAGAGTTCAGTCTACCTATGCCTCTTTTTCATTGGCCATGCTCAGACCCAAGTCTATACTAGAGCCCAGGCCATAGGTCAAGAGCGTCCATTTGGTCACTTCTGCATTAGGCCATGAGGTTCTTCCTTCTCTTCTGTTCCTGTAACGTGTTAGAGAGGATTTGCCGGGTGTTGGTTATTATCGCTACCTTTTGCTCTGCCTTTCGTTCACGTTGTAGTTTATTAGCGTTCGCTGTGGAAGTGCAGTGCATGGTTTATTTGTCAAAGCCTTGCTTACCTGTTTGTTTCAAGTTTCACAACAAACCTGTATGAGATGTGACGATAACCCAAAGTAAAAATGTACGGTTACTTCCACAACTTGGGTCTTCGGTCAAGCGTTCACGTTTAAAGTGTTTATCCTGCTGTCCATTCACGGCACGCATTAAGTAGACAGAATAAGGCCCTTGGATGTACCACACAATTGGAAATAAACATGCTGGCCATCAGCGAAGGAAAGATAATACTACTGAATGTAATAACACATGCGTAGGCCTGTATATGCTGGGTATATTATATAGGTTGACGATGGCAAAATAGTAAAAACCTTTTGCAATACTCTTCTCAGTAGCGATGATGAATGCATCGCGATATCGCCATGGCCAATCAAAAACATGTCAATGTATGGAAATGTGTACAGCAATACCAAACCATGTGGCAATGGCTTAATCACAATACAATGGCTACACTGTTGAATCCTACTACGGGGGGAAAAAAAGAAAAAACTAAACTGACAAAAAAATCCACAAACAGTATTTGAATATCACTGTTTTTTTTAAATGTATTTTGTATTTAGCAAGTTAGCAAATGTGCCAACGAGCAAACCGAACAAGACAGCGGCCTGTAGGCCTACTTGTTATTCCCCGGCGGACCGGAAGACGTGGACGGACCGAGACGGAGGACGTCGTTAAGGAAACGCATGAAAGCCAGCGCTGGGCCCGAGATTAATTAGGAGGCTGTCGATACGCCGCGTCAATACCGCGATTAACTAATGACACGCGGGGACCGATGAGGGGCCATTGATCCGCGGCGAGACCGCGGCGCTAATAGGTTGACGCTGACACCCAATGAGAAAGCTAACGGCAGGGAAACAACAACAACGACAACTACGTGGTTTGCATGGACGTGCTGCGATATTATATATTTCCCCCCCCCAGGATGGTAGGGGAAGGTACCGCCTTTTCCGCCTCCATCCTAGGAAAAAAAAATTACCGCGGACGGGCTAAAAACCCACGGGACGTTAACGATGGGTAGCCGTGTGCGCATGCGCGCCGTCTTAAACGTTAAAAACGTTCCCCCTTTGTCACGTGCGCGTCTCTCTCTCTCTCTCTCTGTCTCTCTCTCGAACCAACAGTTGAACTTCGTCGGTTTTCATTACAATTCCCCCGCCCTTTTAGCGCTAATTAAACATGACCCCGGAGGAGCCGCCCCCCCCCACCACCACCGCCTTCCCATTTAAAAGAAAAAAGAAAAAGAAAAGAAAAGAAGAAAGCTTGATCTAGATTAATCGCGGAGAAAAAACGGCCAACATCATAAGTTGGCCACTTTATGATAATGGCGGTAATGATAATAATGAACACGTGAAGGATGAGCCGTCCCTCCCTGTCCCGGAGTTGAGTCCCTATACAGGTTAATTAGGTAAGATAACATCATTAGCCATCTCTTCATGAATTAATTGGATAAGATCGGCGATTTAGTGGGGTCCGTGTTTAATCGCACAAACGATCAAGGAATGGCGAGGAGTGGGGGAAAAATGGGATGTCCACACGATCGGACATCTTATTTAGATTGCGTACAACCAGTTTTAACGGCCAAATGGTTTCCAATGGTCCGTGGTGGTGGATGATGATGTGGATCCTGCGCATTTAATGATGTGCCGTACATTAAACACACATTATACTGTGTAAAACATGTGCACTGAGCAGCATACTCATCGTTATGCCGCACCGAACCAGCTATAACATCTCAGCAGTCATGTGTATTTATTATTTATTCGTGTTATTTACGGAGATTAAACGCGTTGATTTTTTTTTTATTATATTGTATTATTGTTTTGTATTTTTACATGAGTTATACTTTTGGTTGTATGCATGAGCAATCAAAGTGTTTGTTCAGCTGAAAAGGCCACCGATGACGTGTGGGCCCTCAACTGCGGTCATCAATAAAAACAGTGTTGGTACTTGGGGATCACATGATGCGTCACACGATGCATCCCATGATGCATCAGGCCTGACCAGAGGGTGCAGCCAGGGTGCCCACTGGTGACGCACCTGTCCTTTCTCGCCATTTGCCCAGGTCCAGTCCTAAGTAGTATGAGAAGTATGGTCATCTTTGACCCCCCCCCCCCACACACACACACACACATACACACCTTCTCCTATATAAGTCATGTGATGGTATGGCTCAGTGTGAATAGTCATAGTGTTGCATTATTGATGTCTACAAAGCAGTGTGAAGACTTTGGAACAAGTAGTGAAAGGTAACAAAGCTGCCCATAGTGTGTGTGTGTGTGTGTGTGTGTGTCTCTCTCTCTCTCTCTCTCTCTCTCGCTCTAGCGCTCTCTTTCGAGCTGTATCCCATGAATAATGAAAAAGACGTTATAACGTAAAACAGTCACACCATCTGCTAGATGAGACACACACACACACACACAGGTTAAACTGGGAACACCTTTTGTTTCTTCCTCAATTTTGAGCATTTGAAGAAGTACGTCCTATTTAATTATCTAATGAGAGCGCAATTAAACCCACAAAAACACAATTCACAATATCAGGTAAACGTTCTGTTTTCCAGCTGCCTGGAGGACACAGGAGAGTGTATGTGTGTTTGTATGTTTCTGTGTGTGTGTGTGTGTGTGTGTGTGTGTGAGACTTTGTTGGTGAGTGACGTCGCCATCGCCTTGACAACCGCCGTGTGTCGTCCACCACGAAGAGGTTGGAGTCGAACCTAGAAAGGTAAAACACCTCTTATCTCTATAAACTAATACATCACACTAATCTACTCATAATGCAAGTTGCCCTTGCGACAGTAGCGGCTGCATTATCTTACCAATTTAACGGGTTCAGCTTACATTCATCCATTAAAGAGTTGTTTGTAAAGTTTTGTATCATTTTAGCAACAGTTAAACGCTAAATACATTATGTAATATATAAATATTCCAAATTAGTGAATGAGTGAATTATGGTGTTATTGAATTCTAACACTTACCTGTTCAACTGCAGTAATATCTATTTGTGAACCTGAAACATCTACATTTCGCTAATTTATTAAAAAGCAACCCTCTTGCCAAGCAAGCTATATTACTTATTATTTCCATATTCGTTTTGTTAGCTTTTGAACTCCGTATCTTGACAAGAGATCGACTCATGTTGAGCCAACGCTCGGAGAGAAAAAAAACAACCTCTCACCGAAAACAGATAAAATATTCTGTGGGTTGCGCGGGGTCCTGTCCCCAGAGCTGGCTATCGAGTTACAGCCCCCTGTATCCCTGTTTGTGTGAGAAAGACACACAAAAAAACTAAACACAAAGCTAGTCAAGGGAAGATTTCAGGTCGCACTATGCCATCGAGAGGGAGGAAGTGGCCTTGTCCAGCCAAACACACACACAGGCACCAGTGTCATCCAGGATTAAGCCTGGCTTGGGCTTAGCTGACCAGATGACAGAGGAGGTGGTTCGTTCTCGGGGCAAGGGGGGGGGGGGGGGGGGGGGGGGGGCGATGTATGAGGGGGAAGTGAAATCATCAAAATAGTTTGTATGATTTACTTTTGAAGTGGTACTCAATGTACCACTTTGTGTTTGGTTTTTCAATTTTTTTACTTGCGATGCGTTGGTTATGTCAGAACCATCAGTCTAGTTAACCTTAAGGTGATTGTTTTGAATCCTATAAAAAGCTGATTGTTGACTGCGTGTTTACATGCATTCTATCTGAAATTAACTTTGTTTTTGGTTTCGGGGCTGATTTGAGTTGAAACGTTACGCAATTAGTGATACAGCGATACAATTAGATGATTGATTCAGAGAGGGACGTGTGATGATGGCTTTGGAAGCTGTGGTTGGCTTGGCTAATTTGCCATGTGTTTATGTGTTATGTTATGTGGGTAGTTATCTAATGAGAGGATGAGACACAGCGATGACCTCGCATGCAGTCATTCCTTTGGATTGGCTTACTTGGTTGGTTGACTTAAGTCTAAAAAAACGCAGATGCTAATGTGTGTGTTTGTGTGAATTCTGTAATATATTAATTTGGCATTTGACAGGCAGCGTGCATCTACACGAGTGGGACAGGAAAGTGAGTCAAGTCATTTATGTGGTTAACAAAATATTGGCAGTGTTACTTATGTCAGGGCCAGCATTTGGCAGTATGCTAACAGTTTGTCTAGAAGCTTTCATAACCCATGAACGTTTCCTCACCGCAATGCATTTTTTAGCCTTCATGAAACCTACACACATACACGCACATACATGCACACACACACACACACACACACACACACACACACACACACACACACACACACACACACACACACACACACACACACACACACACACACACACAGACACACACACACACGTATGCAAGCAAGCATACACACTCACAAACACCTGCACGGCCGCAAGCACACGCACGCACTCACACACATACACACACACACACACACATTCAAGCATATACACACACACACACACACACACACACACACACACACCATTTTTATGAGGTGCTAAACAAAACAAAATGGTAATAAAAAATGCTAATGCTTTTAAAATATCCAACACGGAAATCATGCAAACAAGTACTATTCAAATGAGTCTCAAATAACGTTGCGATGCGTTGTGTGAAAGGAAGCTTAAAAAATACAACCAAAGAGGTATTTTTCCCCCATAAATGTTTAAACCATCACGTTTTTATTTCACGCCGGCCCCACTCTCTGGTCGTTTCTCTCTCTCTCTCTCTCTGTTAATATGTACGGACCGCACAGCGGCTCTGCTTTCACTGTAGAGTTATTACACCCACGTGTAATTTGAAACAATTACAAAAACACTGGCCCACTTGTTACAACACTCATTTTTCCTTCACATATACAACGCACAGATTCAATAGCTTTACATGTTTTTCAATCACACCCAGCGGAGCGGCGTTCACCGTGAAGAAGTGTAGCGTTTCATCCGGGCTCCTATGCTGTGGGATAATCTTTCACATTTCGCCCCGGGTTTGTTTTGCTACTTCAGCAGAAACTTGTGCAAGCCATGCGAATTATCGTCGGGGAAAAAAAAAAAGACGAATAAAAAAAACCAAAAACACCAAATTATATTGTATCAGATGTAAATGAATAAACAATTTGTATAATGAAGGCGGATCGTGTGCTATCTATGACGATAATAAATAAACATTATACTTGTTATCGTTTCATTTCTCGGAGATGCGTCGGAAGAGATTACAGTTGCAAACAAACCTATCGGGAGCGAAGCGCCTAACCCCGTGTTGAATGACGGATTTGACGTTGTGCAACGGCTTTTCACAAGAAAATGATATCCTTAATACCACTAAAAAACTTCATGTGGTTACAAGTATGGTAATATTAGTCCCTGGTGGTTTCTCCTCAACTCTGTATACCCCAACTATATGTTTTGCTTTTCCTTGTTGACAGGAACACATTTGCCCCACCCTCTTCTCTAGGGTGGTGGTGGGGGCTGTCCTCGTCGTCGTTCAGTGATCCTGGGGGTCGGGGGTCAGTCTGCAGAGAGATGGACACATTTGGCAGTGTGAGTACAGATTCACCCGTCTGGCCCCCGTGGCAGTGTGGGTCTACACACACACATATACGCGCACACACGCACGCACACGCGCACGCACGCACACACACACACACACATGGAGGTCACGACTCCTACCTTCCTCTCTCTCTGTCTGTCTCTCCATCTCTCTATCCGTCTCTCTCTCTCTCTCTCCCTCTCCCTCTGTGTGAAGGTGCTGGTGCAGTCTGACCGTTGACATTTAACATTCCTGCTCTGCCTCTGGGTTCTCAGTAGGGTGGGGGGTGTGGTGGTGGGGTGGGGGTCC
Source organism: Merluccius polli (assembly GCA_030340625.1). Taxonomy (NCBI): domain Eukaryota; kingdom Metazoa; phylum Chordata; class Actinopteri; order Gadiformes; family Merlucciidae; genus Merluccius; species Merluccius polli. Next base: position 12,174 of record JAOPHQ010003453.1, read on the forward strand.
ACAGAGGGCCAGTGCCCAGTTCTCAAGAGGAGAAACAAAAAGGCCCTTGAAGGGTCCCAAGGAGTTCCCATGATCCCAGGGAAGACCTTGATCCAACCTGGGTTACAATTCTTGGAATTAATCTCAAATGAAGAAATATTGAGATCACTACTCCATTTGGTTTCTTATGCGTTTTCTCTTATCTTATTCATTTTATCTTGGCTATTAGTGTTTGTTTTGTTTGCTAGTTCTTACCATTGGTAGGGTTTTATAAAAAAATAAAGTATTTTGAATAAAACAAAACATTTGTTATTATTTTGTATATGTTATGAATATGATAATATGATTATTAGAAGAAGTAATAGTTCAAACCCAAGCAAAAACAAATATATTTAAATTGTACTTTATTGTTATATATTGTAATATATTGTTTGTATATTTAAGTATATTAAGTAATAACAAAGTATAAGAGGTATTTTGTCTGTTAAATATTGAAATGTATTCCAAATGGAATATTATATTATATTTTATTGTACTTCTGTACTCAAAATGTACACTGCAAGAACACTATTTTCCTAGTCTGTAAATGTACATGTGTAATGTCATTCATTATAGTACACTTTTACACTATTTGCAGTAGGCCTATACTTGGAAGAACATTTTAAGTACACTGTATGATCACTTTTATACATATTGAAATTATAATTAACACATAATAAGAATATGCTTTCAGTGATTTTTGGAATGCATGCAAGTATCCAATTTTAGCTCATTTTAAGTATATTTAATGTATTGTAATATACATTAAACAATATTAAAATATACATTAAATGTCCATTATGAAATGGTTCCAATTTAGGTCAATATCATTGAAAATACACTTATCACTGGCATACTTAATTGTACTAAAAATATGTTCATGAAATATATTTTTATTCTATATTTTTTCGCTTGGGCTGTTAGCATCAAAGGAGCACACATGCATAAATAATTGACTAATTCACTTAAAGGGGCCACTGTAGATTAATTAAGCCTGAATACTAATTATGTTTTCTGTCTACACCAACTGACGCGGTTGTTGTTTAATAAGAAACTGTTTGGTGGTGTTACAATTACCGTGAACTCCTAAGACTATGCCATAAATGAAAATAGGCTTACATTATATGGAAATAGCGTGCTTTTCATGCTCCCAAACTAAACGCTGACCTTATCCTTTTAGTTTTGAATAAACAGGCTTTGTTGTTGTTTTCTTTTAACATTATAATGTTATGGTCCTTTATGCGCCTCATATCCCTGCTTAGAAATCCATTATGTATACATGGTGTGTGTGTGTTTGTGTGTGTGTGTATATATATATATATATATATATATATATATATATATATATATATATATATACATATGCCTCGCACGCACCATGTATACATGGTTTCAGCATTTTTTAATTGATGAAAAAAATGAGCCTTTCAGTCTGAGACGCATACATTGAGACTGACGACTATGACAAACTATTTTTAAATTCATTGTTTTGTTGTTGTATTGCCATGACTTATTCAGCCAAATTTGATCACATATTTGTATTATAAAGATGTTTCTCATGTCATTTCCCAAGAGGGCGTTTCTCTCTGCCTTCTTAGACTCCTCATGCAGACATGCACACCATGCAGTAGCAGCGGTGGCGCTTGTCGGGGAAAACGTGATGCTTTAAGTCGCATGTGTAATTTTAAGATGCATCAGGGGTCGGGTTGTGTAGATCCTGCGCTCCCTGTGTATATAAAGCAGCAGACCCAGGGACAGGAGGAGGAGGAGGTGGTGGTGGCGGTGGTGGTTGGGGGGGGGGGGGGGGGGGGGGGGGGGGAGAGGTGGGTGGTGTGGGGGAGGGACCTTGTTTACAGCCACGCGTGGGGAAGGAAGGGAGGCGGGCAGACGTAAATGAGGGCTGACGGTTTCATGAAGCACAATTGGTTGACGGCGGATTCAATGTGACTGGACTGAACTGGCCGATGATCCGTACAGTATGCAAAATTCAGTCTCTAGCTGGTCTGCGCCCACCAGCCCCTAGCGAGCAGCGAGCGCTACCCAGTCTTCCCCAAGCCCTCCTAGCTATACGCCTTTGAATGCAACCAGAACTGAACGAGGCATTGTTGTACCCAATTCCTTTTGACAACAATCACATTTCTTAAAAAAAAAGAGAAATAGAAAAGGAAGACAAAAAGAAAAAAAAGCGTCATGGATTTCTCTTGTCACCATTTATAAATGATTGTTTTTATTCTCGTGTTGACGGCGATGTAAGCATTTTGTGTGCTGTGCATGGTGAAATGAGTGTTTGTGTGTGTGCGTGTGTGTGTGTGTGTGTGTGGACATGGATGCCTTCAGATGACAAGGATGAACTCAAGGGCTTTTGCGTTGTCATTCTCCACTGTTCACGCCATTTTTCTTGGCACATTACTCCCATGCAGCACAGTAAGAGTAAATATTTAAACGGAACGCAACATATTGAAAGACCTGTAGCCTTCGCTTAAAGTAACTCAATTGTATGTGATATTGGTTATTATTACGCCAGCAAAAAAAACAAACAAACAAAATATACAAATAATATATTTTCTTGAGTCTTTTTTTTTTCTTCCTTTCTATATTTTCCTGTCCCGTGTTCTGGGTTATGATTCGAGAGATGAAACAGCTGCATGTTGCATCTGGTTAAGGCGCATGTTAACCAACGGACGTATTACGAGGAGCGTGCTGTCATTGTCAGTGGGTCCTTGGCGTAGAGATGAGAAGCAGGCGTTTTCTCCCTCGCCTCTCTCTCTGGGTGGAAACGTTCCCATGGTGCCGGCGTGCGGATGAGAGTTTTAGTGACAGTGACCCAGAGCATTAGGCCCGAGGTGTGTGTGCAGTTTTCCCTGCGTGTGTGTGTGTGTGTGTGTGTGTGTACTTTCTTTACTGTGTTTACTGAGGGGTGTTTCTGTTTCTTTTTTCTTTACATTGTAACCGAACTTAAGGAAATCATGTTTTTTGTTGTTTTTTTGTCACACGGATTTGTTGGCGTTTGCTGTAGAAAGAGAAAACTCACTTGACAACTCGTTTGTCTGTTGGCGTTTGAATATGATACAAACCAAAAACATTTAAATTAAAATGCATTTTTTGAAATGTCCCAGCTAGTATTTTGTTCCTACTTGATTTAAATATGATACTATACTTTTCAGTGCATGGAACATGTGTGTTGACTGTGTTAACACATGTACATGCATGTAGATGTCATTTTAATGAGCCTCCTCTTTTTTTCATTTTCATCTTCAAAGTATCTTAAGTCTCAAGGGCAATGATTTGAGAAATAAAGCCATGCTACCCACCCACATTGTGGTAATTTGATGATTAATTGCAGAAGCCACAAATACCAGCCCCATTAATAGATACCCCGCCCCATATATATATATATATATATATATATATATATATATATATATATATATATATATATATATATATATATATATAGCTACAAATGCAGTACTGCATTCCCTGACACTATTAACTGATTGTATTATTATTACTGTGACATTTTTTCGGTGTCATAATTACGTAAGTGGAACACAAACTTGTACAACAGTTTGCAACAACAAGGCAATTGTTTTCTATGTGTAATTCTCCTATTAGTGAAGGCATTTCCAGGTTTTCGTGTTATGTTTTAAAAGGGCTTCCTTAGTTTGTCTTCGATCAACATTTGTCGGTTAATAGCTTGTAGATGTGTGTTAGGTGCTTAAAATACTAAGAGAGACATCCCAGTCAGATGATGTATTTGGCCACGCTTACAGCTTTGCGACTATGAGCAACTCGGGGAAAAAATTGATTGGTACCCAGTTTGGAAAGAAAATGGTTTTTAAATAAGTTACAATTAGATAAGCATTAATCTCAGTGGTATAAACGGATGTCTCGCTGTAGGGCTTGTTGGATGTAAAAACAGATTTACAAAAAAACTCCTCTTTCCAGATCGGTCTGGAAGTCGTCCTCCACTTTTTTAATTGCTCTGTCATTTTGAGTTTAAATGCATACCCCCTCTTCTCCCCCCGTCCCATCTACAAACCCCTTGATTTTTTTGTCTTTGAAATTAAATATTGTATACAAATACACACTGTTCACGGGCATGAGCACGGTTCATCACTGGTATCTGCATAAAATTGATGCTTGAAAAAGGTCCGCAGGCTTTTGAACAGAGGAGAGGCCTTTTTTTTATATAGTGAACTCCTATATAAACATATCTGTAACCAAAACAACTACTTATGTTATTTACCTCGGCATTTCCTATTGTTCTTCCCCGTCCGCAAAAAAAGGAGAGAAACTTAGAAAGGCACATGTGTGTGTGTGTGTGTGTGTTGATGTTTTTTTCCATATACTCTTGATTTTCAAAGAGCATCCTCTCCTATTTCTTTAATGCATTCCTTCCCTCTTTCCACTCTGTCCCAGGCCTAGACCACTACGACAACGCCATTTTTAAAATCGTGTAGGCCTTACCATGTACAGTCCTAATGTGCTTATACAGAAAAAAAAGAAAATTTCCTTCTCAAATATGGAAAATTTATATTTGTACCCCACTCACACTGTTATAATACTACTACTACTACTACTACTACTACTACTACTACTACTACTACTACTACTACTACTACTAATAATAATAATAATAATAATAATAATAATAATAATACAGATACAGCCCCAGCATCCTTTTCTTCATTTTTTTTCTTCCTTAAGTGACACAAAAAAAAAAACTGTGAGGCTTGTGGCGGTACGTCTATTTGGGAGAAATAAAGTCATGCCTCAGCTATCTACTTATGACCACACAGGATCATGGGTAGTAACTATTTCAGGGGGAAATTCTCAATATGCTATGATTAGGTGGGAGGGTTTGCCCGGTGCTCGGGGACGTACATCAAAGTTAACAAACTGCCACGGAGAGCCATCACCGAGGGGCGTTCGGTCGGTCGGTCGGTCGGTCGGTCGAGAGAGAGAGAGAGAGAGAGAGAGAGAGGGCGAGAGAGAGAGAGAGAGAGAGAGAGAGAGAGAGAGAGGGCGAGAGAGAGAGAGAGAGAGAGAGAGAGAGAGAGAGAGAGGGGCCATGGCGTGTTACGAGAAGAGCTCTCGCTGGATTGGTTCGAGGGTGGGGGCAGTATTTGGGTCTTTTCGGGGCACATTTTTTTTTGCATTGTATGTTCACATTTTCAGTGGGGTAGGAGGGTGGCGGTATGTCATTGCTTTTTAAAAACTGAATTCCGTAGCGTATTGAAAGAACTGAACAAAAATTGTAGTAATAAAGGAAGAGGTCAGAAGGAGACCTGTGAGTTTATTATTAGGCGCCCGTGTTTTCCTTGACTAAGGTTGGTTTATATTTGTGTGAATGGCTGTAATGCGTAATGAGCCAGAATTTTCATCTTCATTTGCACAGTCAGTGTGGCCACACACTCACTATGGCCCCTGCAAAACACACACACACACACACACCATACTCCAGGAGAAAGTGTTGTATTCCATTCATCTGTGAGATAAAAAAAAATCCAGGAGGAAGTATTTTAATGTGACCTTCATTACGCATTCATGTCAACTTTTCTTATCTGCTTATGATTAAATTCCTTTCCACTCCTGTTGTTCAATTAGTGCTTGACCCCTTTAGCGGCGATGTAAATTAAATGACATTTCAGCGTCGTCCCATATTTAAAAATACTGCGTTAGTTGCGGATCATAAAGGATGATCTTCATTCTGCAGCTAATTTATTCATTTAACAATTTCCCTCCAGAAGTTACAGCAGAAGGCTTTGCAGCAACCTAAGCAGAAGAAATTCAAGTCGGCTGAATTTCTGATGGGTAAGTCCTGCTTGATGAGTTATTGCTCATAATTTGTGTAAGGATTAATTAACTAATTACAGACAAATGGCTTTGGGCTAAATTTTGCTCTTGCTTGTCAGGGCGCAATTTGTAATTATTTTAATCATTTCTTCTTCTTCTCTTTTTTTCCTTCCTGACGTCCTTTCCTCCTGCAAGATTGTGATTTAATTTTAACCTAATTGTGTTTTAGTGACATTCGAGGAGGATGCTTGAGTATTAAGGAGCCAGAGGAATTATTAAAAAACAAACATTCCACCGCACATCGAATGCATATTGTTTTGAAACGCGTCACTTCACTGTGCGACGGGCTGCTACTTATATTGTCTGATTGTCTTGTTTATAGACATGTATGAAACAAAAATAAGTGTTAAACAATCTATCTGTTTTTTTGACAGGATGTGCAGAGCTGTCTCCGATGGAGGGTATTGAAAACCCAGCCTTCGACAGAGGAGGAGGAAGTACGGAGACCTTCGCTTCCTCGCCGCGGCTGGGGAGTGAAATCCGAGGTGACAGGCCGGATAGCACCCTCGCAGCTCACCCAAAAAATGTGGAGCTGCGAGCCCCTGCCAGAGAAAGAGGTGAGACTTCAGTCTTCATTAGCCTCAAACCGATTTGACAGTCGATGTGTTTCTGATCTAACCTTTCTTTCTCTCCTCTTCTTTCCTTTCCTCTTCCTCCTTCCTCCTCTCTGTCTCTCTGTCTCTCTCACTCCGGCGGCCCACCCACCCCCCCATCACCCCCACAGTCCCTAGAATACCAAAGTCCACACAGGTCCTCATATCAAGCAGCCCCTCGCATAGCTTCCTCTGCATTGCATGATGGGTAGGTGGGTGGGCACTGAGTGGTGGTGATGGTGGGTTGTGGGTGGTGCTCTATCTCCTATCTCTGGAAGCAACCCTTTCGACACGATCCAGCCCTCACTCCCACCACGCTCGGCTCAGTGCCTTGTGGTAGGAGGAAGTCATAGTGAGAAGGCATTTGCATATATACGCTATACTACTGCATGTTACCAAGCCAATACCCCCCCCCTCCCCCCCCCCCCCCCACACACACACACTCTGTCTGCGTGTAGTGTGTGCTGCTCACACAACGCCCCCAGAAACAGGGCTTTAGGGCCTATTGGGGCGTTCAAACATGCCCCCTTGTAATGCAGTGTGTCAGGGAGAACTCTTGAGGAATGGGATGGTAAATTAGGATGCGTTCGAGGTTGTGAGCATGCCAGTTTTCTAAAAGATGAGTCACGTGTTGGGCTGTTGATTTTAAAGCGCTTTGCATAATTTTTTTTAATTGTCGGTTGCATTGGTACTTTATTATTAGTTAATGGGTCCATTTTTGTCATGGTGTTTTGGCTGCACAAGGTGGGCTTACAGTTGAACATGAGTGTGTCAGATAGGATTAGGATATGAATGAAACTCTTGGAATTATTCTTAATTTTTTACTTTACGTGAATTAAGTGAAATCAACAGGAACCCATGATATGAGACGATACTCATACCATCTTCCTCAGTTGTACTAACCATTACTCATAATAATATTAATACTTTTAATATTCTACTAATAATAAAAATGTGTATAAAGGTCAATGATACCTTACATGATCTTCTTGTCTGGTGGAAATACATTTAAGACGATTTATTATGCATATGTTATTAAAGCATACAGAATGTTTAGCATCATACAAATACATAATTATTACCCAAACCTATAGAAAATAATGTTTAGAATAATGTATAATAATGTTTATACTTAAGGGTTTATTCTTTAGGGTGACAATGACATTGAATCAAATTCCCCTTGTAACATGGTATATGGTGACAGCGCTGACACACTGAAGTGTGGTCGAAATAAAAAAAGAGGGAGAAGAACAACTGCAGGCAGTAGAAGAAGTCGTTCGTCTCGCCGACGGTCCTTGTCTTTTTCTCTCCATCTATCTCTCTGCTTTTCATCCCAGATAAGACAGATAGCATGTGGCCCCCCTCCATTTGAATAGGCAAGCTACGAAGACTACGACATCTATATTTAAAAACAGCAAGGCAACCAAAAGTATTACTGAGGGGAAAACTTGTGACTTGTGAAACTCCTGTGTCCAATCAATCATTCATGGGGAACGTTGTTGTTATTCTGCTCCTCGCATGGATGAAAAAAAAAAAGTGTGTAAGTATTATTGTGTAATTGTAAATCATTCCACATAGCATACCTGTAAATAATGCATTACGATACAAGGATTTAATATCACCGTTATAAGAACTGAAATTGTCCTCGTTCATTTTGTGATTTGTTCATTATGAAGTCACCAAGGCAATTTCAAAATTGCTGTTGTAATTATATTCGGTGTGAAATTCTTACTGGCAATGATTTAAAACATTTATGTATATATACATTATTACAAATAATAATTTTGTTGAACCAAAAGTTTGAATGTCTTTATGTTTGTGCCTTTCATGTTTATTGATCTTATCTTGCACGTATTTAATTGCACTTATTTGCATGTAACTGTGAATTTAATTTGTTTATAGACAAAGGGATTCCACAGCACAGACAGAGTTTAGGTAAATCAAAGATGTGGAAAAAGATAGATCCGCAAGGCTTCTGCTATTATGAAAATTAGCATTTGGAAAGAGATTCCCTCATAACCTCAGAGCTATTTGCAGAGAAACTGCTTAAAACTCTGTTGACAATAAAGAAAGAGGGAGTGTTTAACGCGTGAATTTTACAGTTGTTTTGTGGTAAACCATTGCCAAACTCAAATGGCTGGTCGTACAGATTTAGTTGGAGCTCGAGAGAGAGATGAGCGTGTAAAAACCTTACGCCGGCTTTTCATGAGAGCACAGACGAATCCCAGTGAGGATTTTCAGGGTGGCGTGCTAGGGGGCTCCCTTGTGCAAACACGCTCGCATTTCCCCCCCCCCCCCCCCCCCCCCGCATCCAAGCGCCACCGATACTCTCCCCACTTCTATAAAGGCGACCCTTGTGCCGGAATATGTAACGATTTGATGGCCCCCGTACATATTCCCAGTCCGCCCCCCCCCCACCCCCCCGCCCCAACCGCCCCAACAACCAAAGGGATACAAGCAAGCAATTTAGATTTGACTAAAATATTCAGAGGCTGTAATGAGACAGATTTTTTGGGTTCAGAAAGTGACTTGGTGGGGAGCAGTGCTAATAGAAGGAGCCCCGGGGCCGGGGGATTCTCATAAACTCCACAGAGCGGACTCCATACTCATAGGTCAGCGATTGCTAATAAGAAGTCAATGGGACACGAGTTTAGGTTATTTTTCTTTGCATGTGTGCCCCCTCCCCCGCTCTACCCACCCCCCCGCCCGCCTATTTCCTCACACCGCCACATCCACAACCCCCCAACTCACACCCACGCCGCCGCTCCCTCAAAAAGTTGTGTCGGGTTGGGGTCTATTTTGGGGATGCTGACCTCGGGAGTATTTAGAAAGGTATTGTCTTTGAAAGTCCAGGTACTTTTTTCTTTTTTTTGGGGGGGTGGGGGGGGTGGGGGGGGGGGGTGGTGGTGTGGGGGGGGTGCTTGTAGACTTTCTCATTAGCCGCTTTTGAACAGGGCACAAACATATGGCAGTCGTATTTAAGAGATTGCCTGCCGTGACCTTTCGCCGCATGCTAATTAGGCCCCAAAGCACCGTGGGCCGTGGAACGAAACCCAGCACTCTGTCGCTCTCGCCGCCCCCCCCCCCCCTCTCTCTGTCTACCTCTCTCTACCACTTTCACTCTCTCTCTCTGTCTCCGTCTCTGTCTCCGTTCGCCCCGTCTCATCTTCCACGTGCCTTATCAGGTGGCAGGGCCTGACTGCCCTCGCCGACTCTCCCCCCACCACCCTCTCGACGGTGTGGGTTTCAAAATTAACATTTCGCTTCATGTGCTTCTAATAACCACTAACCTGAACCTATATACCCACATCCAATCCCTCACCCCACCCACCCCTCACACTCCCAACACTTATACCTCTCCCTATTTCGCACACCCCATTCTCTCATCTCCTCCTCCCCCCCCCCCCCCCTCACCCCCACACCTCACCTCCATCGCACTTTTATTTTTTTTTTGGAAGGAAATGAGCGCACCCAAAATTACTTTGACCCATCGCCGTCGCGGCGGGGGGACCCAAGGCGTTACGGGACGACCGGGGTCAACGCGCAAGATGAGCCGGAATTAAGTATGCCATTTCCCGCCATAATAGTTCTCCTCGGTTCATTAAAGGGAGGTGAAGGAGATCACTCACGGCGAGGCGCGCGCCATTTTCCCGATGTCGCCGGGACGACGGGCTCTCTATGTAAATACACCGAAACGCACGACGAGGAGGACAGATTGGCTACTCCGCTCCTCGCTATCATTGACGAAGGTCACGAATCATTGGTCGGTGCTCATTTCTAGCTTCTTTTTTTTGCCGTTGAATGACACGCGACAGAGCAACATGAATAGCCTGCACCCACTTCTAAAGTATTGGGTGGGGGCCCCCTATTAAAAGCAAGCTCCTGGGAGCCAGGTAATATGCATGCTATAATGAAACATGGCTATTAACGGAGGAGCCATTTCACACCTGTATCTTTTGGATATCACTGCCGTGTAATTTCAAAAGGATTGGCCAAACCAAATCTCATCATATGATGACAGGCCCGCTAAGAGGCATGTAAATGTTTCCATGTCATTACTCCTCACCACATCTCCAGCCAGGGACGGGTTTTCTGTGGGGTCTGAAAAAAAAAAAAGTCTCTAAGATGTCTTGAAATGACTAGAAACACATTTAGGATGCAAATCGCTGTTTTCTTTTCCACACTCAACATGGAACCAGATTTGCTTATGTTTATTATTTGTTTTGTATTTTTCTGTTGAAAGAAATGTTGAATGCAGATGAAAATCAGCTGTATCAGAGAATGGCAGAATTGCTGGATGAGGAGGATAGCTTCATAGACTTGCCAGGTATGCCTCACCATATTGAACTTGTGTATCTTTGTATATATTATTTTAAATATCCTTCAGTGATTTTCAGACTTTTCCTATTGCCTCATAATTTTTCCCTAAAACCCAATATCAACTGTTTTGAATGTTCTTTTTTTCCACCAAGTCAGATGTTAATTAGTATTGTTTCCGGAAAATCTATGATTTCTTGAATGTTTTCAGTTTATTTATGTTTACGAGAGTAATGGTTTGGGTTAAACTTTACGTGTTTGTATCTTTACATGTCACCTAACAAAGAACAAAAGCTAGCAGGGAATGTTGCTACGCCAGAAGACCGAAACACACTTGCTTTCCAAGCAGAAGCTATTGTCTGGCAGTAGGCGTGCCTTTTCTCATTAGCCTAGCCTCATTTGAATATGTCACCATACAGGAAACACTGAGGTGGCGTTAAGCTCGGGATTGTTCTGGGTGAAGACAGTCGCACCAGATCCTGTTGACATGACGCACATTTCTCTTGTAATACCGGTGCACAAGTGATGGGCTTAGGCCCGCTTCTACACGCTAGAATTTAGCCCGCTCGTATTATTCGCCATTGTCTCGGATTTAGCTGTAGCGCCGAGATTAGCAGCCCCAATCCTTTGTCTCCGAATGTTCATGAAATCCCGCCGAAAAAAAAAAAAAAAAAAGTAAAGAGGATCTTGGATTAACGGTTCCTCCATGCAATAGGCAGAGAGACATTGGGAAGGAAGGGAGAGAGGAAGATGAGGGAGAGGAAGGTGGAGGAGAGAGGAGGAGAGCTTGTACTGGTGGACTGCTGGCACGGGGCTAAGGCGAGTGCCAGTTAGCTCTCTTTCCTGCCACAATGGACTTGAAGACAATCACCTTATGTCGTTGTGTTGCGTCGATGCCTCCCACCGGTGTGGGCAGCACTAGTTGTTGTCTGGTGTGTGTGTGAGACTGGCTCAGTGTAAGTCACTGCTGATCCCCACGCTTTGTGACTAGCTTCAGGTTTTTCCCTCTCTTTTTTTTTTTTTGCCTGAGCAGCCTGCCACAAAGCACTAGGCTATACACATGTTGGGAGAAAGGGAACATGAATAATACTAAGTATTAATGAAATGGACAGAGGCCAGCACTAGATATTTTTTCAGGCGGATTCCTGGATGAATCTCCCCATGTCTGTCTGAGATCCTTAGCGCTTGTGTTTATTTCAATACATTATTTTCCATTTGGCGGCGAGATCTGAGCTTGAAGAACTGGCGTTCTGTTCATTCTCGTCTCGAGTATGGCAGGAGACACTGGTTTTTACCTCGACGTCAAAGGCATTAGGCAACACTATCAGCTTTGGCTCTGCGCGCATGTCGGACTGCACACGTCGAATATCCAGCAGATTAGAAAGGAACGGTGCTTTCTATCAAACAGGCTGAGCGACACTAAGGAAGGCAGGCTTTATCAAATGCAGGCGATAATGCCTTTCTCAGTTCTGAGGCCTATTTTTTAAGAAGAAACTCCTTTTTTGCTCAGTATGCCAAGTCTTGCTATCTCAATTTCTTAAAACTTAAATCAATCAATGACAACGTTGGTCAGAGTTGCAATCTGAAATGAATGAATAGATGGATGGATGGATTAATGGATGGATTGACGGATGGGTGAGAGTAATTTGTGTAATAAATGTGTAATAAATGATCCAAATGGTACTTATATCGTGTCTCATCTGCCCCTTTGAAGAGGCACCATCATTCATAATTATTAAAGGCTGCACATATTTGGAAAGTCTCGCACGACTGCCAGCATGTTGGCTGTGTGAATCAAAGCAGGCGTGTGTAGTTCTGTTCTCCATGCTGTTCCATCACACACCAGTCCAACTTTCTCAGTGTGAATATTTTAGGGTCAGAATAGGATACATAAAAGCCAGCGCCTTTCAAGTATGCTGTCAGCCTCCCTCAGTATGTGTGAATAAAACACCAAGGTGCTGCACTGGCTGGCGTGCGTGCGTGTGTGTGTGTGCGTGTGTGTATGTCAGTGTGCATTCTTGAATGTGTATACATGTGAATGTGTGTATATGTCATTTCTGCAAGTGCTGTGGATCTGTGTAGATATGTGTATGCGTTCCGTTTTTGTGTGAGGAATAGGTACTGATAGGTGTGAGTGTGTGTATTTGTGTGTGTGTGTGTATTTGTGTGTGTGTGTGTGTGTGTGTGTGTGTGTGTGTGTGCGTGCATGAGCGATGTGCACCTGCTGATGCACACCTCTCCAGGTATGCTGCTAGCCCGCAGGGATGAGGAGGTCTCTGGGGTGAAGCCGGGCGCTGCGGTGCTTCAGCCGCTCCCGCTGCTCCACAGTGGAGCTGGAGCCTGGGGCCCGGGGCCCTCGCAGCGAGACACCGCTGCCCAGATCCAGGCTGGGGCCACTGCACTTGAAGCAGGTAGGATGGTCCTGGCCAGAGAGAGTGCTGTTAAATGTAAGAATCTCTCATTACTACCGTCTATCTGTTTGCTTTGTGTTTTGTGAAATAAGAAATGGGTTCTCATTACATTTTATTTTTTTAGCTCAGAGATCACATTAAACTATCAAATGGGATCTTGTTATGATTTCATTTTTTGTATGTATTTTTTGCTGAGAGATCAAATTAGAATAGGCTGTCTAAAGAGTCACCGGTTTAAAGAGCCAACCCTGGCAAAAAAGAAACAATTTCATGTAGGAAGAAAAAAAAATGTCCTCTTTCATTATTATACTTTAAATGAACCATCAACCGTGTTTACTTTGTTTACCATGATCCGATAAGACACGAATCTCACAACGACGGGCGACAGGCCTCAGTCAGCGCCCATCCTCCCAAAGAAATTAGAGCCAGTGCCAAAAGGTACTTTTCTCCTCTTTTTTCCCTTTCCCGAACGCGCTTGGTTCCCTGTGTTCCAGCGGGGCCTGCTCCCGAGCTGATCCCCTGCTACGCCCAGCAGCTGCGTGAGCGTGTGCGGCCTGACATGATCACGCTTGGCAGCCTTTCACTGCAGCAGGTCAGAGCTACAAAGAGGAATATCTGTGTCATCCTCCCGTATTCACCAGCACGTCAGCCATGTCCATTATGTTGCCGTTTCAGCCCATGCGGCTAATGGAAATCTCTTTTTTTTTGTGGTAGAGGTTTTTGTGTGTGCGTTTGTGTGTGTATGCACGTGTGTGTTGTGTTCCTTTGTATTATGCCTATGCCTATTTGTACTATTTAACTTTTTTTTTTTGTCCAAAACTCTAAGCATGCATAACTCACATACTAACTGTAGTTAGTACTTACTAACTACAGTTAGTACGTCAGACTTTTTTTTTTCTTTTATCATTTGGTATTTTACAATGTCATGGTCTTTCCAGGAAATGGATAGTGTGACTTTTTTCCAAACCATTCTTAAAGGAGAGATTTAGTTTTCCTGTGAAGTAAATGTTGACGATCTATAGCTGCTTCCAAAACATGTGTTCGTGTTTCATCCCCTTAGAAAGAAAACATGAAGAAAAAAAACGCATTGGGTTTCCATTGTTTGGTCTGAATCTAGATTACACAGGAACCCAAATTAACCCATATGTAAACAGAACCCACTGCTTTTCCCTTTTTTTTATACAACATTTATAGATATCATTTCACTCGGAAAAATGCAGAAGAGGACGGAGACGCAGGGACCTATAGATTAAAACAAACAAAGTCAAAGTCAACGCACGCCACACAGTTGAAAGCCACTTGACTCATCCTTCTACATTGGCAAAACAGGGGCGTTCTCTGTGCACATCAGTGTTAGGATCAGTGTGCTTTTCCTTTCTGCCTTTAACATGTATGCAGTCTGATTGTTTCCCCACCCACTTCCCTTTTGACAACATATTATCCACAGGAGATTTCACATCCAATTTAAAACAAAGTAATGGCTTTTCGTGTACTTCTTTCCCTATGCCACCATACAAAAGGCGAGGCTAGGGCGGGACGTTGCCACTTAGCAGAGTCAATGCATCTAAATTGGGCTGTGTTGAATGTGCTGAGTGAACATAAAAAAAACAGAATAAAAAGCAGCAGAAATGGTAATCAAACGCTACATGTCTTTAGGGTCTGGCTCCGTATCGATTGCCTGCAGATTGCATTACGGTCGCGTCTTGTTTTAAGGCATTGTGTGTAATTCAGCCATTGTGGTGTGATGCTCTTTGTCATAACACTGCATCAGAACAAAGTGCGGCGCGTGTATGTTTTGTGTGAGTACAATCTGTGTGTGTGTGTGTGTATATCTCTAGAAGCCGCCGGCAGAAGGCCTGTTGGAGAAGCGTAAGCAGGCACACAGAAAGGAGAAAATAACGTCTTTCTTCGGACGGAAAGTAAAGGTACGATTTCGTTTGAGTCTTAGAGATTAATCGCCTATTTTTTTTTCAGAACTGCTTAAGACATTTTTATCATCTATAGGGATATTTGGCACTTTGGCAAAATCCTCTAAACTGAACTGTAAGCCAACATTTTTGGTCAATTTTGCCGAGTTAACATTGCAATAACTCGAATCATGAATACAATCCACAGGAGCTGCATATGCAGAGAGAAACCACACGAAAGGCTCCCCAGCAGAGTGACGACGCGGCCTCCCAGTGGTAAGCGTGTGGCCGTTCCATATCTCCCTCTGCACGCGCACAATTAATATCGCATGACCGTGATCATTAATTGTGCGGAAGAAGAGAGAAAAAAAAAAAGCATTTGTATTCCCCGTGACATTTCAGAGTGATCGTGAATTCATATCTCCTCTACAGTACCGTGGCCACGGCCATTGCCATGTCAGGTTGCCATTGCATTATGGGTAATTTGGCCGCAGGGTTCGGGGCAATGTGTCCATGTCGCTGGGCTCGCGAGGAGCATCAATCCTTGCTCCGTCCACTCCGGTCGAGAGATGATACTGGGAGTAACCCCGGGGGTTACCTCCATCGGCTTACCACATTTAAGTTTGTAATTACGGACTATCGTGCGGTCGAGATGTGATAGAAACGGGGAAGCGTGTATACGTCAAGAGTAGCGCTGTTCTCGCGCCCGCTTGCTCGATGGGTGGGTGGGCCACGGTGGCGAGCCGGTTGCTGTCAGATAAATGCCGTTTTGCCGTGAACCCTGTTTCATTTTTGGTGTCGTTCATTTCGCTGCGGGCGGGTTGTCTTTTACAGCATTTTTCAACCTGTGGTGTTGTAACACCGGTGGTATGTGAGGGTACTGCAGGTGGTATGTGGGATTTTATTCTTGAAATAGACAAATTGACAATATTAGAAAAAATAATGTAGATCATTGAAAATAAAGATATTATAAATATTGTTCAGTATAAATAGTATTATGGCTTTTTGTTATTTCAAAAATATTGTCGCTTTGAGCATGCCATCATATGTTTTCCATTGTAATGTTTTCCATTGATGTTTTGTGTTAATTTGTGTAGGAACGTTTCCCACTGGCCATTCTTGCAGTGATAATTGTGTATAAAGGGGGTGCCTTGCTAGCACTCTTTGCTCAGCCACTTCATTTGTATTTATCTGTTTTACCGTTTATAGGAGGTGGTCCGCGGAAGGTTTTGATGACAATTTAGTGGTACAGCTAAAGTCAAAGGTTGGGAACCACTGGTCTATTAGGAAGGAAGACTGGAAGACTTTTCTCCCTGCTTCATCACCTAGGGCTACATCTACCTGAGATTGAACGTGAAACAATTTCACTTTTTTCTCTCTTGCCGTGTCCTGATAAAATAAGTATTTGGGGGGGGGGGGGGGGGGGGGGGGGGGGTGGGGGGGGGGGGGGGGGCGAGGTGACAGGGAAGATGAGTAGGGACATGGCATTGACTTGTTTTTGTGTTTTTGCTTTTTTTTTTCTTCATAAGGAAAAAAATCTTGTAATTCATTTGCTTGCACTGTGTCTGATTTAATGGAGGTCGAGTAATTGCATTAGGAAGCACACATTGTGCCTTGATGTGAACTGATGAAAGCACATGTAATACTTTGGATAGGCGAACAGAGAGAAAGAACGAGAGAGAGAGAGAGAGCGAGAGAGAGAGAGAGAGGGAAAGAGGCAGAGAGAGGCAGAGCAACGGAGGGAGAAGGAAAAGAAAGAGACACACAGAGTCTCGCCTTTGATGCTGAGCATTTATTTGCTGAATTATCCGTCCTCTTACAAGCACCTTATCCCCAGTCGCAGGCGGCCCGGGCCCCAGCGATATTGCTTTATTTTGAGGAATTAAGAGAGGTGGCGAGGAGACAGCGCAGGGCGGCCGCTTATTACATTACCACTGATAAGATTGAAAGGGCTGAGCGAGAGACACACAGACAGAGAGGGAGAGAGAGAAATTTAGAGAGAGAGGGAGAGACTATAGTGGAAAGTGTTTTGTTGTGGTGTTATTGGATTGAGCTGCTGTTGGCTACGGAAGGGAACAACACGACAGGCCAATATGCAGGTGAATGTTAACCGGGTTATCTTCCTTGTGTGTGTGTGTGTGTGTGTGTGTGTGTGTGTCACCGTGTAGCAGGACCATTGAAAACCAATCACAGAGAGTGCTCGGGGAAGGCCAAGAGGAAGTGATGGTCAAATACGAGCAGATGACAGAAATCCCAGAATCCTCCTCTCCACCTCCCCTATGGCAGGTAAAAATCTGTTAACCAGCCATTAATGAGAAACTGAGAGCTTCACACACACACACACACACACACACACACACACACACACACACACACACACACACACACACAAACACACACTCATACACGCATGCTCTCACTCACTCACATACACACGCACAACCAAATGATATATACTGTATATACATATGCAGGAAACACAATGCAAAACAAACAGGAAGTAAGACCAAATCTCAACGTTCAAAATTTGTCTCAAATTTCCTCATGTTTCAACTGAGACAATATCAGTATCTGTTTACCAAACCTCAAAATCAGACAGGAATTGTTTCAAAACAGCCAAATGATGTAATTATGAGAAATCCAGCAATGAATGGAATCTGTCAGCAGTAAGGTCCTCCTTTTTCAGTCAGATTTATTTTTCTCTTCTAATCTCTCAAGCTCACTCTTCCGCAATGTGAAGACGTCGAAGCGCGTGCACGAGCATGGACGCAGACAGATGTGAATGGGCGCGGGCTTACATGTGAGCGTTGCACCGCGCCGCATACAAACGCGGCACAATAGGATATACCATAATGTCCTATAGATTAAACAAGAACAAAAAGCAGGCTGGGTGCACTTATAAACCAGCTATTTCAGCACGATTTCCTCCGTTGGGAAAAAAAACCCAATTCTACCGCAGTTCTTGATGATGTCACTAATGATGTCTCTGCCTCTGTGCTGTTTACGGGGGTATACAAAATGGAGTAGGTGGTATAATAAAGAGGTTAGCGGAATGGGCAGCAATGTAAATCTATAGGGCTCACCAAGTCTCGCCAAGAAGAAGTCTCACTCTGAACGCTCCTTGGCGAGACTTGCTTTGACACAATAACAAACGGAAGCGGATCGAGTGAAGACAAATGTTTTATTTCTCTGTCAGACACTTAGAATACCGATCTGAGCCGGTCAGTGGCAAAACAAGCACTTTTAGAGGACGTACATTGACGGGGCGCTAATGCCCTATAGTTTTACATTGCTGCCCGTTTAGCGGCTGGCCAATTGCAAAAAATTGTTGTCCGCATTAGTCCCTGAGACCCAAAGTGATTGGAAAACAGGGTCCAGAGGTCCAGGTTTAAAGGGGGGCAAACAGTGTCAGAGACGACCCACGGGGAGGCGGTGGCGGGAGCATCGTGGCATGGCTCACTGAGGGAAGAGCTAGATGTTAGGGTGCTGTGGGTGCATTGCATCTTGGGAAGGGAGGACGCGGTGCCACCGTGCAGGCTTAAAGATGTAATGAATCTTCAATCAGGGGGGTGGGGGTGGTGGTGGGTGGAGGGGGGCTTTCCTTCCAGGGTGACAACTGGCTTTGAGGAAGGTTGTAAATGCAGGGGAGATTGTGGTATAATTCCTCAGACTGGCGTTTGTGCCCCCCAGTCACCATTCGATTATCTCCCAAATTGCTGTGTTTCACTGAGATAAAGATTTTTTATGGCTTGCTGACTTGAAACAACCAGCACAGGCAGAGAAAGCGGGGCGAGAGGAGGATGGGGGAGAGAGAGAGAGAAAGAAAGACGGAGAGAGAGACAAGCAATGGCCAAACCTGCCATGCATAGTAATTTCAATTGGTAAATGACAAAATCTTTGTTTATATGACATTTTCCCGAAAATTGCTGCAGCGCGATGAATCTGAAATATAAAATGTCACATTTGGCATGCAAAACTATGAAAATATATTTCTATGCAAAATTCATGGAGACATTTAATTTAGAACGTGTTTAATAACTAAGGCAGCCTGCATCTGTAATCCTGCCCGGAGGTCCCAAAAAGATTGTCATATTTATTCTTTGCTTTCTTCAACCCCCTCCTTCATTCCAAAGCCAAAATTTTTTTTTTAAGGGTAAACGTTCATTGTTAATTACGATTTACTAATTAAAATGAAAATAATTAACGAGAAAGCTTAATCTCTGAATATTAGCCCGTACTTAGAAAAGAAAGGAAGTTTTTGTATGTGGCATTTCCTGTGTCTGGTAAAGGGTGTATTTTGTGTGATCAGTCAATGTGCAGAGAAAAAAAACACTGAAAAGATTTCTCTGCTGCAACAACAACGGCAACACGTGCACACAGACACACAGAGAGAGACACACACACACACACACACACACAAAACGAGGACGGGGCGTCTTGCCAGGAAAAGCCACAGTGCATCCCATCGCCAGAGTCTTTGATCTCATCTGCTGGAGTGCTGTAATGTTATGGCACTTTAGCCACAGCCCCAGCTTGGGGCGGAAGAAGGAGAAAAAATACGACAACAACTAAAAAACAAACACGAACAACACCTCCGATGCGAAAAAAGAAAATGCGGCTTCTACCTCTTACCTCGGCCTCGGTGTCTTGCTGCCCTGTTTTTTTGCGGTGTGCACGCGTGTTTGAGCCAGACGGTGACACAATATAGAAATGGAATTTAAATATGAGCCCGCTGCTGTTTTTATTATCCTCATCATTTTAATTATTTGTCCATTCGATTTTTTTGACATGTCTCCTCTCTTTACATCTTCCTCCCCTCCTGTCTGCGTCTGATTCCTTCCTGTGTGTGTGTGTGTGTGTGTGTGTGTGTGTGTGGGGGGGGTGGTATAGAAGGCCTCCATCACCTCCTCCCTAATGTAAAATGTGTGGGCTAAACCGCTTTGCCACCAATTATACTAATTTCACTTCTGCCTAAATTGTTTTGTTGTTCTGGTATGCAAAGATGCTCAGAGAGGGAAGATTGAGGGGCATTACTGCAGGGCTCAGCGCACAGCTTTTCCCCCCTCAGAGACTGGGCACTGCCAGCACTGGCTAGGACAGGAGTGTGTGTGTGTGTGTGTGTGTGTGTGTGTGTGCGCGCACGTGCCTGCACAGGCTAGCATGCGTGCTAACATCTTTGTAAACACTAAAATGCTTTTGCTTATGTTCACGTTAGTGGGTGCATGTGTTTGTGTGTGTGTGTGTGTGTGTTTGTGTGTGTGTGTGTGTCCAGGCTAGCATATGTGCTGCTAATGTCTTTGTAAATACTGTGCTTATGTTTGTGTTAGCGTGTGTGTGTGTGTGTATGAGAGTGCGAGAGCACGTGTGCGCGTGTGTGTGCGTGCGTGTGTGTGTGGGGGTTAATGTTCAAAAACACTCTTTCTATTTTAACTTTCTTCTATCTCAAACACTTAGTTCCGATTTCCTGACACGAAGACACGACCACGCCCACGACGAATAGACACGTGAACTTGACCAAGCGATGCGCTAGAAGGACAGACAAACCGAAAACCACTTTGAGCCGCTCCTCAACCTGCAGGCGCGGCGGGACCAGGGAGTGAGCCCTCTGGATGCCGAAGCACAGAGAGAAGCTTGATGTGGTGTCTCCCATCAGCAGACAGACATAATACCCCCCCCACCCCATCTCCTACGCAGTCAGACGCTAGCCTAGTCAGACGCTAGCATAGTTAGCCATGAAAGGGACCTCACATACTGTACAAAAATAAATAAACATGAGAACACCCATGGGGAAAAGCACCAACCATCAGAAATCGGAGGCCGGTTTCGTCTTCTTTGAGGGGAGAGTGAGGGGAGGGGGGCCGGCGGTGGCGGTGATTGGGGTTGGTGGATGGAGGGGTTGGGTGGGGGGTGGTCGTGGTTTTCGGTGTTGGGGGGGGGGGGGGGGGGGGGGGGGTTGGGGGATGGCAGCCGGGTCCTGAGAGCTTGTCTGTCAACGTGTCTCCCCTTCACTCTGACAATAGCTCAGTGTCATGTCCGCTGCGGGCGGCGAAGGCATAAAGAACGTGCCTGCCCACGCTTCGGCCATGCTGGCTTATGACTTACCAGAGGCTCTTCTGTCCCTGTGCCTTTCCTTCGTCATATTTAACTTTCTCCCTGTGTCTCTCTCTCTCTCGCTCGCTCTCGCCCTCGCTCTCGCCGTAATCCCGCTGAATTTTACTGCTGACTCGTATGTGCTTCCGGGGCGACAATATGTCGATTTGATGGCGATTTTTGGGACAGTGTGTTGCATTGCGCGACATTTAATTTCATTCCATTCCATTCCATTATGCGCCATTGTACGGACACTTTCGTTTAGACTGATACACATATTTGTCATTCGTGATCAAACCCAGTGTGCGTCTCACGCCACCTCACCACGCCAGAAAAAAAAACACAAAACAGACACAAAACAGATACTAGTATGTGTTGGAAGTTTCACTCATTTTGGTCCTCTTTGGAGTTGGAGGCTGTTTTTTGGTATCGTTATTGGCCTGTTCCCACCAAACGCGGCGCAATTACATACAAAGCAAATGCAATGATGTGACTAGGCGCGGGTGCCGCAAAAGACGTTAAAACGTGTCATCTTGATGAAAAAAATGTGTGAGTAAACACAAGTGAACCCCCAGTCAAACTCACGCAATTAACGCCAGGCAAAAAAAAGGGGTTCTGCGTTTGGTGTGAACACTCGAGACTTACCTGTACAAAAGGCAAGTCGTAGATAAAGAGTTGAGTCTCTTATCAAATTAGACGGGGACAATATATCGCGTGTGGCGTACACTGTTGCGTGAAGCAAAGCCACCGTCATGCATGTGGAGGAAAAAAAACAAAAAAGGCATGCAAACCCATGGCAGCTTGTGGAGAAACAAACAAGAGTCCGCTCTGTAATTGTAAACATGGAGACAAAGAATGCATCAAGGGGGCACAGGATGCACACATGCACACGGACATGGACACATAAGAGACATGAACGCACACGCAAGCAGACGGATAAACAGACACACACACACACACATGCACATAGACACACACATAGGCACACACACATCCACGCGCACACACACACACACACACACACACACACATATAAACACACACACACGCACACAGATACAAACACACACACGCACACACAAATCCACACACACACACACACACACAAACACACACACGCACACACATACAAACACACACACACACAAATTCACACACACACACACACACACACACACACACACACACACACACGCACACAGATACAAACACACGCACACACACACATGCACACACATACAAACACACACACACACACACAGATTCACACACAAAAGGAGAGGAGATGGTTAAGTTAATGGCGGTTGCGTGAGTCAGAGGAGTCTCTGCTGTCTGGTCTGTGTCCTGTCTGAACTCAGGGAGGCACCGCTATGATCTCATTCAAATACTTCATCTCTTCTCTCTGTTTTCCCTTTTAACTCCGATCCTGATAGACAGACTAATATTTGCATCGCTTGTATTTGTAATCAGCGACATAAACAAATAAATGAGTTTATTGCCACAAAGCGTTCTTTTGTGTGTGTGTGTGTGTGTGTGTGTGGTATTTTCCAAAGGCCATCAAAAGGCTTGGGGTACCATCTAATCCATTGATTGTAGGCCCTTTTATATGTCACTTTGTATTTTGTATTTATTTATAAAATGTGATTTATTTGATACATTCGGATCTGCGTCGTCAACATTGAAACGGTCGACTGACCTGAGGTCTTTCGCCCAATCAAGTGACACCACACTGGAAGCAATGGCTATCTGCCCTTTTTTTTTTTTGATTGGATGTCGTCTCTTTCAGGAGGAACCTCAGACGACGCCCTGCCAGCCCGTCGAGGTGTGCGTCCGCTGCCTGAGGGCCGTCCGGGACAAGCTACCCAGGGGCCTCTATTCGGTCAGCGTCAGCCTCCGCGGTCGTCTCGGGGGTCCGGCCCTCTCCTGGTCGGGGGCCGAGTCCGACGCTGGGGCCGAAAACACGGAGCCGGTGGAGCACGGCGGCCGCTTCTACGACGCCGCGCTGCACGTCAACCAGAACCTACGCATGGTGAGGCCAGTGTTCAATAGAGCGAAACAACAAGTCAACACAGGATCCTCTGGTGATGGGAAACGGCTGATAAAGCATCTGTCCCGTGCGTCCGTTTGACCTCTTTATGGTCTCTAGATTACCTCTCTGAGGTTTATCAATGCTCCGAATCTACCAGGGAATGTGGCTTTTGAGAACTCAACAACTTCAGCGGTTGGACAACTTCAGCGGCACGTTAGCGCTTGCTGTATGTATGTATGTATGTATGTATGTATGTATGTATGTATGTATGTATGTATGTATGTATGTATGTATGCATGTATGTATGTATGTATGTATGTATGTATGTATGTATGTAACGACAACAGATCTCTTCAACCTGCCTATATGACTTTGACATATTACATTAGATTCAACTTTATTATCATTAGGCAGAGTACAGGTCAAATCAAAAAGTCGATGAAATGCATCTAACCAAAAGTGCAAATGTGGTATTACAGATATGTAGGAAATGTAAGTGCTACCGCAGTGCTACAGCAAAGTCATGCAGTGGAGACACTATACAAACACTAGTGCAAATGTAAGGTTGTATGAACAGTATGTGTGCGTTTGGTATGTGCACACCAACATATGTACAGTTGGTTATATGCAAATGTACGGTTATATGCAAATGTCAGGTTGTATGTGCAGTAGGTCAGGGTACATGCTCTAAACACATTCCTATCCTGCAGTATTTCCTTCTGCCAGTGATAAGGGAATTGCTGTTAAACTAAAAGAAACGTTGACGTTGAAGTTGCAGTCCTAAAGTTAACACAGCTTTGCTTTTTCAAAGTACCCTTTGACTGAAAGCACGTAGCGGCCATCGACTGTTCTTGAACAGATGTTGCCGGGGCTTTGATGATGGGAACGCGATGTACATGTTGAGAATGTACTGTCTATATGCTATTCTATGAATCCTCTGCTCCTCCCTCTTCTCTTTCAATGACCTTGCATCATTTCCTGTGCATGGATTATATTAGCATATTGACAGGAAATGGCAGCTCACCAATGTAAACTGACCTATAAAGGAAGAAAGGCATAACTCGTATAACATTTGTTTCAATGACATTGAATGGATATTGCTAAAAAATGCCTGCATGTAAACATAGGTTATCTTATGATAACCTTAGGAATGAACAGCGAGTACATATTCTTATTTTTGTATATTTCTGAGCTGTACAAAAGTACATCGGTATTATTTACTATCTGTTGTTTATTAGATTTAGCGTTTACCTTTATGAAAAAGAAAGAACCGAAGTGACCTGGGCTTTAAGGAAAAGGAGAGCGGGAGAGCCGGTGCCTGTGACATGTTTCTATCCCCTATTGAGACTAATGTGTTTTTATTCAACAGGGGAAGGCTAGAATCAGTTTGTGATTTGTGTCTATGGGAGTTCATTCAATAAGCAGACCTCCTTTATTGAAGTGATGCTTGGGAGAGGCTGCTTCAAATACAGCTCTTTGAGGTGCACTCTGTGTTGGGGAAAAAAAAGAGCAACATCAATACAAAAAACATATCCCTCATCTGAGAGCAATTTTGACACTGAGCGGCTCTGAATTAAAACACTCTCTCACTTCCAATTGGACGACGGAAGGCTTTTTGATGTGAGATCCAATAGAAAGCGATCACCGAAATGTGATCACAAAACGGGGCATAATGTATTCAAGACACAACATAAGTTAATACAAATGCATTTAAGTAAAGAAACATCAGATTCTAGCAGCTGTTCAAAATAACTTTACGATTTACGACTTACTTCACTATACCAACCCTTTTTTTTCTCATATGCCGATTCAAATCAATAATTAATTCATTCAATTGGCACATTTAGGAAGCTACTGCAAGGTTTAAAATGGACAAAAACAAATAAACAAAAACACATCTTCTAGGAGCCCGCACAGTAATCTTCCTGAAACCCACATGGCCTACTCTCTCGTTGTGTTGCCTTAGCTTTTGGATTATGAAGTGATGTGTTTATTCACTGCTGCTGTGTGCACAATGCATACAGATTCACAGGAAAACTAAAAAAGTCTGGCGTCGCACATACCCACTTGCACAGACACACCTACACACACACTCACATGCACACACTTACACGAACACACACACACACACACACACACACACACACACACACACACACACACACGCACACACACACACACACACACACACACACACACACACACATACGCTTATGAGCACTAAATCCATCAAGAAATCTCCCCCCTGTTCCCATGAAGTCATGCACATGCTCACATTTAGTGGCAACTCTAAAGGCCTTAACTGGGGCATTTAGCATGTGTGTGTGTGTGTGTGTGTGTGTGTGTGGACACAGTCAATGTGCTGAAGTGGGTGTTTTCATAGAGCTCCGACATCCTGATAATATTGTCTTTGGTTCCCATCTGACTGAGAGATTTTTTTTTTTTGGCAAAAACTGTACGCCGACCTCGCTGGAAAGAAAAACTGGGATGTGTTTCAGCGGTAGAAAAGGTTTAAGGAAACGCCTCCTGTCACTAACCCACCCCATCCTCCTTCTCAGGAGGATGGGGCCTTCTCTTGGTTGTTGTTGTTGTTGTCCTGGATTGTATGGTGACGTACAACGCTGATCAGATTTGTCTGCGTCTGTCAGAATCAGGCTCGACTCTTTTCTCTCGTCCTCTCCCCCGCTGTCTTTCTGTGTCTCTCCTTTTGCTTTTTTCCTCCCTCCCTCTCGCTCTCTCTCCCTCCGCTTGCCCACGTTATAGCGTGTGATGTGGGGATGTTTTCAGTGCCTTCGAAAGAGGAAATGAGGAATTAGCTATAGTAGGAGGAAGCCAGGAGCTTATTTTCTTTTTTTCTCTTCTTCTCCCTCTCTCCCCCTCTCTCTCTCTCCCTCTCCCTCCCTCTTTTTTTTGTTCACTCTCAGCTTTGTGTGTCTGAGGTTGGAATTAAAAGGAAAATAGGGATAGTGTGGAGTTTAGAAAGCAGCGGTCTTGTGGAATCTGCCGAATGGGAACATTTGAACGTTGGAGGGGTTCAGGCCCACGGTCTTTGTTTCAGTACGTGGGATGGAAATAAAAACATCGATATCTGAAAATGTCTGAAAAAAAACGGAGATGATGAAGATGGAGAAAGCAGTTAAAAAAACAAAGGCGGTAGAGATGGAATGAATTGGGGGAGTAAATGTGGAGATACGGCCCCTACGCTGTCCCCCTCGTGAAAGCTTTGTTCTGGCTCCATGGTCCTGGGTCTGCTTTCTTTGCTTTACTTTACTTGTATTTGTGATGTTTTATTTCATTTTAATTTAATTTTTCTTTAACTTAAGGAAAGACAGCAGATTGAGCTTTAATTAGTATTTGTTGGCATCGGAATTGTACACAATCCTCTGTCTTGTCTATTTTATTTTCAAGATGGACACAATCTGGTTAGAATGAAATGTGATAGTGTTAATCTTGTAGGAGTCTTCTCGCCATGCAGCAGTTTGTGTGTGTGTGTGTGTGTGTTTGTTTTTCTTGCTTTGTCCACTTGAAAAAAGCCTGCATTACTTTACTACACGTGCAGACAAAATAAATACACAGTAAATGGGGCAGTGAGGACCCCCCCCACACACACACACACACATGCACGAGCGCCCATACACACTGCACACAGAAACATGGCTCACACATCCATGGCAACATGAGACATGCACATTACTATTTATATGGGTCGTATTTCTTGCAGTAAATTAATAAAATGAAATATTCTCAATATCCATAATCTGTGATATTATGCCATAAATTTGTGTCCTGATTCAGACAGTACTACCCATCATTTTACAGGTGCACACCAAAAGCAGATTAGCAGGGGGGGGGAGTGGGATAGACACGCATGATGAATGTCTTAACAAGTGCGCCGAATTTTCCATTACAACTAATAAAGGGATCAAATATTCCCTCCACTTGATGGATGGAGTGGCCCACACCGCACCGTCAGTTCATTTTTTAAGCAAACCCACCACTCTGGGTGGGTAAATAAAGGTGTGTGTTTGTGTGTGTGCGTATGTGTGAAAAAGTGTGTTTGCCATTGACTGCTAATTACTAATGTTTATGTATTCTTTCTCCCCTTGCGTGCCATATGTTAGGGGGGCCACGTCTCAACCGCACACACACACGACAACCGTTGTTTTTTCAAATTAGCATCGGCGACAACAGCAACCTAAAGCGGGCAGTTGAGTGGCTGTGGACAGTTGAGCGCGTGCAAACATAGGATAGGAGGAGGACTCGAGTATAGGATGCAGAAGACTCTGCACCCCTGAGGGCTGCTCCGGTCCGGTTGGTGTGGCACCGGGTTGTCTGTTTGTGATTGTTTGCGTTTGTGTGTGAGTGTGTGTGTGTGTGTGTTTTGTTTGCGTATGGGTGTAGGTGCCAGTTTGCCTGTACACACTCAATGTTTCTTTGTATGTCATTTTGTATTTGTGCGTGGGTTAGCATGTGACGCCCGGGGGTGCATCCCTTGTCTGGGTCTTTTTGCATACGTACGTGTATGTGTGCATGCATCCGTATACACGTTTTTTTTTTTGTGCTTTTTTGGTGTGCTCCTTAAAGTACAATTGAAAGCCCAGTTTCAGCTCAAATTCCAACATACAGTATATATTTTAGTAAGGGACAAAACGGCATTGAAGATCACTATGTTCAAGTGCATAGAAGACATGCAACGGGCACCTTCACTGAATTTCAGGGACCCGTGCCGGCTGTGTGTGCAGGTTTTGCCGTGCGAGGTGGTCCCCTCTGCAGTGCTGCTGTTCCAGCTGGTGGCCCAGCCGTGGGGCGGCGTCAGCCACGTGAGCTCTGTGGTGGCGTGGGGGGCTTTCCCCGTGTGTGATGCCAGTCTCGGCCTGCTACAGGGCAGGTAGGGGACACTGCCAGTGGAGGAATGCACCACATGTACATGTATATGCTTTTCATTGTTAATGTTGTTATTTATTTTTTGTATTATATTTATATTAGGGCTGCATCATGGGATGTTTTGTTTGGCGATACTCCGCCATATTGAGAGGACTCAAAGAGAGTTGTAGTACCGTAAAATCCTAAATCAACGTAATTATACCGTAACCTAGACTAATGAAAACTTTGTTTTGCCACGTCTCGCATGAGAAACGCTGTGGCAGTTTCAAACACAGCAATGTCTCCCCATATTGACAAATTCACGATTAATGACCAAAAAATGACCAAACATATTTACTACCAACAATATAACTAAGATGCAATGCTCATATGCTTCCAAAATGGAGGCAGAGATGTGACGTCACAATGTAGCCCTATTACATTTTTTTAAATTTTTCCCCCAAACAATTCTGGACATACAATGCAATCTTTCATCCTACCGTCTGGGCTATGCTCAATGCTAATTCTCATAGTTTCATTGTTTAATTGTTGGTGGGAATAACTCATGACTTGATTGTCTGTCTGGGGTGTCTGAGTCATCTTGACAGTCTGTGTGCTCAGGTTCAAAAGCCCGCTTCTCAGGGGTCAGCCACGCCCACAGCTGGACCAGTTCAGGAAGATTGAAGCCCTCCTGTGTTCTGATCTGGATCACTGGCTCTGCAACCTGTATTTCCAGGTGTGTGTGTGTCTGCCTACATGTGTGAATTATTTTATTTACATTGCACAATTCACACAGTTCAATATGGTGTGTATGCAAATGTTTTTTTGTGTGCATGTAATTATTTCTTAATTAATTAAACATCCACATGTGATGCAATGCATCTGATTCAACTGAAACCCACAGCACTTCTTGATAATGTGGATAAGCTTACGTTTGCCTTTAAAATGAGGTCTTATTGATTCACACAAGGGAAACAATGTTTTTCCAAAGTTTGGCCTTGATAAAAGTAAATGAAATAAGATGTCATTTAATTCACCCCCTCTTTAGTTTTCCACCAAGTTTGCTGACTGATGAGTCAATGGAAAACTAAATAATTTAAAATCGGTAGCATCTCTGTAAACAGAGCTTTATGTTTATTGTAATGTTTAGTCTCTAAAACACACACACGCACGCACTCACCCACACACGATAATTCTCCTCTACATTTCCCTCTTTGCTTCTCTCTAGGTGAAGAGGCTGCCCTGCCATTCCTCGACCTCCACTGTACGACACACGCCTCCTCCTCCTCCTCCTCCTCCTCCTCCTCCTCCTCCTCCTCCTCCTCCTCCACCCATCCCAACACCACCAGCCCTGCACAACCGTCTCCCACTCCAGCAACCCCATCCACACTGCCAGACCGAATCCCCACTTCACACCCGGTCCCGACCTCCAGCCGACTCCCAGCTCCGTCCTCCACACCTCCAGCAGAACCCCCGGCCCCCCCGGGCCGCCTCCCCTCACGCGGGTCCCGGCAGCAAGTCGCAGGAGGTCACCTCCGCCGCCGTGGAGCGGCAGCCCTCTTCCCGGGGGTCTCCTCTCCAGCTGTCAGCTGACTCAGCCTGCTCCTCCTCATCCCTGCCAGGTAGGGGTCCAGCACCGGTACCCGCACCCCCGCCACCACCACCGACACCCACATCCCTGACTAAGCCACAGTGGGGTGCAAATGTCATCCTAATGTCGCAGGCATGGGAACGGGGAAGAGTGGCAGGTCTCCATTAGGTCCTCTGCTGTGAATATGCTGGAGGGCAGGGTTGGGTGAGAACCAAAATAATAATAATAATAATAATAATAATATATTATATATATATATATATATATATATATAGTTCGAACACATCGTGTATGTTCTGTTCTTATGCTAAATTTAATAGATGGAGCTGTTGTGGTGTTTGGGGCAAATATTTGCTCAGCGAGTCACATGCTCTTTTAATTGCCTTCAACTTGTAACACCTCCAGATCCATGTTTCTGATAAAAGGCACACATTACATAAGTCAATAATTCCTCTTCAGTGTGAACCTAATAAACAGGGTAAATAAATGCATGTATTTAGTTAAACCAATACAATGACATGTTTTCCCCCTTGTTGATATATGGACATGATGTGTTTTTGCAGGTATTAAAAAAAACTTGAACATTAAATTTAACATACAATACATCTCATCCTTATAACGTATAAGGATTCATGAGGCATATGATTTGACTGCAATTGATGCCAACATGTAAAAGCTAATTATATTATTAAACCACACAACGTTCCTTATCCATCGTAATTATTTAACAAAAAAATAAATATAATAATGGAGCTTTTTGCAGATCGTTGTGATTATTCACTTGGGATGACATCAATTGTCTTGACAACAGAGTCAGACTCAGGTCCATTTCCTTTCCTTAAGGTTAATGAGTTAAAGTTAAAGCAAGGTTACTGCCCTGAGCAACTCATCTGTCCAAATGTATACACTCTCACTGCACTCATTTGTTTAAAATGTCTCCCGAAAAATAATATTTAAATAACTAGGAGACAGTTCATCCGGGGCCACACTTAAAATAAACCACACTTAAAATAAACCAATTTATAGTTATAGAATTACAGCCACAGTATTGATCTAACTAATTCATTTTCAAAGACGCCAGTGGGGAAAAATAGTATGGTGAGCTAGCCTGACTTCTCAGGCTATTCTGTCTCCTTTCAGCGTAATATATGCCTTGTCTATCCTGTTTTCCGGTATATAGCCTTAGCTTATTCAAACAATGATCTGTTTAAAACTACCTTTCTTTCATTTTAATCTGTTGAGATCCACACAAAACTGACTGTGTTTTGATTCTTTGGAAGTTTATGCAGGTTAGTGCAGTATCAGACTGTATCACATCTTTGTTACAGTCGCTGTTGTTTAAGGTATCTGTGACCTTAACAAGAAAGACTTTGAAGAGTCCACCGCATAAAAGCGAAGTGATGCATTACCATTCTCCCATTTGAAGAATGGGAGAATGGGAGTGTCTGTTTCTCAGGACTTCCTGGTTGTGTCGATAACGAGGACAACTTTGTTATTACTCTTACTGTGTTCTCCCGGTTGGCCGACATAATTTCTATGGGTTTGGGTCTACATGGTAATTGCTCATCATTCCTTTATTACTTGTGTAGTGGGTGGAGGCCAGGGTGTTTCATTGCTCTTGCCAAAAAGTACATTTTCCACCAGGTGGAGAAACAGTTCTCACCTATCGCTACCCCTTCCCACGGCTCATTTGGTATTGATCAAGCACCGAAAACGGTGCATCTAGGATTACTGTTATTAATACATCTTTTTTTTTTTTTTTTTGCCGTGCACGGCTCATCTTTATTTAACAGTCTTCAAAAGTTTCTGGGGTGCTCAGCTTTAAACATCACACAGGCTTTTTAATTACAAATGAGTTGTGACAGGTCTGCTGGGTAGCACCCTGGCCCATTTTAAAACGTGATGCCGGCTGACAGCTCGGCAGTGTTCTCCCAGCGCCGGAACATGTGGAAGAAATTGGTCTTTTACATTTCACAGCTTGTCGCTTCCTCCGCCGGCTGACCTGTGACCCCCCACTGAGATCCTTACACCCACAAGGGAAGTGTCCCAAACGAGCAGGCTGCCTTCGCCAGTGCAGGCAGTGGAGGGGTGGTGGGGGGCTTGGTGGGTGGGTGGGTGAGGGAAGGGTGATGGTGGTGGTGGTGGAGAAGGCCGTCACCATGGGAGATTTATGTTCTGCCGCACATGCCAAGTGGGTACCAGGTTTCCTACGGCCGACACACACATGCACGCACGCACGCGCGCACACACACACACGGTAAATGCTGCATATGCAGAGTAGGCTAAACATGAAAATGCCTGTACACAAACACATACACACCGACATCGACACACACATTTAGACACACACGCAATCCACCTGCATGTGATTGCTTTGTATGCGTGCATACACACCTGCAGCTATACACACACACACACACACACACATACACGCACACACACAGATCCACCCAGTGAGCCAGGTGAGGCGGTGTTTTTTGGAAGGTGAACCTGATCCATAAGTGGAAACACAAAACGGATCAAAAGGAGTCCCGGGTGACGCCTCGTCCACACGGCTGCCTGAGCCGACCTGACAGGCCGGAGACTCTTGCATGCGGATCCGTTCACGTTGCATTACTTCTGGAGCACATTACGGCCTTCAGATAAGGAATAAGGGGAAGCGGGGGAGGTGTGGGTGATTACGTCAAGGCCAAAGCACGTGATTGGACGGACGCACCTAGCCCTTTCAAAAATACCCAAAAAATGTGAAGTCCAATTCAGGGAAGAGGAGAATTACACCCCTCACTCACCCCCTCCTAGTTTTTCTCGGGTGGTTTGTCAAAGTCTGTCTTGAGTTTTTTTTAAAAAAAATTACGTTTCCTTCCTTTATTTTGAAGGATGGGAGTCTTGGAGTGGCTTCTCGGTTTGTACCAAGATTTACATTGTGGCCCGCTGCCTCTGAGTGGGCTGCAGTGAGCGCACAGGGAGAGCCCTCGTCCTCCTGACAGTCAAGACAACGGCTTTTCCTTTTTTCTTCCTTTTTGATTCCTCAGGCTTTTTGATTCCTTGGACTTAATTAATCCCTTCAGACAAAGCCTTCATAGTGTCTGTTACCGAACAAAAGTTGACATCCCATTTTAACTTTGACAAGTTTTAACTCAGGCGATTATTAATTGACGACGCTGTACTGTCTAAAATGAACGGGATGTTGGATAAAATATTTCTACCCTTTTTTTTTTTCTTTAACTCAACCAATCTTATTTAGTCATCTTAATAACGTCCGTTTGCCATATTTAACACTGGGAACCGCTGGGGGCTTCTGTGGGTTCAGTGACCTTTCACATTAAAAGCGTGATCCAGTTACATTGGGTTTGTTTGAAAGCAAATGACTAATTAGATTGCGGCCTTTTTGATAGTTTCATAGTGAATCAGTGGCTGAGTCCACCCTAAAGTGTACATATGCTTTCCCTTTTTTTTCTTTACTCCTTTTTTGAGGCAGTTGATGGTTTTGAGTATTTCTTCTTATTTATGATGTAATCTGACCTCTGCTTCTTTCATTCAGAGACCCCCCCCAACCCCCCCCCCCCCCCCCCCCCCCGACCCAAATATAATTGCATCACTATCTCTTGACACATGCACACACACACACACACACACACACACACATGCACGTACACACACAAGCATACACACAAGCATACACACACACCTTACATCAACTCATTAATCAGTCTTATGGATGGATTTGACCTTTGTTGTGTCACAGCTCGTTTGCGGAGAGCACTTGTGTAAACTAGCGTTAACTTACACACGGCGCATCTGCTAAACAACCCTGGGGGGGCGGGGGGGAGACAGTTAAATAGGACAGGACAAACAAAGTGTGTACAGGGTGGTCAACCCAACCGA
The DNA here is from genome assembly GCA_030340625.1 of Merluccius polli. Taxonomy (NCBI): domain Eukaryota; kingdom Metazoa; phylum Chordata; class Actinopteri; order Gadiformes; family Merlucciidae; genus Merluccius; species Merluccius polli. The sequence continues at coordinate 45,737 of JAOPHQ010003453.1, forward strand.
AGGTGTTTGTAAGCCTCTGAAATGTGTTGAGTTGAGTCGTTCACTTAGTTTGTTTCTCTGTGGTCGCAGAGGTGCACGCATTTCCAACAAAGTTAAATAACAATCGTCATAAACGGGGGAGAACGAGTAGGTTTTAAAAGTGCTTGAGGAGTTTTTAGGTGTTTGTGTGTGTGTGTGTGTGTGTGGGGAGGGGGGGTATATGTGTGGGTATATTTTGTTGTTTGTGAAATGAACAAGCAGTGAATCATGGAGATATGATTAAATCCCGTATTGCAACATGGGGAGCGAACCGAGGCTTCATGTAACACTGCAGCTCAAAGCTCAGGGGTAATCAGTCATTCACTGACCTTCGATTCCCGGGTAACTTTGGACCAATCACAGGGCAATTAGGGGCCCAGGTGAGACAGAGCCGGCGATCTCAGTGCGTCGCCTCTCAACCCACTAGTGAAAGAGGGGCCCCCACAGTGATACAGCCCTCGGGCCCCTGGTTTTTCCTTTTTTTTCTCTGCCTGTATGGCTGGAGAAAGGTGTGTGTGTGTGTGTGTGTGTCTGTGTGTGCGTGCGTGTGTGTGCGTGCGTGTGCGTGCGTGCGCGCGCACGAACGAGTGATCTATCTCTGTGTTATGAATTCCTCTGCCTGTGTCCCTGTACACCAGTGTGTGCCTGTGTGTCCTGATGTGTGTGCTTGTACATCGGCGGGCCATGTCCATGTCCGTATGTTGCTGCGCTTTTTTTTTTCTTCACATATATATATATATATATATATTACTATTTTTTTTATTTCTGCTGGCTGGTCGGAGCAGGGCGCTGGGCAGAGTTGTGGATAACAAGGGCTTTGTTGTTGGCCTTGGGTGCCTGGAGAGCCAGTGGTCATGGCAGCTCCTCGGCTCTGAGTTCATGGACGTAGCCTGTAGCCGTCCGCTGTAGCTGCCCCCGCGCTCACACCGCTTCCATCTGAGCAGCAGCCGCAACAACAACAACAGCAGCAGCGGGTCCTGGACGTAATGAGTGTACAACCACATGTTGTGGTGGTGGTGGGCTTGGGAGTGTGTGTGTGTCTGTGTGTGTGTGTGTGTGTCCTTGGGAGTGTGTGCGTGTGTGTGTGTGTCAGTGTCAAGTTGTTTGTAGTTGCTGTAGATCCATGTATTAAATGTATGTATGTATGTGTGTGTGTGTGTGTGTGTGTGTGTGTGTGTGTGTGTGTGTGTGTGTGTGTGTGTGTGTGTGTGTGTGTGTGTGCGTGCGAGCGAGTGTGTGTTGTTGTCCACCCATAAAACCATCTTAAGTCATGGAGTGTGTGTGTGTGTGTGTCTGTGTGTGTGTGTGTGTGTGTGAGACTAGCCAATAGCGGTCAGCTGCCCTCGCCCCTTTACTCTTTTACCCGCCTGAACTGTCTCTGCAGATTTACACAGAACACACAACATGAGCACCATGGTATACAGTACACACACACACACACACACAGGCTAGCAGCAAAATGTACTTCGAATATACAGTAGCCTACATCTCAATAGCAACGTCTATCAGACTTCATGTAAGGTTTTTGTTTGTATTCAAATAGAAATCTGGGCAAATAGAAGTTATTGTTGTTTGTAACATTATGGTCAGTGTGAGTCCAGTATGATCCATACTATTCATACTACTATGATCCATCACTTTGTTCAATGATTGTTCATGTTTTTCATTCCAATGAGACAACTTGTTATAGTAATGCATCACTTTGCTTTTACGCAGTGGACAGTAAGTACTCCAACGGATTGGGAT
>JAOPHQ010003453.1:52500-110000 GCA_030340625.1 Merluccius polli
ACTCTCTGACATGTTCTCCACGTACCGAGCGAATTCAAATGATCAGCAGTGTGTCCTGCCAACAACTGAAGACACTGGGACTGTCTTGAGGAAAGGTTAGAAAAAATAATGATACAAAAAACAAACACACAAGAATCCGAGCAAGGCTTCACACACAAAAGGAAGCACAATTAGATGTCTCCCGCAATTATTCGTGCTTTTTTTTGTCCTTTTTTTTTTCTTTTTTACACCCCACTGGCACAGCTTTATTCAGTGAGATAATTCAGGTGTGTTGTGACGGTGTTGAAATGAGGCCCTGCATGCACACGCACGCACGGCCGCACACGCACACACACACACACACACACACACACACACACACACACACACACGCACACACTGGCGAACAGCGCTGCAGTTATTGACTTTATCTTTATAAGCACACATTATGGGGTGTCGCTGTGCTGAGGGCTACCATTCTCTCATCGTTTAATCAGAGCATTAGCGCGGAGAGACGCAGCGTCGCTCGCCTCCGCCATGTAGTTAAAGACACCCCCATCCCCACCCCCATCCCCACCTCCCCACCCATCTCATCTCTGGGTTAGATTCGTATCCCTGCCCACCCGCTGTGCTGTTGGAGTTTCTTTCCTGAGCAGTGGCAGTAAGAGAGAGCCAGCGACACAGTACAACAAGTCAATGTTTACTGAAAAATATCTAGTTTTTGTAATGCCTTACTGATGTCTTTGTTGTGTGTTTGTATACTGTGTATTGTATATTGCATATAGTTTTTGTGTTTGACTATGTGTGTGTGTACGAGGCTGTGTAGGTGTATGTGTATGTTATGTGTGTGTACTTTAAAGGCGTGTGCGTGCATGTGCGGGGTGCGTGTTTGTTATATATGTGTGTTGTGTATGTGTGTGGGTTTTATGTGGGATTTAAATGTTTGTGTCTGTGTATATCTGCACGCGTGTGTGTGTGTGTATGTGTACTGTACTTTTACATAGAACCCAGGACAGGCGTTGCATATATTGAGGGATATTACTGCCATCTATTGAACCACATGCGACTGAGCCCACTCAGTCTGTTTTGTCACCGGGTCTGAGCGTCTCATTTTCACACAAATGTGATCAAAATAAATTCAACACCAGGATCCACTTTGTCTAAACAGCAAATGACCAGGAAAATATATGGATCTGACTAATGCCTGGAACACAATCAGTTAACATGAGATTCATATGGAATGCAGACGTTACCTTATTACTCCAGTAAATAGAGATGACCTTAGTAACGACATGGCAACGTTACCTTATTACTCCAGTAAATAGAGATGACCTTAGTAACAACATGGCAACGTTACCTTATTACTCCAGTAAATAGAGACGACCTTAGTAACGACATGGCAACGTTACCTTATTACTCCAGTAAATGGAGACGACCTTAGTAACGACATGGCAACGTTACCTTATTACTCCAGTAAATAGAGACGATCTTAGTGATGACATGGCAACATTACCTTATTACTCCAGTAAATAGAAATAATCTTAGTAACGCCATGGCAACGTTACCTTATTACTCCAGTAAATAGAAATAATCTTAGTAACGCCATGGCAACGTTACCTTATTACTCCAGTAAATAGAGTCGATCTTAGTAACGACATAGCAACGGGGAAGCTTTCTAAACGTAGTCCCATCCGAGTCCGGTCCAAGTTGACAGTTATTAACGTTTCGTTTAGCGCATTAATGTTTAGACCAGTATGGTCTAAACATAAGAATGCTTATGTTAAGATCACGTCATAGCCGTGCATGTTATTGAAACATAATGCACACCTCCCCAGCCAATCAGAATCGAGTATTCACCTGGGCCATGGTATGAGGTGTGTTAATAGTGTCACTTTTAGTAGCGGAAGTCATCATTTTAATTATTTGATATGGGCAAACATTGGGTTCTTCCTTCCTGGCTGTAGCCAGAGTCGTTCTGTTTTGTTTACACTCATTTGCATATTCAAATGAACTGCATATCTCAAAAAGGAAAAGAAACTGGCAATTCCCACACCTCAAAAACACCTCAAACCTGAAATCTTCATAACCCTGAACCACACATTCCCCAGGATAAACACAACCCAACCTTTTTAGACGGCATGTATTGACAACTTAAGAGAGTTAATTTGGGGAAAACGTGCCAAAGTGTAGACTTCTTTCACTTTATTTTTTATGAGTTTGTGTTGCAGCTGGCATGTGTTTGAACAGGCATACGAGACTCCTGGAGACCTGCTGATATATCCCACGTCGACAAGCAGTGTCCAACCCACCCCCCCACCACCACCCCCCTGATATAGAATAGCAACCGTGGAAAATCAAAGAGCCTGATTCAATACAACCGTCGTAATTTGAGAGTGCCAATTTACACGCTGCTCGACGGCCAGGGAAGAAACTTTCTGGGTGGGTAAACAAACGCAAACAGACTGCATTCATTTGTCACTTTAAACCAAACCTCAAGCTGCGGTTAACACTGCATATACACTACATTGAGATCAGCTGGCATTGTTGCAATTTCAACAGTTAAAAAAAACAAACTGAAATGTAACTTCACTTTCAAAACATTAAGTTGATAGCATCAAACAAGAAAGTTGGAAGTTTCATGCTCCATAAGTTTAAGTCCAGACTTAAACTTTCCATAAGTGTATTGCGGCCACGGTACTCCCAGAGTATTGATTCTGTAAAATAGCAAGCTTTAGAAAACCGCTTTTCTATTCTTAACTATTTTTTTCTTCATTTGTGGAAACGGTTTCTATTGATCCCAATATAAAAACAAAAAAGCACAAATTCTTCTTCTGTTGGTCTAAGCATTCACGTGTTTCTCATATTAATTAGGCTGTGCATTGTACCTCAACAATGTCACCCAACACTTATTTTTTTCCCCTCTCCTAGTCTGGATTTGAGGAGAGCAACCTCTTTTAATCAAAGTCATTCTCACGTAGCAATTAGATCTAATTAGTCCAATTATCAAGATTCTAATTACATTGAAATGTACCCCCCAAATCTCATATCAATTATAGTATAGCTGTGACTTGTCCTGATCAGGGGACACGCCGAGTTAGAACCACGGAAGAAGAGGGGAGGTTGGCTCAGACGGTGACATCACTGTCATCCTCCAGAGGACTGACAGCTCCATGATAGGCTCCATCACAGACGGTTCAATACAGCCAAACATGGGGAGGGGGCGGGACTCTTCAGATATCTGTGATTGACTGCTACGTTTTCTGCATATGATTTAATATGTTTTATAGAGTCCATTCTATGTCCTCAGAGTAGTTTCTCTCTTTTTTCTCTCTTACACAAACATACAAACCACTAACATAGACATTCACTGTGGTCGATACACATGAAGATACACTGAAACACGCACACACACACACACACACACACTCACACGCACACACAAATGCACACACACTGACAGACACACACGCACGCATGCACGCACACACACACACACACACACACACACACACACACACACACACACACACACATACATTGTTCCCCTGGAGTCAGAGGGAACACACTGACCTAATTTCCTGATGTTACCGCGCCCCCCGCCCCCCCCGCTTTGTTGGGGATCCTCCTCCTCTCCACCCTTCCCCCCCGTCTGAGCCAATCAGAGCGCTCACTCTGTGCGTTTGTGAGTTTTCCTGTGTGTGTGTGTGTGTGTGTGTGTGTGTGTGTGTGTGTGTGTGCGTGTGTGCGCACAAACTTGTCTGCTCATCGATGTGTGCTCAATGAAGTAGCAGTCAAACTTCCTCTTAGCTTCCTGCTAGACACCGTTTTTAATAGTCTGTTCCATGCACTTCACAAGTACACATCACATGATGTCAAGCTAATGTCCTGGGACAGGCAGATAGGGCTCTACAGGCACCGTCTGTCATATATATATATATATATATATATATATATATATATATTTATTCATTTATTTATTTATTTATTTATATATTGCCCCAACAGATCCTGACAACTAAGACACCTGGACCTGTTGATTTAGATGTTTTAGTATCAAACATTTGTATTCATCATATATTTTAATAGAATACATTAAGTATATAAGTATGTGACCTAGAACCACTAGGGAACACACTTAATAGGAGTTCCAGTGGTGTCAAAATATATATGAGAGAGAGAGAGAGAGAGAGAGAGAGAGAGAGAGAGAGAGAGAGAGAGAGAGAGAGAGAGAGAGAGAGAGAGAGACCTGAAAGCCAACTGCCATGTCAGGTCCTGCAGCTCCTGCTGTCTGCTCCACACCTCCAAACCACCAGGCAGTTCAAGGGTCAATCCATGCTGATGTAATGCTAGTAGGAGAGGTGGTCACCCCCCCCCCCCCCCCCCCCCCCCCAGGGCCCCCCAGCCCCAACTACACTAGGTTCCTGCACTCAGCCGTGGTGGGAGGAAGCTGTAAAGTGATGTGTGTGTGTGTGTGTGTATGTGTGTGTGTGGGAATAAGAGGCCCCGGTTACTCGAGACACAGTGCACATGTTCCCAGACCTGCCCTAGGTCACCCTCAAGATCTCTGACACACACACACACACACGCACACATCTATGCCCACAATGCATGCATATATACAATGCAACACGCCTCATGCTTCATTGAAATCAGAGCTGTCAACTCCATGACAGGCTAATGCTGTGATGTGATTGGCCGATTCTGAAGCAAGGTTGATGCCAATCAAAGTTGACCGCTGCCCCCTTGGTGGTCTAGATCAAATGAAAGTCGGAGAGAAGAAGGTAGAGATTGAGAAATATATAGATATATGGAAGAGAGATGGATAAAGAAAACATGGATTGTGTTTTCTCTCAAAATATATATATATTAGTACATTTACAAAAACTCCCTTTCAGCTATACCACATTAAATTATCACACGCTGTCCAATATAAAGTCTTAGAGGTTGGGAATATTTAATTAAACCAACCATGCATATTAGTTTATGCATTTCAGTTAAACAAAAATACATCAATGCCCTGTGTAAATAAATATTAATTTGTGATTCAATGTTAGGAAAGTACCTGACTGGCATATTTCAAAATACACTGGCAGCTTTGGCATGATGTTATGAGAGTTAGACAGTGAAGTGTAGTGAAATATGCATGTGTTTAATTAAATAAGATATGACTTCATCCAGTCAAGCTGGGGCACTTTTGACAAGTAACCACAAACAAATCTAAAAGGAGATTACATTTCCTTTTTGTTGCTTTACTAGTTTGTCAAATGTACATAGAATATAATGACACAGACATATCCCACCTCTTTAATACGCTATGTAAATACATGACTACTTTTGATTTTTTTGGGCAATGCTGCATTACACATTTATGCAACGTTCACCTTCTGCCACCCAGTTACGTATCTAAGAAAAACATTGCACAATTGAGAGTAAGATTGAACCCAAATTACATTTGAAAATACTGATGACAGACCAGATATAATCAGGGATATATGACAACCTGAATCAGTACAGCAATGTGATCAAGCTATGAGCATTGTCAATGTCTCTTAGTTTTACTTGGCAAGTAAGTTGAAGCCATAGAACGGCTGACTGGCTAATATGGCTTGAACTTGCTTAATTACCTAATTCTTCATTTTTTATTTCAGCCGCTCTCTCCCTCACTATCTCTCTATCTTTCTAACACACACACACACACACACACACACACACACACACACACACACACACACACACACACACACACACACACACACACACACACACACACACACACACACACACATACACATAGTTACTGCCTCTCCTAATTATTTCCTCTGCTCCTAATTCCTTCTTTATCTCACTTTCTCTGCCTCTAAGTTTCTCTATCTTTTCCACTCATCCATTCCTCACTTTCTTTCTCTCTCGCTCTCTCACTCTCTCTATGTCCTGCAGTTATGAGTCCAGGTCAGAGGAGTGAACTCATGTAACTACTGGTGCAAGGTCTCCTGAGGCCCAGTAGTCCTACCCTGCCTCTGCAGCTCTCCTCCCCGCACGCCTCGGGTGGGTGGATGGATGGATGATGGCTGGGAGGATGGATGTATAGGTGGATGGGTGGGTGGATGGATGAATCAGCTTAATTGTGAGTCATTTCAAATGTCGCATCGCACACCACATGCCCACACGCATGCGCACACGCACACGCCGGCGCCCGCGTGCGCACACACACACACACACACACACACACACACGCACACACACACACAAACACACTGCGATCGGTTGAGGGATATCACATCTGTTTTGTAAAAGCAACCTGGCATTCGTTTCCCTTAGGTTGCGGTAGTGTTGTACCTGTGTTTGTGTTTGTGGTGTGTGTTTGCGTGTGTATGTGGAGGGAGAGCGAGAGCGCGCGCCCATGGGAAGCCCTCATGTTTTTGTTGATCCCAGGTGCATTTGCATTCAAAATGTTTCCACCCAGGTTTATGATGCACCAAGGGACCTGCCATTTCCATGTTTGAATCCCCTCTCGTGCTAAGGCTCTCTATAAAAAAGCCACATGTTGCACAGCAGTGAAACAGCTACCTGGCACTTCCATATAAAACATTCCAAGGCTGGAAGAGGAGCCCAAACACACCATGTTTGAGGAGGGATTAAATTGGCTTTAAGACTCAAGCAGTTTGACAAACAGCATGGAAGTAACGCTGCACCAGATTGATGAAGTACCTTCTTCTGGCTGAACACTCACATTTGAAAAAGTTACGCACATATTAAGCGTTTCACCCCTCGGCCATATCAAACTAATACGCAATAATAACGGCATGTTCCAAAGTTATAATACGAGCGAAGCAGGTAGACGTCTTTGAACCACTTCGGCCAGTTCTCCTGTTCACCTGCTCGCCTACGTAGGGCATTACTCGCGTTGTAAAACAAAATAAATAAATGAAGCAGTCAGTTATTAGTCAAACAAAGCCTCCTAATTAAGTCCAACTTTTTTTTTCTTTCGTCCTTTTGATGAAGTTGGAGAGGAGCAGTTCTCCACAGCTGCAAATAATTCAGATAATTTGGCGATGCATCGTTACACGATTGTAATTACATGATGATATACTCCGGTTGAGCAGCTGAGTCACCATTCCATAATTCTCTCTTTTACTACACCCCAAACACCACTGTGCTCCCATTTTCTCAATGAAACCCATTTATGTGTGCAGCGTCCTTGCCAGGGACTGTAAAAATGCCACAGCTAATAAAAACCTAAAATGGGGGGGGGGGGGGGGGGGGGGGGGAGGTAGGAAAAGTGTGAAGAATGAAAAAGAGGGTGAGAAAGTCAGGCTACATTGAGGTACTTAAGAAAGCAAAACAACCAAAAAAAGCTAAAATAAAATAATACTTCCTCATAAGATGGTATCAAAATAACCAAATTATCCAAAAGCCTTACAGGCAAACAGTTCTCTGCCGCTTTTTTAAGGAAGATAAAAACCTTTGATCATCATTTAATACATCTTATGAGAGCGGGCATGTTTGTGGGGTTTCATAGCCCCTTGCCTCATGTTTGACCTGCCTACTTAAAGCTTTTAAAACCTGTCAACCATCACTGGAACAACATCCTCGGCTGCTACTCAAAATATCTGCGCGAGGGGGCTGCTATTGTTGGCTCCATTAGAAGATACTGACGGTGATCGCAGAGACAATCTTCTCTGGGACAAAGCGTGCGTCTCCGTCAAGCCTCGGCCCCTGCCTCGGCCATGGCAGGTGGAGATGCTCCATCCACAGTCTTGAGGGTCGACACCGGTCTGCAGAGCCCACTCTGAGACCATACGTTGTTCTGTACTGTCCAAAGCATCTGAAGAGGTGGTCATGGGAAGAGGAGAAAAAGAGGGCCGTGTGCAGTCATCGATGATGGGCTGCGGAGACTTTGCCAGTCCGTCCCTGTGCAAAGCCTGCAGTCCCCTGGGTCAGAGGCAGGTGCACACAACAGGAAAGCCATTAGAACTGCCACAAACTGCAATGTAATGATATTCGCCGTACCTCTGTCCGAATTGAATTATAACATTTGATGCCATAATTCTCTTGTGGATTTGCTGCCCAGAGACTGCTGATGACATTTAGCTAACTCTGGGACAGTGAATGACTATCCATTGTACCTGTTAAATAAGCAAATAAACCCTAACCCTAACCATATAATAATAAATAGATAAATAAAGTGCATCATTGGATGTGTTCATCAAACATATTGACCCCCAACATCAATGCTTTGATTTACTTAAAAGCATTAATGCATTCCTTATGTGCACAAACACACACACACACACACATATAGAGACGGTGAGCTAGACGGAAAGGTCATTCTGTGTCTGTATAGTGGATTATTCTAGCGAATATCAATGCTGATTGAGTTATCGTCACAATGCTAGATGATAAAGCGATTGCACATTTTGTATTGGATGAGGCAAAGTAAAACAATATATATGAATCAATTTGCACTTCTCGTTAAGTCATTTTGATTAAAGCTATGCCACGTTCATCTTCGTTTTGGCTCTTGACTTTGTTTAACCAAAAACACTTTTCCAACCAAATGAATAGGGAAAAGCGAACTGGTGGGTGGGTTTATTAGCGGAGGCCGTATGACAACGCAAGACAAGTCAAATATTAGGATTTGATTTAATGTAAACAAAGATGGCAACTTATCTCCCGATAACTGAGCGTGCGTCTCCCTTTGATAGTCCTGCCAGCAGTTGTGCACCAAAAAAAACAACATCTGTCAATCTTCGAAGTCAAATGATTACACCTGAACTTCACGTTTTTATTTGTTATTCATTCATGTGCCCATAGGCAAATCAGTCCTAGGAATATGAGGTGGTGGGAATAGGGAAGAAAGGAGAGAGGGGGGGGGGGGGGGGGGGGGGGGGTGTGTGCAAAGTGTGGTCTCAGAACCTTGACAAACAATGCCTGTGGCCTGCATCGCTGAAATGTACAGAAAAAAATAACTTAATCCCCTCAATAAAGGGATAAGTCCAATACTTAACCCAAGGGTGTTGAAGAGCAGGATATCGGTGTAGGAGAAGGAGGCTTCTGTAAGGGTTACGTTCACTTTCCTCAGCCCCCCGAGCCCTTTTCTTTAACATAAATCTGCTATTAGGAAGCTAACACCAAACTATCTCTCTCGCTTTCCCTCTTTCTCTCCTCTCTCATTACTCATCGCCAAAGTAGCGGTTTAAAACTTGCCTGTACTTGTGCTTTCTACCCCGGTGCTATTTTTAAGAGTGTTTCTCCCATTGGCTGTCTTCGCACCGTCCGTGTTAAAGGGTGCACCCTGGGAAAGCGGGCGAGGGCGATGGTATGGGGCTGACAGATAGACAGTAGTTAAATCTCGCTGATTTACTACGCTTGACGTGCTTTGGACGGGGTTCAGAGTGTACGACGTGTCCTCGACGCAATTTTGCTTTGAGGAGTTGAGATTGAAGTGCAAACATAAACTAGGATAATGCCAAAATGCAACAGATTCAAGCTGCCCACATTGCATTCCGTAGCGGCAAGGCAAGGACAATTAAAATGGAGTGGTTGTGCCAAGGCCTGCCTGTTTGAAATGCATTGAGTCGATGCCATTGATGCCACATGCTATCAGTCATTCAATGGACAAGCTGTGATAGTGGAATAAAATATTCTGTCCTCACTCAAGCCCACACAAACACACACACACACACACACACACACACACACACCGTCCCCTCACTCCTACCTCGGCTCTCTTTTTCTTGTCCTCCTGTATTGTACTTTTGTAATTGGAGGTGCCATAATAAAATCAATTCACTGGCAATAACATGTTTCACATCACGTTACCACTTTGGCGCTTTTGAAAGAATGTGCCACGTGAAGACGAGCTAAAAATATTCCTCTTTCATGCATCATCAATATCTTCATTATATGAAGGATGGCCGTCAGTTTGGGTTAGGCGTCTTGGCGTAATGCTACTTGACAGGGGAGCATCTTGCCTGGGTCTGTGACACATTGCTTTTTGTCTACTGTGTAATTCCACTTTAGCACAGCGGCAGGAAGCGGTTTTATAACACGTTGAAGAGGCTGTGGGTTCATAAAGGCCGTGTGGACCTGTATTTGTTCCAATCATAATAGGCCGCAAATGATATATGTACTGAATTATGGTCAGTTAGTTTGTGTTTGTACAATACGTTGGAAGGTGGAATTAAAATGTGATGTTTATTAGAGATTGTTAGAGATGTTGAAGTCCTCTATACCGCTGTTTGCATGAATATCTAATAAAAGTGAATGATCAAGTATTTACTTTTGCTCTTCTTTACCGTTTTACTGATAACTATCAACCTAGTTGTTTCCTTCTTTGACATATTATTCTTCCTTCCTCTTCTTCTTCATATTGTTATTCGTTGATTATTATTATGATCTGATATGATCTTCAAAATTGCAACCTTGCCATAACGGAAATATTTACAAACATACAAAATCAATGCATGCATTTCACAATATTTCTACAATAACACATAACGTTCAGGTTTGTTTGTATTCATCTCTGCTGTATACTGCTGATATAGTCCAGGAATATTTAAGCGGAAAAATATAAAAGCAACAACACATCGAGACGTGAAGTGAAGTGAGGAGAAAATGAGATGCCGGGGTTTGGTTGTAAATGGCGTCTAATCATGTGTCGCAGGGGACGAGAAAAATTGATTCCTCGTCTTTTTTTTTTTTTTTTTTTTTTTTCTCCTTTCTTTTTACTTTTTTCGTCTTAAGGCAGTGTATGCAAACCATTCTCCCTAGGTGCGCACAACAAAGTGAATTCTCTCCGTGCTCTGGGACACAGTGGCTAGACATGGGCTTCTCTGCAGGCAATGGCCCCCGGTCACTGCTCTATGATGTGAGCCACACTGCCACGCTGTATACTTAGCCTCCGCCTAATTGGTCCTAATCAACTTGACAAAGGCTTTGTGTGTGCGTGTTTGTGTGTGTGTGTGTGTGTGTGTGTGTGTGTGTGTGTGGGGGGGGGGGGGGGGGGGGGGGGGGGGGTGCAGGTTGAATTAATGAAATAATTCACCATTGTGATTATAGATACACATACGTTATAGCATGAAATCTTTATATCCTTCACTCACTACTAGCGCCTATACAGTATGCTAATGTGATACATATAATATTATTCAACATATGTTTATCTTCTCATGTTTTATAATATATCGGCATGCATTACATTGTGTGTGCGTGGAATGCCTAATGGTAAATATTAATTGCATGGCAGTTCAGTCTTGTAGCATACACACACACACACACACACACACACACACAGAAACACACCCCCACACACCCACCCACAACCACACACACACACACACACGCGCGCACGCACACACACACGCACACACGCACACACACACACACACACACACACACACACACACACACACACACACACACACACACACACACCTACACCTACCTTTAGCAGGCCCAGGATGAAGCTTTCCTCCCTGACCTAGACCTCCTCTTTGTTCTTCCTTCTCCTTTTCTCCTTTTTTTTTGTAGCTAATTTTGCCCCTTGTTCTGTGTTTCTCTCCTTTTCCGCCCCTTGCTCTAACACAACACTCTCGCCTCTGTGGGTCCCTGATCCATCTGTGCTCCCTGTATGAAGGGGAATATCTGAACAGGGCCTGATAGAAACACACAGGCGAAGAGAAAGGGGCTCCAGCAAACTGCGCTGCGAGCCATTTGTATCACGTTTGCGTGTTTGTGAGTGTGTAACGGTGTGTATGTGTGAGAGAGAGTGTGAAGGACATATCTATCTGTGTATGCAGTACTTCTAGTCATAAGAGTCTAATGTGTAATGCACTTCACATTGTACATAGTGGTTGTAGCAGTGGCCTCTTGTATTATTATTATTATTATTATTATTATTATTATTATTATTGTAGTGGTAATGTTAACCTAATAGTAGTATTGGAAGTGGTTGCTTTAGTAAGGGTAAAGTATTAGTACTAGTACTACTAGTAGATATAGCCATACTTGGTTTTCTGCCCCTTAATGTTTTAAGAAGTATATTTAGATAAGTAGTTCCCACAGCCTTAACACAGATATCAACACACAGAACAAAGCAGTACCTTGCTATTTCTACCACTTTGTTTGTACATGTCGGTCAACCCGCTTGTAAACAAACAATATATGGTTTCCAAGACCTGCTAAGGGACATAACACACACACACAGGGGGGTTCCTGGGTTCAAAAACAACACCTCACTTTTACGAGACAAGTCCCTTCGACATATTTTCCCACACTGCCACGCAAGGAAAACAAATGTGTATGCACTTCATATATACTGTATACATATAGTATGTGTGTGTGTGTGTGTGTGTCTTTTGGGCATATTTTCTTACACACACTTTGTCTCTTCTCAACAGCGACGGACCGGTACCGGGGGGTCCGCGCTGCCCCCGCCTGTCGGATCGAACCCGGCTGGCTCTGCGCATGCTGCCGTCCGAGCTGGGCCTGCCGTTGCTGTTGCCGTGGCGACGACGCCGGGGCAGCAAAGTGCGTTGTTCCGCTCGGCAGCTCGGGCTCATTATACCGCTGCTGGCTTTGATGTGGTTCGTGAGGCTCTACCTGCATTACTGCAGCCAGTGGCTCTTCCTCCAGGCCATGGCAGTTCCTGTCAACAAGTGAGTGTGCTTCCTTTGATATCCCGGGCCCTGCACACGTGCGCAAGTGCACGTGCGCACACGCACGCCCAGAACACACACATATACCCACGTACGTGTACTAAAGGGAACACGCACAGAACGAGTGTAAGAACCATGTAAATAAATACCAAACACGTAGGCAGAGATTGCTGACGTTGCCCCCCCCCCTAGATGCAGATGCACACATGGGTCGCAGCAGCTGGCACACACCTGAACACTCGCACCTACGAGAGCCTCGGTTGTGGTCATCTCACACACACCCACCCACACACACACACACACACACACACACACACACACACACACACACACACACACACACACACACACACACGAGTGATGGGCGGACATGAAGAACAAAAGGTGTGTGTGTGTGTGTGTGTGTGTGTGTGTGTGTGAACAACTCTGCACTGCCTTGGGAGGGTGTGGTTTCCAACATGTGCAGCTGCTGCAGCTGCGTTATTCATAAGCTGTCCCATTGATCATCATACAATCTCAACATAAGAACCATTTAATGACAATTCAATAGCAATACATTGCATTGAATGTATTGCTATTAACGTGCATTGCGTTGTGAATTCCGATGCAATAAAAATAAAGGTGATATCATATTAATAACAACAAGTGTGATGTTTAAGATCAAACAAAGACAAAACAACGAACTGAGGGGGTGGATGGGAGGTGGGGGTGGGGGAGAGAGAGAGAGAGAGAGAGAGAGAGAGAGAGAGAGAGCAAGAAAGATGTGAAGAGCAGAGGGGGTCACCGTCGGATGACAACTTCCACATGTCCAGAGAGGCGACTCTCCCTCCGAGCGATTCTCCCTCTATGTACTCACGAGCTCATGGTGTCCAGAGAGAGACAGAGAGAGGGTGGGAAAGATTAAAAATGGCAGCCCCCCGCCATTCTCCTTCTCACTGTTCATTGCTCCTATCGCCCTTCTCGTTTTGTGTCACGATATATTTTTTTGTAAGAGGTGAAACTTCGAACGTTATTAAAACAAAACACACAAACAAGGAATGCTGGTGTTGTATTGTAATTAGCACTGGGCGATACTGCCAACGTCTTCTATCCCGATATAGGCAATTTAATATCTCGATAACGATGTATATCACGATATAGCATGTTTTCAGGTAATGCAATACATAAATAGTCTGTATAAAATAACCACATGGTAAAGCCTTTTTTTGTATACTCCCGTGTAAATTAAATACTTGACAAATTAAAAGTATTTTCTTATTTCATCACTTTCCTGTGATGCAGCCTTTAAATCCGGGAAAAGACAACACTTATGCCATATCACGATATTACAATATCCAAAATCGAAGATGATATCTACTCTCATATCACGATATCGATATCATTTCGATATATTGCCCAGCCCTAATTGTAATACCAATAGTATTGGTAGTAATGTTTACCTGGATTTCCAATCCTAATGGGGTACAGGGGAGAGGCTGTTGTAGTAACATTGTAAGAAGTGTGTTTGGAGGCCGCGTTATGACAGAAGCTGCTCAAGATCGGTCTTCAGTGGAGCCGTACCTTGCAGATTAATGACCGGGATCAAGGAGAGGCTCGACTTTTGAAGCAAATCGGATGAAAACTAATGGACAAGGCTGTATTTCTCCACTCCTGGTATGGCTCAACTGAAGGGAAGATTAGGAAACTCATGAGGCTTGCTGCTAAAATAGAAGACTGAACTTCGAGTTGTGGTGACTTTTATCTCTCGTCGCTCTGTATTTTAAAAGCCACCGCCACGGGAATGCTAATGTTATGTACTGTGCAGTGTATGTGCCAGTGTGACCTTCTCAGAGATATATAATTGTTTTAATAACATATTGTATTATATTATTGCTACGTTATTTTTATTCTTCACACTGGGGATACCGTGCTGATAATAGTTTGAGCAGCATCATTTGGAAATGGCTATAATATGAGAGCTATGGATACTGTTTTTCGGTTTTATTCAATAACTTTGAATGGGATACAGCACAAATATAAATACATTAATAATATAAATCAATTAAACATTGCAGTCTCTTACCAATAATGCCATTTTTTAATGTATTTTTCAGAATCAGAATGTACTTTATTGCCAAGTAAGTTTAACATGTACAACAAATGTATCTTGGTGTTTGGTGCATAACAATAACAATGAACATAGTAAAGAAACTAGAAAATAGAAAGAAATAAAGTAAACCACAAGTACTGTAAGCCAAGAGGCATACATATAAAATAGAGACATTTACCATTATAACACTAAATGTAAAACATATAAAGAATATGTTGAGTCGGTCAACATGTGTGTTAAAATGAAAGAGCTGCACAGCTTGTGCAGGAATGTGCATACGGACCATGTAATGTGCAGACGTTCACAGTATGAGGTACAGCAATATATGCAAGACAAATGTGCGTTAATGCAATGCACACAACACATGTATTCTTATACAAAAACACACACACACACACACACACACACACACACACACTATTCATTCTTCCCCCTGTTTTTTCCCCCTCTCGGTGGCCCTTGCGCCCGCCCCGGCCAGATTTGAGTTCCACGCGCACACGGTGGACCTGATCTACCAGACTTCCCTGCTGCACACCCGCGAGGAGCTGGCCATGGTGGTGGTGGGACCCCTGACCTTGACCGCCGTCACGTTCCTGCTGGTTCTGATCAGATGGGGCTGTCAACGCGTATTTGGCTCACTCCCTTCCTTCACGTCAGACTTTATCATGGCTCAGGGAGTGTGGACAGTCCTGGACCCCCCGGCCGTGTTGGCGGTGGACGCCACCCTGGGGGTAAGTCACTTTAAAAATAACGTGGACTCTTGTGCACTTTCAAACGGGGAGTTCACTTTTATCTTGGCAAAGTGACTTTAGATTACGAATATAAAAAAAAGGAAAAAAAAGAAAAGAAGAAGACAAAAAAAGAAAGGGTGGGGTGGTGCGGGGGGGGGGGGAGTTAAAATACATAAATGCTCGGTGAGATGTTTCTTTTTTTTTTTGCTGTGGGGGTGAAATCACTTGAGAATTGGATGTGTAATAATGTGTCACAATGAAATAAGTGTCCTATCGTGTTCGTGGACAGGGAAACCCAATCAAATGGGAAAGCGTTTAAAAAAAGATTTTAATAGCATAAATAATATATTAAGAAATAAATACATTAAAAAACAACAATATGATTAATTTATTTCCCGTGTGTCCACTTGATAACGTCTGACTGATACTTTCTCTTCCTCTGCTTCCTCTACTTCTCTCTCTGCTGCATCAGCATCTAGCCTACAGCCCTGACAGGCCCGTCGGGGACGCAGCCAAGCTCTACTGGCACTTCCTGCAAAATGGCCAATCAGGCGCCGCCGGCGTGGTCATCACCCTGTTCCTCTACGCTGTCCTTCTGCTGCTCTCCATCACCATCCTGTTCATTTACCTGCTCAGGTAAGAGACACGGGACAAAAAAATGGTACGCCTGATCAAAAATCCCTTGTTTGACTTGTTTCATTTTGTGGGGAACAAGTGTTACGTATTTTGCGTTGCGAGTGTTCAGAAGTGGCTGATCTGATTGGTTCAGTATGTGGAAGAAAATAGTAATACTTAAATTGTATTTGTATGATAATTTGACCCCAACCATCTTCTAAAGGTTGGAGATATATAGTATGCATTATCATTTCTTAATCAATATTCATCATAATTATATTGATTGGTCAGTTTCGATTGAATAAGAAAAATAAGCAAATAGGTGTTCCTTAAAGTGTATCGCTCCCCACCGCCTGAAGCTCCAGTCATCTGCTATGTTCTGTCTCTTTTTCTCTCCCCACGATGAAGTGAAAAATAAAAAAGAGAGACAAAGAAAGCAAATGTTGATCTAATCGGTTTTGCTTTTAGGGTCGCATGGAATTACTTATGCAGTTATGCATGAACCCGTCTGCTACACAAAGTCATTATTGAGCAAACTAACACGCATGCATGCACATACACACACCCACACGCACACAGACAGTCACACACACACATACACACACACATACATACACACAAACACACACACATACACACACACACCCACACGCACACAGACAGTCACACACACACACATACATACATACACACGCGCACACACACACGCGCACACACGCCTGCACAGAAACATTTTACATAGGCATATGTGATTAGGTCACATCTTTTGCAAGCTGGGGTATAGTTGTTGATTTCAAACATAATGACATTGACTATACAGTATATATATATATATATATATATATATATATATATATATGTGTGTGTGTGTAAAATAAAGGTAGCCATGTTGAAGAATGTAATGTAATCCTTGAATGTACTGGATCTAATATATACACATTGTTATGGTCTTGACACATGCATGTGCAGTAAATGTATCTCTCTCTCTCTCTCTCTCTCTCTCTATATATATACTGTATATATATATATATATATATATATATATATATATATATATATATTGTACATGTATGTTTCCACAGTGAGGAATGATATAGCAGGAATATGTGTTCTATAGCCAAGCGTCAATTGATGCCAAATGTCTTGCTTGCTGGAAACATAGATATAATAGATACAATAGACGGATATAATAATTTTCAATTAGGAAACAGACGTGGTAAAAGGGGGGGTGTGGGGCGACAAGCGACTCAACAACCACAACTCGTCTGTGCTCTAAGGTGGGCTTCGGCACTCTGAACTAATGAGACCACAATTCCATTAAGGACTCCAAAATGTAAGAAAAGTCTTATTCAATTAATCAGCGTAGACATTGCCATGGAGAGGGGGTAGGGTGCTGCTATCTCATTTCCGTAAGCAGCACGCTTATCAGGCCACGGCTAAACGGACAATATTAAAACAGCAGCTAGGGATAATGACTTCTGCCACTCAGCTGATACATGGTACCCTATCGTGAATATAGGCCACAAGGACCACTGTTTTATCGGTTGTAGTTCCCTATTGGCTGCTCCAGTGCATGCCCTAAAAGATGCCCCCAGGCGTTATGCAGAGATATACTTGTATCACTTTTGGATTTACATTGGATGCAGCCTTTTGCTCGCTGGATGAAAGTATTTGTCAGTGAGAAATAACTAAACACACACAGACAGTGATGCGATGGATGCATTGGTGGTTACCTCCGTGTGTGGGTGTGTGTCTTGTTTGATTACATAATAACTTCCTGCAATTTGTTTCTACCACTATATGCCTAAGCCATCCGGGTCATAATTTAAATATACTCTGGCAATATCTTAGACTTCCACGCAGGGGTATGTTAAGCATTAAGGGAAAATGAGCTTGTTGTGATAAAGCAAAGAGATAGAGAAGAGAAGAAAAGGACGCAAACATCACTGAAAAGCAAATATCTCATGTGCATGATATGGGTGAACGCAAGCCAATGAGGTCAGGATGTTAAAGAAGATGTTGAAGATGTTTCCTGCCCTCCAGAGGATGCAGAGTTTAAAGCTGTCTGCTGTGTCTTTGTGTACATTCCCATCTCTTTGGTGTGGGTTTTATTTGGTAGTTGATGATAATCCAGCCATCTAATTAATTGAGTCTCTTTACCAAGGGCATGGGGTCTAGCCGTTTTCATGGTCAGCCAACGTGCTGTTGTTACTCACGGTGTGTGTGTGTGTGTGTGTGTGTGTGTGTGTGTGTGTGTGTGTGTGTGTGAGATTCTGGGCCATTGTGCGAGGTATTTGTATATTTGCATGCGTTCAGGCATGTGCGTGTGTGTTAATTGGTCTGTGTGTTAAAGAACACTGATAAGTTTGTACGCATGAAGTACACAAGCATACATGCGTGTGTGAACGTTGTGTGTTCATGTGGAGAAGGAAAAAAAACATAAACAAAACATAACGCTTTTCTAAAGTGAGGTTATGAATCGATGTGTTATTCTGTACGCTTTATATTTCACGCCATGACTCGGAAGCGGATTGGCCTCACCAGACGCTTCCACATCCAGCGTGACCTCTGCCACGGCCGTCTCTTTTGAAGTTCAGTATTTACGTATAGGGATATCTATAAGTATATCTATTCACTTGGAAACACCCACACATACACACGCACATGCAAAAACACACACGCGCGCACACACACACACACACACACACACACACACACACACACACACACACACACACCCCTTACCCGTGCAATAGACTTAGAGATGCATTTTCACACATGCACATACACGCACACACACACACACACGCACACACACACACACACACACACACAGACACACACGGAGACACAACATAACAGAAGCATCCTAACAGCTTTGATTTGCAAAGCGCTGCCCACTCACAAACCAATTTCTTTAAATTCTTAGCGGTCTACTAGCATCGGGATTGATGTATTGACTTGTCCCCGTGTTTTTATTTCAACAACAAGATAAAAGGGAAATGTTTTTCACGGGCATCCATAGAGGTGATGTTTGTTCTGCCATGGCGTCCCCGTGTTTGTGTTTTGAGTGTGCAATTATTCATGGCAGCTCATTTAATGATCACAGGTTTTACTTGAATGCTAGACAAAGACTTCACCATTCCACATTCGTTCCAAAGGTCAGGGAATATCCTTTTGTGCGAGCCAACCAAGACGACAGTTTAAACTCAGCATATGATGTTGTTTTCCCACAGAGGTGGCCAAAGAACTTAGATTTACAGTTAGTTACAGTTATGAACTTTGACACCAGGCAAATCGGATTGCTTTTCCTAGGTTTGACAAATGACCCAGTGTGACCTTTAGGAGACGGGAGACGGTCATCCGCGGCGGCGTTTCCGCCGCTTCCACCGCGCCGCCCACCTCCTCTCCCCCCCTCTCGCCGTCCTCACTTGTTCTCCTCCCATCTCCCGCGTCTCCCAGATTCCACAACGACGGCCGCATGCTGGACACCTTTCAGCGCCTCAGCGCCAGGGACGGGGACTACTTCCTGCCTCGGGACCTGGAGCTGTCCAATCAGGAGCTGAGCTACATCGTCAAGAAGGCGGAGCAATGGAGAGGCTTCAACGGCGAGAGGCGTAAGGTAAAAGACCAAATGCCTTTCCCTCTTCGTCTCTTCTCTCACTGTCCTCCTCCTCAAATCTAAATGGTGGATTGGATGAATTGTGAACAATAAGCCAAAAGGCCGCTATTAGCAATTAGCTATGAGGTTGCTCTATTGAAATAGGGAAATGTATCCCCTGGGCTTTCCCCTCTGGGGCAATATCCAGCAAGGGTGCTGTAAGAAGGACTTTGAGATTAGATTGCAACTCTATTGGAGTCGTATCTTTCACTATATAAAAACATCCAGGAGAACGTACCTTTACGAAAGGAAACATGATTACGTTTTCCTTAGTTACATTTCAGAAAGAAAAGCTGACAATTCATCTCAGAGGTCTTTAGCTTGATTCTAATTAGTACGAGATAATTACCAAAACAGAGACTGCACTATCTGATTTCGCTAGCCTGATTAGTCTGCAGAAGCACCCTCTTTTTTTTTTAGGGGTGTTTTCGGAAGATATTACATTCGGAGAGGGACTGCTCAATCAACGCACATCACGCTGACGCGCGCATGCGTCGACCCCGGCCGGGGACACTGACTCCAAATGAACTCTAAACATGGAGGTTTTCCGGTTTGCATTAATGAAGGTCCCCATGAAATGACTGTGGTTGGGTGGGTGGGGTGGGGGGGGGGGGGGGGGGGGGGGGGGGGCGGAGCAGCCTGTCGCTTCTTTGACAGAACCACTGCGGGTCGGCCATGATGACACGGGGGGAATGACAACGTATTAGCGCATTTGCCCGCCGCCACATGCAAAAAAAAAAAATCTATGCATGGTTGATTGAAAATGTGACTTGTTGAGATAAGGGAAATGGAACGTGGCGATCAAACCGCCAATCCACGCTTTAATTTATTCTGTAGGATTTGTTAGTGGCACACATCTCTCGCTTCGTCTTCCCCCCCATGTGTTCATTAACTCCCTTGCTCCTTGCTTCCACAAGTTCACACATAGCTTCTGAGGGGGAAAAAAACTAAACTACTAGTATCTTGGGGGAGAAAAAAAGAGAAGGAAAATCCACACTGACGATGAACTGAACATGCAGTGTTTTGATCGGAAGTTAGCAGAAATGTTTGACCGCAGCGCAAATACTTGACCCCCGTCGAGCTAAATTACGCGGTTATATAATATCTTAACTGTTGTCCTCTACTCTGTGTAGGTGGCGGCAATCCATTTACCGAACAAATAGGACGGAAACCATTGGACTGCCAGCCTAATGAACGTCTGTAGGGAACCATGATATTATTATTTAAATTTACATTTTTTTGGAGGACATACAGTTCCATTACTTTAAACAGACAGGTATACGATACTGACCTACCACAATATGTGGTTTATAATGGTTTATAATGTATCCATTTCATTACCTTAAACAGCCTGTCTTTAGCGTTGTCATTGTTTGCCCTACCTCTGCAAACACAAGCGCTGGCGCAGTGTGGAGAGTGTGACTCACGGAGGTGACTACAGAGCAGCCGATGAGCTGTTTGATGGTCCTGTTTATTGGGAGAAAATTGAACCTGTGTATAGAGACTTTACGCCTTCACCCCACGAGAAATTACATCCCCGCCCCCTATGTTTGTGATTAAGAAAATGCTCCATTTAGCGGTCGATGGCCTCTTGCAGCGGTGGCGATGCTAAATCATCCCTCCATTACTGTACAACTCCCTCCACAGCAACAATTACAGAATACTTCATATCGCCCCCTAATGTCTGTGTTATTAAACTGATAAAATGCTAACACATTAAACAAATGCTCATGTGTGATGAAAGTTTAGGGTTATCCCATTTCATGATTTTTGAAGAAGGATGACCATTCTTCGTCGAAATAAGATGGGTTTTGCCATTATTTTATAATTATTGTTACAATTTCTCCATTGCAAAAAAAAAAAAGGGTCACTTTCCGAACTCAGCAAAGACGAATCCTTATTAGACTAATTTGGCTACATGCAAATTTTTTTGTCATTTTTTCCTCATTAACAATTAATCATAGACAGGAAAAAAATATATTCATGAAGCGAGAGAGAGAGAGAGAGAGAGAGAGAGAGAGAGAGAGAGAGAGAGAGAGAGAGCCGCCCGACAGAGCTGAAACTAATATTTTGCAACTCTAATGATTTTTTGCATCCTTAATTAGATAGAATAAGGTTGATATGATTAGGTCAGGATGTAGTGTTTTTCATTAAAAATACATTTCAGAAACTGTATTCCAAATGTGCCCTTGCAATTAAATAATGAATCTGACGCGTTCCTTATTATGGACCCAATTAATATTGTAGGCAAGGGCGTAATTTTAATAACAGTGGGCCACAAGGCCTTCATTAGCTGAAACTGGGGAAAGAAAGTGTATGAAGAGAAGCAGGAAAACAAGACAGGTATAGTCACCAAGGGTTTACTTGTGGAGCCTTTGTGTCGGCAAACTAGGGCTGGGCGATGTGGCCAAAATCTTCTCTCCCGATATAGGTCATTTAATATCTCAATAACGATATATATATATATATATATATATATATATATATATACAGTATATAGCATGTTTTCTGGTAATTCAATGAATAAATAGTCGATATAAAATAACCACATGATAGTCTATTTGTGTATACTCGTGTATGAAACAAAATACTTGACAAATGAAGAGTATTTTCTACATTTTGTCATCACTTTACTGTAATGCAGCCTTTAAAATCAGGAAAAGACAACACTTATGCCATATCACAATATTTTAATATCCAAAATCTAAGACGATATCTATTCTCATAACAAGATATCGATATAATATCGATATATCCTCGCTGCCCAGTCCTACGTCAAACTCTTGTCTATTTTAGGACAAGTCCGATTCATGTATGTAGTGGTAGGCATAATATTTTAGACAAGTGTACAAATTCTTAACCAATGTCTTAAGTTGTTTCTCAAGTTGACATATATTGAAGTTATGGATTTTTTTTTACCTCAGACAGCAGTTATAACTTACACAATGTTTTCCTCTCGAAGCTTGGTTTAGCATGTATGTGAGCCATTTTTTGTGGCTATAATAAAATGTACTATTTATTCATATTTATTGTAGTATTATCTCCCTTGAGCATTAAGACCATAAAATAAAACAATAATGTTTAATAACCAACCCCCGAAATGGTCTGTTATTATGAAACTTGTAATATTCATAAACTTCGTAAAACATAATCAATTATTTTTTTTAACTTTCTTGCCACTTAAGCTGAGGGCCTGTTATGCTGTGTAATTAACTTTGTTGCTCCAAGGTTTAACGTAAATATTAATTTGAGGTTAAGGTTTTAGTGAGAAGGCTAACCTGCTGATCAAGTGTTTGTGTGTGTGTGTGTGTGTGTGTGTGTGTGTTTGTATGTGTGTGTGTGTGTGTGTGTGTGTTTGCGTGTGTGTGTGTGTGTGTGTGTGTGTGTGTTTGTATGTGTGCGTGTGTGTGTGTGTTTGCATGTGTGTGTGTGTGTGTGTGTGTGTGTTTGCGTGTGTGTGTGTGTGTGTGTGTGTGTGTGTGTGTGATTGACAGACAAAAGTGAGAGAGACAAGCCCTTATCTAACTGTGCCCTATAATTTTATCTGAGGAAGGGCGGAAGAGGAATGGGTTACCGTCGACAACCATTAGCCTATAAGGTGTTGGAGCTAATTAAGGGTGTGGCCGTGTAGCACACTTACTTATTAAGTCATTTATTTCTTTCAACCACTGGAATTTCACTCATGCATTTCTGGTCTTTCTCCACCCATGTCTTATCCGTAAAGCTCCCTAAACACAGGCCTACATTTAATTTTGCATTTAAAGAGCAATGCGACAGCACCGTAAGTGAACCTGTTGACCTGCCGGGGGACTACAGATGTAAATTAGCCTCTTGGCTAAGAGGATTTAAGGACACATTTACATTGAAGTGTGAACTAAAATGTTGATTGATGTGTACTGTCCCTGGCCAAATAAATCTAAAATGACAATAAATAAAAACCCGGTGAAGCCATTTACAACGGCTTGTGAGGTGAGGTTGTGAGTTACATGTTTGACATTAAAGCAGAGGGCAGAAACACTTTGCAGTCTCTTAGGTTTTCTAATTTTAATTTAAATGGCAAAATTCTTACGGCATTCTGAGTGATTAAATAAAAAAATTTAAAAAAAACCTGCCAACCTTTCCCATTACTTGTACCTGGGCCTCGACACTATGCGAGTTAGCACAAACTGCTAGCCTGTGTGAACTAGTGCGCACCAGCTCATACCGGTAGTCCTGTAATGAGATCCATTAATTATGTAAAGGCAGCGATGCAGATGGACCCAATTAATTGTCTCCCGTCACCCCGTTGATTACTGTACCTGGAAGGAGGGGGGGGGGTTAATTCCTGTAATACTTAAGCAGGTACGCAAACTGTTTTGTCAGAGCTATCGCCTTGACAATGACAGAGTAGGGCACCCGCTTGCCTTACGCAAATCTCTGCTCTTTTTTTTCTCTCTTTCCCCCCTTTTCCCCCCTTCATTTACCAAAAGAAAAGTTTCCGGGGGGGTGGGGGTGTGGGGGCGGCAGCGGCGGCGGCGGCGGTGGTGGTGGTGACATTGGGATAATTGACAGAGGAGGTGATGGAGAAGAGGGAGAGGGTGGGGGGGGGTTGGGGGGGATTGGGGGGGGGGGGGGGCGGCGGTGGGTGGTTGGATTGAGCGCTCATGCGGTGGCCCTGAAGATGTTTTTGCAACCTGAGCGCATCAACATTTGCGTACCTCCGTTAGTCTCCGTATGTCTAGGTAATGGCTCACCGCCAGGCAAGTTGAAGAGCTGCACCCAAGGTGATTCCAAACAACAGAATGGATGGGGTGGGCTGTGTCGGCTAAAGAGGAGGGGGGGATGTAGGGAGGGAGGGAGGGAGGGGAGGGTAAACCTGTTGAGAATCCAGCAGATTGCAGTCGTAACGATGAAGAGTGCGCTTTATCAATCGTACACAGAAGTTGACGAGGTCTTTGTCACGACTTTATTTAGACTCCCATTTCTTCTCATGCTGGACTTGGATTTGACCAAGTTCTCCGTTAGTCGCAAATAATAACGAACAAATTACGCCAGATAGATTGGTTAAGTCAGGGGAATTCAGAATACATTGTTGTGGTGATGGAAATGGACACAACTGTAATGATACTGAGCCGACTTTGAATGAGGCTAAACACAACATAGATACTCTTAAGTAGTGTTCAGCTTGGTCGGCTCGTCAGTTGTCTTACAGTAGAGAGAGAGAGAGAGAGAGACCACCTGAGCGAGACCAACTGAGATGTCTTGCACAAAAGGAAGACCAGGTTTGGGACAATAGAGAGAGAGCGAGAGAGAGAGAGAGAGAAAGAGAGGGCGAGAGAGGAGGCAATAGGCCTTGAACAGCCCCAACAGGAACCGCTGTCAGGTAACAATAGGACCCTTAGCTCCCACACAGGAACCAATAACAGCAACACAGGAACAGGACAGGAGAGGAGCGCTTCAATGGAATGGGGGTGGTTGTCCTGAGTGTGTGTGTGTGTGTGTGTCAAAGATTCTCCATGTGTGTCTGTGTGTGCGCGTGTGCGTCCATGTGTGTGTCCAAGTGGCTTCCCCTACTTGCGGGGTCACGGGAGCGTAGCAATCCCCCCCCCCCCCCCCCCCCCCCCCCAAAAAAAAAAAAAAAAAAAAAGAAAAAGAAAAAGAGAAACATACTATGTGTTTGCAAGCGTATGCACACGCTCAATTGCATGCATGCCTTCATACCTACAGCATGTATGCCGCATGTGTGTGTGTGTGTGTGTTTGTGCGTGTGACTCTGTACATTCCATGCACTCGCATGTGCATGTTGCATTAAAGTGGCTTCTTCAATTATAGCGCTGTCTTTTCCTTGTTGTTTTTGGTTTTTTTCTCCCCCCCCGGGGGGAGGTTGGGGGAGTCGGGGTGAGGGGCGGGGGGCGGGGGGGGGGGGGGGGGGGGTTTGCAGCATTGCTGAGGGCCCCGTTGGCCTGAGGGGACGGCTCCAAGACAGGCAGAGACAGGAGCAGCATAGCAGCAGCAGCAGCAGCAGCAGCCAGAAAAACAGCATTCACAGCTAAAGCAGTGGAGCTGCATGTGCTATGCGACTGCAACAAAAAAAGAGGGCATGCTTGCATGCCTTCCTTATTAAAAAGGTCATGCACTCGGCTGGCTACTATGGTAAACAGTGGGTAATGGGTAAAGAATACAGTATTGCAGTAAATGCATATTGATGTGTATCATGCGTTGACTCCACAGCGCATGTCTGGTAAATATGGTGAAAGGAGTTTGATATACTGCATCAAATGTAAATGTACCGTACACATATTCACCATATGGATGGCTGGCTCAGGT
This sequence comes from Merluccius polli, assembly GCA_030340625.1. Lineage (NCBI taxonomy): Eukaryota > Metazoa > Chordata > Actinopteri > Gadiformes > Merlucciidae > Merluccius > Merluccius polli. The sequence continues at coordinate 78,541 of JAOPHQ010003453.1, forward strand.
AGAGCCAGTTAACCTGGTCTGCAGAGCAGGAATACATTTGATCAATAAATACAGTGGCAACATAAACTAGCTCTCAGGTGTGGGCAGCTAACCCCTGTCGACCACATAATGGAAAGCATGCGAGCAGAAAGTCTGTTTTCGTCGTTGTTCACCTTTAAAATGAGCACCTTTTTCAACTTTCCACATTTTTAGAGCTATTCATTACATTAAAAAAAGAGTTGACTATTGTGACTACCACCTCTACTTTCACAATAAGAGTTCTCTGGCTGATGACCAACTGATAAAATGCTAAACACTTCAGCGCCAACGGGGTGGCATCTATAACTTCAGCCACGTTACCGCAAGTGTGTATTCTTTATGAATTATAGAAAGTATATTCATACACATTATGACTGTCGATACCCTTATCTTGAATTCATGGTATTCATGGTTTTTGATGATACTCTCTGGCCTGTAGCGACTACCCGTTCTTGTTTACATTTCGTCAAGGTGACCGACACACACACTCATAGGACCGCCGCTGTGTTGTCGTCGCCCCTTACCCAGCCTCACACAGCAGTGCCAGTGGAGAGGAGAGAGGGGGAGAGAGGGAGAGGGGGGGGAGAACAGTGTTTCTGTATGAACTCTGTAGTGTGAACTGTTTAATTACAGGGAGTGTCAGGCCCACTGCTTAATGTGTCCCTCACAATTAATCCAGGGAGAGGATGTCATTATCTGCCAGCGTCTGAGCCTGGGCAGGCTCTTCTGTCAAAAAAAACAGGAAGGGAGGAGTGTCAGGGAGAGGGAGAGATAAAGGGAGAGAGAGAGAGAGAGATAAAGGGAGAGAGAGAGAGAGAGAGAGAGAGAGAGAGAGAGAGAGAGAGAGAGAATAACATATATTTAAAAACAAGGATGTGCCTTCGGTGAGCGTCCAACAGTCCACTTCCATCTCACACGAGAAGGGATCAAGCGGCGAGAAATAATAGGAACCTGGGAAGATTTTCCTTTCATGAAGTTTTCTTTCAAAGCCCCCCCCCCCCCCCCTCCTCCCTAACACACACACACACACAGGCGCGTGTTCAGGGCACTTGCCTCTTGTGACTCAGGATGTCGGCAGGGAAGGGACTTTTTCTTTTCTCCTTTAATTTCATCATAATATGTTGCATCGCCCGTCAGCTGTCAAAACACGTCCAGCTGGATGAGGCTAAATCGACACCACATGTTGTCAACACGTTTGCGGCGCCCTGCTACCCCCCCCCCCCCCTCCTCATCTGTAATGCCACCGCTCCTCCTCCTCCTCCTCCTCCTCCTCCTCCTCCTCCTCCTCCTCCACTTCCTCCTCCTCTCTCCATCGTCTCGGGGAACCCTGGCCCGGTCCCTTCTCTGTGCCATGTCGTATAATGCAAACCAGAAGGTAACAAATTGTGCTGTCAGCATGTTTTGGGAGGGGGGATAGGCTGGTTGAATGGAGTTTTTTGAAAGCCCAAACACGGAGCGAGCAAAATAAATGAAGAGGGCTCACTTCGTCGTCTCATCCGTCTCTGGGAACGGTTCACAACCGCAAACAGCGGAGTGTGTTCTCGGTGGATTACGGCAGGATTTTGTAGGCCATGTGAAATCAAACGCAAACCGGAAAAAAACCAAACAAAATAGACCGAGGTCGGTGTGTTGTGTGTCGCATGCGCAAGCAACACACTCTCTCAACAATAAAATAACAAACACCCTGAACACTTCACAAGCCGCACACACACACACACACACACACTGACGGACGCGTAAACACACAGCTTGTGACGCCGACGGAGAATTTCGGCTGATTCTTTGTGACCGTCTGTCGTTAGTCACTTATTGTTGTTGTTTTTTTTGCCGTTGTCTCGGTCGCCCGGTCTTCTCTACGGAGAGTTTGACCTTGGCCGCCTCCCCCCCCCCGCCCGCAGGGGATGAGGAGGTCTGGTGATTGTGACAGGTGTCGCGTCTTAACAGCCCCAGACGACATCCCACCGAGAGCTGGGACAGTTGGGCGGGTTTTCATAGCACACATCTTGGTGTGTGTGTGTGTGTGTGTGTTTGTTGGGGGAGGGGGGGGGGGGGGTTGCTTGTGGATTTGCCTGTGTTGCCTGAGAGTAACGGATGTATTTGTGCATACAAGGGTTTGTGTGTGTGTGTGTGTGTGTGTGTTTGTTGGGGGGGGGGGGGGGGGGGGGGGGGTGTTTGTGGATTTGCCTGTGTTGCCTGAGAGTTATGGATGTATTTGTGCATACAAGGGTGTGTGTGTGTGTGTGTGCGTGTTTAATACACGCAAGTGTGCGTGCTTGTGTATGTGTTTTTGTGTGCATGTGCATGTCCTATTTCGGTTATTGGCTGGGATGCTTATCAGCTCCAGCCTCCGAGGCCTGATTAGGAGGAAGCCACTCTAACGTAGATGTATGATATCAAGGCAATTCTGCACCGCGCTGCCCCCGTCTGCAGCCAATCTTAATACGGTACTTTAGGAGCACATTCAACTCTTTGATGATCACTCAGGTCCATTTAAAGAGTAGCATTAGCACGTCTCACTCGTTGCGAGTCACCTTACCGGTACACCCTTGAAAACCCCTAATCATGTTATTAATGGCATTCTTGTAAACATCACAGTTTAATACGCAGCATGTGTGAAGCATTGTGTGTTCTTGAGACAGACTAGTGTGTTTTGGGGCCGTTTTATCGACGCATGTCGTTCATAGCCGTTCGTTTATAATCAAAGGGGAGCGACAAAGGATCAATCAAACCAGATAACGACATTTAAAATGTTTTACTTGGCTTGATCAATGGCGGTTTCAGGCTTTGAGGACAACCCCGCCCACTCCTGGGTGAGTCACAGGTTCCTGAGAAGCAGAGGACGATATTCACCGACTCGTTTACTGTAGGCGGCGAGTTGGCTTTATTTAATGCCGCGGAAAAAAAAGAGATTAGTAACAGTGAATTATCCATATCTTATTTCCCCGGGATTATCTTGAGCACTCTGAGATACTATCTCGCTGGAAAATCTCTGTTGTTGTTGTTGGTTTTTTTTGTAGGTCGTTCAATTTATGCAGACTGTAAATATTCTTCCCTCTCGCCTTGTTTATCGTCTTCACAAGGTTCGGTGTTTGGTAGTTGGAGTCTGGATGTGCTATAATAACTCTGATATTTATATATTATAAATATCAGAATATCACATATTTCAACTAAAATAAGTTGAAATATGTATAGACACAGGGCCTTCGCGTCACCGGCATACTAATGAGAGGGAGGAAGAACCGATGTCAGCCTATCGTAGCGTACTAGCCATTTTGTCGCTCCGTGTTTGTGTTTGTGTGTGTGTTTTTGTGTGTGTGTGTGTGTGTATCTCGGTATGTGATTCTGTGTGCATGTGTCGGTGTGCTTCACTGCGTGCCAACAGGGCTGGGGTTGCCTTGTCTTGACCATCGGTGCGTTTAACCAGACACAAACCTCTGCTGCAGCCAAATCACAAGCCCAGCGCGGGGCCGTGTGCATCCATGCCATTTTAAAGCCCTTCCAATTATAGCCGCTGACCGTCCCCATATTGGCCAGATTTACAATAGCAGCATATCTATTTCCATTCTAATGGCCGACATTGGGTGGCTTATCCATGCATGTGCGTCGGTAGCCATTATTTATATGTGCTTGAGCCAGTTCCCATTCACCACAATATGCAAGAGATCATCCCAAGTTTTATTTTTTGTGTGTGTGTTTGTATGCCTGCATTTCTGTGTGTTGCGTATGTGTGCATCATTGTGCTTATGTGCATACGTGTGTGGGTAAGAGTGTGTGTGTGTGTGTGTATACGCCCGTCCATGTGTGTGTGTGTGTGTGTGTGTGTGTGTTGCAAGACTTTCTGTGCGTGAGTGCATATGTGTGTGTGTGTGTGTGTGTATCGATGTACGCACGACGTCGCAAGGCACGCGCTCATGCATGTGTGTCTTCCCCTCGTCGCAATCATCTATGCACATATGCTGTGCTGTTACGAGACCATAACGTGGATCACATGGTTTCCACGGTTACATCCGAGGGGTCCGCGTTCAAAAGGTTCCTCGCTGCCTATCGCCTGTGCCTTCACTGCACCCAACAAAACCACACTGGCCTTTTTTTAAAGAAAATCCAGGCCAGCTCCGAGGACAGGGTGATGGGGGTGGATGGGTGGGGGTGACCCCGTGCAGCTTAGCAAACCTTTGCCCGGCACAATCCCCCCCCCCCCCGCACACACACACACACACACACACACACACACACACACACACACACACACACACACACTGTCCACCCAACACCCAACACTCTCCCTCCATCCTCCACCCCCCCCGCCATGCTTCCCAGCAGCCCTGTGCCTGCGGGCGCTGGAGACACGCATGCGTTCCCTCGCTGTGTGGGGCTTTGTCTGTGCGTGTGTGTGTGTGTGTGTGTGTGTGTGTGTGTGTAGGTGTGTGCACATGCTTCGTAGTCAGCGCTTGTGTTTATCTGAGCGCAACCGTGCGTGTGTGTACGTGTGTGCGCGCGCGTGTGTGTACGTGTGTTTGTGTGTGTTTGTGTGTGTGTGTGAGAGAGAGACAGAGGATGTTTTTTTTTTCTGCAGACAAAAGAGGTATCTCTGTCTAACCCTTCTCTCACTTGGCAATAACGCTGGATGCTCCTCTGTTGTGCGTGGTGTGCCTGCTACACTGTCTTGTGTCACTGTTTATGACTGTTTATGCATAGATAAAACAAAATCACTGTCAAACGGAGACGCAAATAGAAGCGATGTAATGGACTGGCTATATACCCCTGATATCAAAATAAATCCACATTTACAACCATTTTAAGTTTTTTTTTTTGTGTGAATGGAAATGGAATCGATTTTAATTGTATATTTATAACCAGTACACACACACACACACACACACACACACACACACACACACACGTGTAGTCAAGTGCTGCGCTGTAGTCCACAGACAACAGAGCATGCTCAAACCTGCTGTACTGTGGACTACAACAATGGCCGCATATGCTATGCTAGCTAGCTACCAAGACAGCAAGATAACCAGCCCGCTGTAGTTCCTCACTCGACCAAAACCGAAAGGGATCTGCGCACAAGTTCCAGTCCCACAAAGGGAACCGGAAAACCTCACCTTGTCAAGATACAGCTTCTCAGTGTGGCATTCATTTTTAAACTACATTTCCCTACCTCGCGCCCTGTCACTCACTCACGTCACCGGTTCCAAGTCACCCCCGATCTCTCGTCCACCCCTCGACCAAGTGCTTCCCCTAGAGGTCCAACTCCACCCCCCCATGATCCCGGGGGCCAGCTACCCACCTCCAGCCCCCCCCCCCCCCCCCCCCGCCGGCCCCCCCAAACCCCCCATCCCGCCCGCCCTGGTCCCCGACTCCGACTCCCAGCCGCAGCCAGGGCTTCCATGTGCGACTGACACATAAATAACCGGGCCTGTCCGCCACCCAGGCAAATTCAAATGCACCTGTCAATGTGATGAAGCACCCGCCCGCAGGGTAGCATTGTTTACATTTTCACTCCACTCCTCGCAAAACTGAGATTGTAATTATTTCTCCCACTGTAAATTAAAGCCAAGTGGGACAGAACAGCAAACCAGAAGGATAAAGAGACGAAGAAAAAAAACAAAAAATTGAAGAAAAAAACGAAAGCCTTGGCCCCTGTCTACATATCAATTCCGTCGGGGCGGGGGGGAAAAAAAAAGGCACTGGCGAGTAGGTGGGCGGCTGGGAGGAGAAAAAAAACAAAAAACGAAACAAAACAGGAAGGTCAGCAACTTTTGTCTTGAAAAGCGACGGCGAGCTGGCGAGTGAGCGAGCGATGAGTAGCGGTAGCGGTGTTCGCTGCCGCCGCCGCCGCCGCCACTGCTGCTGCCGCCGGCCGCGTCGTCACAAGCCAACTTGTGTGTGTGTGTGTGTGTGTGTGTGTGTGTTTGTTTGTTTGTTTGTTGTTGTTGCTGCTCATTACTAAGGCGGGGGTCTGGAGATCTGCAGCGGGCTGGAATACATTATGGACCCTTAACATTTCATACATAATAATGTGGGGAAACATGGGCTGCCGCATTGTTCGTCGGTGACGAGAGAGAGAGAGAGAGAGAGAGAGAGAGAGAGAGAGAGAGAGAGATTTAATTAGTCCATAGGAGCATGCAAATGGAAGGTAAAATTAGACAGTGTAAAAGGAAAGACTTGTGTGCCGTGCGTGAGTGAGTGTGTGTGCGTGTATGCATATGTGTGTGCGTGCCCGCTTGCATGTGTGCGTGCATGCGTGTGTGTGTGAATGGTAATGATGGCTATCTTGTTTGGATCAGTCATCCAGGGATCGGGGGGGCTGACAGGCCTGCTTGTGTCCATGCCTTAGGCATTCATCCTGGACAGTAGCCAGCCAGGCTCAGGCTGTCTGCCTGCCTGCCTGCCCGCCTGCCTGCAGACAGAGCAGGAGGAGGCCTCCTCTTTTAACTGACACATACAAACGGGGCACAGGGGGGCCCGCGTGTGTGTGTGTGCGTACATGTATATGTTTTCATTAATGACACCGCTACAGCGTAAACGCGGGTATTTACGCTGCGCAGACACAACACATTCGCGCGCACACCCGGTCACGCTTAAATACCCATTTTTACCTGGCCAAGTGCATTCGACACCCCGAGATACGATAGACTCTGGGGCCTTCTTAGTTTGTATTTATTAATCAGTGATGCATTGTTCATCCCTCTCCCACCCTTTGGCAGTGTTTTGAAAACAGTGGATGGGGAGGGCACATTAGTCGGTCGCGCCACACCGGCCGACGCCATTGGGTGATTTTTTTGTGTGTGTTGTGTTCTGATTGGTTGCTCACGGAAAGTGGACCGACTGGTTTTGATTACTAGTCTTTTTTCAACGAGAAAAAGCAGGGGGGGGGGGAAGGTCACGACAAAGGTCACAGGGTCACTTAAAGTTTGGGAACCCGGTACTGTTATCAGCTGAGGCAACAGCAGGGGAGCGCAGGACTGGGTCACGGAAGAAAATGTCCTTTTTGTATAATTACAGTCTACTCCAGATGCTTTATTTACATTTGACATGTCACAAAACACAGTGAAATGTCAGGCGGTGGTATTTTGACAGTCAAGGGCACAGCAGACCCTAATCTAAAATGTGTCTTTCCTCCCCAAGACACGGATGTTATTAGACTGGGCTCTTGCTGAGTGGAAAATTACTTTTTTTTTAAATTCCCAGATACTGTCTGCCCTCTTTTTTAGCTGTTGCTTGTGAGTTTGTATCTTAATTTAGGTATGAATATGGGTCATTTTTTTTTATATATCACCCAAACTGTTTTTTTTCCCCCTCTCCTTTCTTCAAATGTAGTGCATTTATGCCTTTAATCTTCCAGGCAGTGATGTCTTTTTTAGGGGGGGCTTAAACCATCATGAGAGAAAATCTAAATTATTTTTTTTTTCTGGTAGAGAAAAAAAAAAAAACGTTTAAAATCCCCCTCCTGACACACATTTCTTCTGCATTTACACCCTTACACACACGTTAATATGATTGACACGCCAGGCACATTATATTACAATTCATGTTGGATTTTTTATTTAATTAATATAGGATTTAGTATATAATTCATATACAATTTTTATTTTATTTGGTACACAGGATTTCTCCTGAAAGAATGGCTCTCCCCAGGTAGCCACATTTAGACGCAGAGCCCCTTTTATTCCTGCGTTCAAGTGATTCGACGCGGTGGGCCTAAAATCCTAAAAAGAATCGCCAGACTATATTTATGACACCGTGGTGTCATGGTGTCTGCCATCCTGACTTCCTGTAACGACCCCCACCGCCACCACCACCACCGCCACCAACCTTTCACCCCCCCCCCCCCCGTCCCGCCTGTGCATTTGCGGTAATGTCTACAAATTCTGAAATGAAGGTCTCTTCTGGAAAACATGGTTTTTCTGTTTATAGCCCCCGACCCCCCCCCACCCCCTTCCTCAGCGAAAGGAAAACAAGGGGCCCGTCTCTGCCGATGCCAGTCAAAGGGACTGACGAGGACTCTCTATCAGATTTCTAAAACGCAGGCCCCGACAATAAATCCCAGCTTGATTGGGCTGGAATTGGGTTAGCTCACTTGAATGCTATCTGCTTAACCCACAGCTGGCCCGGCTGCTCCACGCAGGCATCGGACCTAAATCAGTCACTTAGTGCCATCGAAATGGGACAATGGCGGAGCGGGGAGAGAGGAGCACTCAGGGTCTGGGGGGACGGGAGCCATGCAGGCTGTGATAGCGTAACACCATGCCAGGCAGACCCCAGCAGAGCAGAACGCAGCGGAGGAAGGAAGGCTGCCTCCGTCTCATCCTCCTCCCCCTCCCCCTCCCCCTCCTCCTCCTTCTCCCTCTCCTCCTCCCGACTCCAGACACTAACACTGCAGCTACCGCGATGTGATGTGTAGCCGTAGCCGCGCGGTATAGCGTTGCGTGAAATGGCATCAGCCGAAAAGCACATCGCGCGCACACACACACACACACACACACACACACACACACACACACACACACACACACACACACACACATAAATGTACACAGACACCTTTATAGGTCTTTGTCTGGGGTTGTCAGCTGGATTTCACATGGTGATTTCGCTGGTGTAGGAAGGCGAAAGTGAATGTGTACCCCCCCAAACAGACAAAAATAAGAATAAACATTTACAGAGACAGACACAGAAAGACATACAGACATGAATACAGACAATATACATGTAGACATGCACAGCGCTCGTGGAGGCCTCAGCAGACATGTTTAACCAGAGTAGACGTAGAAAAACATGAAACGATTTTTATTCATGTGGCAAAGCGTATCATGGTTTCCTGTTTCGTTACTTCGTCTTAGTTTGTTTACAGACCCAGTACAAGCTTAGAACCCTAAAACTAGTTAAGGTTAATCAGCAGCAACCAAACTTTGTGTTTAAATACTCAAATACATCGAATTGGATGCAATGTAATGGAAAAACATGCAAAAGTAGCCTACGTTTAATGTACCAAAAACATGGCTGAAGCTGTGTCAGACATATTGCCGTGAAACGCCTTACCTTTTTCGAACTGTAGTCTCAAGTGTGTGTGTGTGTGTGTGTGTGCGTGTGTGTGTGTTTCAACTGCTCATTGACGGTCACATACACACTATGAAAACAGAGTGATTGCGGCCCCAGCCTATATAGGTGCTGATTGCCTAAGCAGCAGCCGGCAATCAGCCAACGACACATTGGTTTCCGGTGCCCTTCTTAAAACTGAGGGCCCAGTTCAGGGAGGACAATTACTCTAATGAGTGTCCAATTACGGATTTTAAAAAGGTGTCCTCCTCCACTTTCCCTTAAATGTTTTCGTCCGGTCCACCTCTTCGTCGTCTTCTCTGCACATGTTTTTTTTTTTTTTTTTGTGTAGTTTTTTTTTGTAGGATTTTTGGTTGTTGACATTTTAACAACTGTGCCCTTCTCCTCGCCGGGCCTGAGTGGCGCGCCGTTCCGGCCACGTCTCTAATTACAAGTGTGATAATGGCCGACGCTGTTTTCGCAGGAAAGTGCCTAGAGTTGTGTTTGCGCTAAGCGTTTATAAGTGCGGCGGTGACATTGATTCACCGCCAAATTACAGCTCTCCTTCAAAGTGACCCTGCCACTCAAGCACCCCCCCCCCACACACACACACCTCAACTACTTCCCTGTTTTCTTAAACCTGGCATGATTACAGAGCCAATTACGGAGGGGGGGGGGGGGGGGGTCACCTTGAGTTTTTTAAAACTCGGGTTGAAAAACTTCCACCGGATGGCACGTCTTTTGCGTGCGCTCCGCCCGAAGTGTCAGAGGTCATACAGTATATATGTGCACATTTGTATGAATGAGCAAATGGTCAGGCCTGGTTTACAACGGCCTGTTGAGTGGCTGTAGAATTATGATGTTTTTTTAAATCTGTACACCGTTTTTGTTTGTTTGTGTGTTTGCGTACTCGCTGTTACATACAGTCCCTCTTTGTACAGAAGAGAGATATGATGTTTGAGGTTATGGCGTTGAACTAAGCAGTGGCAGTGGAGCCACAACGCCAGCGAAAGGTTGTTAACTTGATATTAGCCAAGTTGAACAAGTGGAGTTCAATTTCAACCCGAAAAAAAAACAAAATATTGGCAAATACCTATTTGTTTGGAAAGCGTTCGATAATTGCTGACTTTGACAGATTTATTTTTTCCCTCCATAGAGTATGTTCTGTGTAAAGTAGGCGGAGCTATGATGACATCACTTACGAGGTCTCCTGCTCTAACTAGGTTCCTGTCCTGAGTACAGAGAATACAGGCAGACAGGAAGTGGACCCTGGCTCCTAGAAACATCAGCAAATTTTATTTATGAGATAAGCCTTAGTTACAAGATACTCATGATTGTGTGTGTGTGTGTGCTTTTTTGTGAGTGGCTTCTGTCTTTTCAGTTCATCTGATGGGGAGGCTAAACAACGCTAATGCATGTAATCAGTGGACATTACAGGCAGACACTGTTAGAGTGTGTGTGTGTGTGTGTGTGTGTGTGTGTGTGTGTGCATGTGTACATGCGCGCGTGTGTGTGTGTGTGTTAACACGTGTGTGCATGCATGTGTGTGTGTGTGTGAGTGCATCAGAGAGCGAGCGAGAGAGCTTCCATGATCTTCACACATGGATGACTTCGAGTTACATGACCTATATAACATGTTACACGCTCTGCTTGCTCCCCGTGTCTCACCCTAATAGAGAAGGGCAGTGCATTACAGGTGCAGAGTGCAATACACACACACACTCACACAAACACACACACACACACAGATGCATAAATATCTATGCCACCATCCATCCCATGTGCATGCATGATCTCGAACATAACCTGATATTTTACCTGTTAGTGATCAGCCCCCACAGGACCTGCACCCACTCAGGCATTAACGGCTTTATGAATTGGACACTGCTGGTGCATATCTAGTGACTTTGGTGCCTATATTTAGCCTCTATAAGCGCCCATAATAGGGGGGGTGGGGGGGGGGGGGGGTGGTCCAATATGACTGACTATAGCATGCAGGGGCCCACTACTGGCCTGGCAGCGTTGTGGACTTGAATGAAAAGGTCATCATCACCATCCGAAAGCTAATGCAGCCTCGGTGAGCATTAGCCTAATGTAAATGCATTACCGACTGGCCGCTTGAAAAGCTTTCCACGAGCGCTCTGCGTTATTAGGTGTTTTGGGTGGAGAGACGCTCGCGTGGTTTTGAAAAGGGCAAAGAACCGAAAGAGCAGGAGGAAAAATGCTCTCTGTTAGAGTACCCTTTGTTGAGGAATAACTGTTGACTGATGCATGGACGGAAAAGCATTGGTATTGTCTGCACTGTGACTTACTGTAAGCCAACTAAGCTGCATGACGTATACATAATAACCTAATGCAGTTCCATTTAACTCATCTTTGCAATGGATGTGTAAGCTGTGTAAGATGTATTACTTGGTGAAATGTAAATGTAATTTACGTCGACATTTCCTTAGATGGTGGGGATGGAGATTTCGTCATCACCACCCCCCACCCTTCACTTCCCACCCTCACCCCCACTGTGTGTTTGTGTGTGTGTGTGTGTGTGTGTGTGTGTGTGTGTGTGTGTGTGCACGCGTGTACATCATCCCCAGATAGCGGTCAGTGACTACATCTGGGAAGGGGAGGAGAAGGAGGAGAGCACCTCGACGGGGCCTGTCTCCGGCAACAACGCTGCCTCTGCCAGGGGCGGCGGCGGCGGCGGAGGCGTCCCTCAAGCAGCAGCAGGAGGCGAGCTCAGCACCCACGTGTCCATCTACACCTTATACCTGAGCGGCCTCCGCCAGAGGTACCGGCACTTCTTGCGGCAGGTGGACGGCACCATCGTAGAGGTGCGACCGCGCGTCTGCAACTCTTGATGCGTTTTTTTTCCCTCTACATACACATTCACGTTTACATTTAGCTGACAATTTTATGTAAAGCGACTTGCGGTGGATTTTTTAGATCCATGTCGTTAAGGAGCAGGCGGGTGTGGCTGCAGGACGACTACAGGTAGACTGCGAACATTGAGGAGTCTTTGAAACACTGTGGCAGTTTCAAATACTGCAACGTCTCCCCATAATGACAAATCATTTCACGATTAATTACTAAACAATGACCGAAAAAACGCTAACGTAATAACTAACATTCCTATGCTCCTATATGCTTCCGAAGGCGGAGGCGGTCGTTGCGATGTGACGTTGCGATGTACAAGCCCTATACTGAATGCTCCTCTATAGAGGAGTGGGGAGGCCCAGTAAAAAAGAGAAAGAGCTCAGTCTAGAAAACCGATGAGAAACAATGTTATATGAACCTGATCCTATGTTTCATTGTATCCATGAGCATTTAGGTGACAAACACACACACACACACACACACACACCTATGTCCTTTGGGTGCTTTCCCCCTCTTTTTTTTTTACATATTCAAAAGCTACTAATCCCAACCAGCAGCACCACCCCCCAAATACACATGCACATGCACACACACACACACACACACACACACACACTTCCAGGAAGATATATATATATATATATATATATATATATATATATATATATATATATATATATATATATAGACTGGTTTTATGTACAGAGAGTGATCACCATAGGGCATGCCTGGCACTTGCGAGAACACTTGAGATGATTATATTATGGTTTGATGTAGCCCTGGCAGAGCTATACTAACGGCAGCACTGGTGTGTGCGTATAAACCGCCCCCCCGGACGTAAGGTGACAGCTCCACGCAGACAAAAGGAACAGCCAGGGAGACAATGCCAGCACAATATACAAAATAAAATAAAATTGCCAATAAAGAGGAAGTAGTGAAAATATGTATATGGAGAGACTGAATATAGTGCGGGTTGTGGAGTGTAGTGGTTCCATCTCTCTCTCTCGTTAAATGTAGTTTAAACCACATTATATGTATTTTTTTCCAATTACGTTTATTCCTTTTTTTACTTATCCAAATGCGATTATGGTCCAAATGTGTCGCGCTGCGATCGCGATCATAAAGTCGTTTTACGAGGCAAACCGTAATACGTTTGGGATGTATGATTTAATAAAAAAAATATGAAAACACATCACCTCACACGACAGGCATTTAAACATCCACCGAGTCCTTAAAGCGCGAAATGGGAACGCAATAGTAAAATGACAGCGACAGAGACAGTATTTAATTCGGGCTTCATTTGGATTGGCAAAACATGACTCGCTTGCTCTGTTGGAGTCGGTTAAAGAGAGCAATTAAACTATTTAAGTAGTCTTTCTGTGTTTACTGAGGGAATATTGACGGATGGCTCATTTCCTCTAAAGAGCCTAGTTTACGTAGAGGTGTCCTGCAGACCCTCGGGGGCCCCTGCCCTGCTCCTCCCTTATATTAACATGACCACAGCTCCCGGGGGCCCTGCTAGGTTTGCACAATATACTGACACCCGGAATTAGTCCAAACGAACAAGTCGAAAAGCAAGCCCTCCGAGTGATGCCCAGAGCGACGTTCACCAACATCACACAACAAAATTAAGAAGAAGAAGAAGAAGAAGAAGAAGAAGAAGAAGAAGAAGAAGAAGAAGAAGAAGAAGAAGAAGAAGAAGAAGAAGAAAAAGAAGATTAAAGATTTAAAAAAAACTGTCTTGTTTGAGAGATGTCCTGTTTGAGACAGAGAGAGAGAGAGAAAGAGAGAGAGAGAGAGAGAGAGAGAGAGAGGAAAGAAAGAAGGGCGCATGAGCTACACGATTAAACAAAAGAGTTGCGGGAACATAACACAAAAAGATCTTGCTGTTTATTCAACCATTATTGAACTAGGAACTAGGTTTGTTGATTGAATGTTCTGCTCTAATTTGCATTTCTTTTTTGTTGCTTTTACTGACTTTCACATAACATTCACATAACAATAGTAAATATTAATGACACATCGTTTGCTGTATCCCCTACGGCAGCTTCCTGTAATATTGACCATATCGGAGAAAAAGTTCCAGATGAGTAACAACAATAGAAAAAGGAAAGTTAAAGCAACGTTTCCATCAGTGTTTCAAATAAAAGACATTAAAGGTAAAGCGAGGCTCATTACCTATAAACAGATGTTCCCCAGCTGCCAACTCGCAGACATTTCCGCGCTGGCAACAACTGCCAGGGCCGAAATTGCGCGGGGAAATGCGTCGTCTATAACCTAGGACCTTGCAAAGAGGCCTCGTAACGGCTGAGTCTGGAAAAAGAAAATACAAACAAACACAAAAACAAGATGGCTGATGAACAAATGAATGCAGGCAAAGTCATTATCTTCCCTCCTAAAACCACAGTGGGTTTATGTCCCTCTGCGTGGCGTCTACCTCGCGGGCGTCGCATTTAAGTGTCGTCGGACTTATAAAACGATAGGACAAGCCAACTGTGCTCCTTCGTCGTCTCCTCTTTTCCTCCATATGGGAGAAAGGGAGCATATGTGAGGAACTGGCACGGCTTCTGTAAAACTTCCATTAAAGATGCACAACTAAGACTCTGCCAGCTTGAATATTACCTCTCGCTGCAAATTTATTTATGGTTTGGAAAAAACGCTGAGGAGGAGCATTTTGAGTGTCTTGTGTGTGAGAAGCAATTCTTCCCCTGCAAATTTGCTTCCCCCTGTTTTTATATGTTTTATTTATTTATTTATTTTTGTTATCGTGTTTGAGCAGTGTTGTCAGCACTTATTGGCATTATTAGAGCCATGACACTAATTTGCGTCGTGTTTTTAATTGTAATTTTATGTAAAAGGAATGACGATGATAATAATTGCCCTGGCTGGATTGACACTGTCGCTCAAGAGATGAAGATTTAAAGGCTATAATTACAGTTAAGGATTCCATGCAACTCTGTTTAATTTCATAATGATGGTGATGATGATGACGATGATGACGAAGATGATGATGACGAAGAGGGCTGCTGATGAGGAAAAAAAATCGAACAAAAAAGAAATACCAGCGCAATGAAAATGTGTGTGTGCGTGTGTGCGAGTGCGTGTGTGTGTGCGTGTGTGTGTGTGTGTGCGTGTGTGTGTGTGTGTGTGTATCGCGATGCCTATAATAATCAGTGCCATTAACTCTGTCATTATTAATGACCTAGTGGCCGCGGCGGCGTCCCGTGACTCAGAGCCAGTACAGCATCTGTCTCCACAGGATAGCGAGCTCTTGCCGGACCAATATTGACCTAATTTACCATTCAGAGAATATGAAGGAGTTAACCTTTCAGAGAAACACCTCGCAGCAACATTAATTGACAAACCGCCGTCCAACTCCCCCTCCCGCCCCTCTAGTTGTAATTACTGTGCGCCGTGGCCACGGACCCACGCTTCATTTACTGTGAGGTGGCTGGCAGCCTTCAGAAATATGACTGATTTATACAGGGCGTGAGTGATCTCTGTCTGCTGTCTCTCTCTCTCTCTCTCTGTCTCTCGCTCTCTTTCTCTCTCTTTGTGTGTGTGTGCGCATTCTCTATGTTGAGTATGTTCTTTGTGTGTATTGCGGGAATGGCACAAGATGAGAGAGCGACATAAACAATAGACAGAGAAGAGGTGAGATAGAATTGAAGAGAGAGAGAGGGAGGGAGAGAGACTACGTCCTTGACTTGTTGTGTTGAAGAGATTGATGCCTTGCTGGCAGCCATATCTGCTCAGCAGGAAGACCTTCTCTAAAGCACACTACATATAATTACGTGGCAGGTTTATACTAGTTTCAAATCAAGAAGCGTTCATTCTCATGTTCGCTCAACTGCCACAGCGTTTAATCTGTCTGTGTGACATTATAAACAGACATAGGCAACATTTTTTTTCCCTTGGTGGTGCCGTGGTATACTTGCAAGTGTGTGTAGTGGAAATGCAATTCACACACATTACAATTTCAAATATTCAATCTAGCATGTTTTCCTCCCTTTGTGTTTACATGGTATGCGTGTTTTTCTCTCTCAATTCAATAGCTTTTTTATTCACTATATGTTTTCACTGTATGTTTTCCAACAGAACGGTGTGCATGACTTAACACCACAGTACATAAGTAGGCCGGATTGAGGGGACTACATTTGCTTGGAGGGGGTTTAAAAGGTGCAGTTGTCAGAGTGTGTGTGTGTGTGTGTGTGTGTTTCTCCTGGGAGTGTGAGCGTATGCAGCAGGCCCAGAGTTAGAGACTACATGACAACTCTGCTCCCAAGCCCTCTGGGAGAATACCAGCTCTGCCAATCTGCGTCCTTGTCAGCCTCCACCAAAGTTCAGCCTCTCTCACACGCTTACAATCGCCGCTCCTCATGCTATATGCGATGTGTTGGTGTGTATACTAAAATAGTACCACATTTAAAAAAAAAAAGACAATTAAATAATACTTTTTCAGATATGATCACAGATGCAATTATTGATTCAAATTCAATTGAAAAGGGTATTCTTTAATGTGTGTATAGTTGAATTAACAAAATGAACCTACTACTACTCCAACTCCGACTCCTACTACATAAAAAACATAGATTCGAAGAAATATGTTAAAAAAATAAGGGGTCACACGTAGTAGACGGCGTAACAATGCAGTCGGGTTATTTTCCGCATGTGCTTTGTGTTTCCTCCAGGTGATTGGTGATATAGAGGGTGCTGATACCAGATGCAACACGAGGCCACTACTCGCTCACCCAGGCTTCCCTCGTGGGAAGGACGAAGATGAAGGCTCAGTCATCAACCAGCACGCGCGGAAGCGGAAGAAGCCATTTTGGAGTGAGTGCGAGGTCACTGAGGTGTAATGTATTTGGATATAACTGTCAGGTGACGTCGTGACGATCCAGATAAACCCTTCACACCCGGGTGCCTCTAAGTTTGAATGACACAGTTAAGGCAAACAGTGTATGTACAGTATGTACCATGGCAATGAGAGATTTGGCCTCGGTAATGATTCAGCTTTTTTTTAAAAATATGTACAGTATTTGACCTGTTGTTTATCTAACTGTATTGGACCTTATTGGCTGTTTCTTCCCCGCAGGGTCCCACCGTGTTGAGCCAATAGGAGAGAGTGGGTGTGGCTTTAGTTTGGAACTCCAAGAGCTGAACCGATGACGCTCATGCAGTGTTAGCAGGACCAGGTGTTATATTTATATTTACTTTATCATATTTAGATATCATCCTTGATCTCTATGTACATACATATGATATGGGATACTTCACATGTATTGGTTTTACCGTGGTGACGTTATAGATACAAATACAATGTCCAGTGCAAAAGGAAAGTATTTCCAGCCTATCTACATTGATGGTATTGTCTTAA
This sequence comes from Merluccius polli, assembly GCA_030340625.1. Classification (NCBI taxonomy): domain Eukaryota; kingdom Metazoa; phylum Chordata; class Actinopteri; order Gadiformes; family Merlucciidae; genus Merluccius; species Merluccius polli. The sequence continues at coordinate 95,852 of JAOPHQ010003453.1, forward strand.
GCTATTTATTTCAATACATAATACATTTACAAAATATTTGTATTTGGACCAATGCCAGTGCTTCTTAGAAACAGGTAGACTGTGGTAGCATTATCAAAGTATGAAACATTACATATGTTACATATAGAAAACTAAAATGTCCCAAACATTGGAAACTCACTTGGAGTGCAGTGTTGCCCCCAACACAATGAAATATGAGGATTCAAAAAGTCACTAATCGGAAGGTGAATGATAAAATATCAATATTTGGTCCACATTAAGCGGGATAATATTCAAGGTGGCTTGATGCCTATCGGATATGTGTCCTCTGGCCGGTGCTCACCGTAATGAAGTAGCTCACAAATCAGGCCGTAATGGCCGCCTACTTACACATATTGTTAATTAAAGGTTGTGAGCTTATTAGCATGTGTCTCTGGCGCGGGGTGCGGAGAGATGGGGAGCTGGGGGGGGGGTGGGGGGGGGGGCATGGGGGTTGGGGTTGCCAGTCTCGTCGCGGAGAGGGGTTGTAAAGATTTTATAGATAGCTAACCTATCATACTAAACCCATAGCCCCCCTAAAATCGGATCTTAATAACCTGTCATTTTCATTGATGATGATTCTCCCTTTATGGGCGGCCATTATGGATCAAGTTCTGCGGCCGGGGTGGGATGGGTGTTAGCGGGCATTTGGGATTGTCGTTATGAGGGGGCAGGCGGGGGGGTGGTGGTGGTGGTGGTGGGGGGGGGGTGCCTTACTTGGCCTTGAGGATGCTGGCTGCTCACCTCCATGTATTAAGTGTAACAGGTATGCCCATGGGGCATGCACACACACACACACACACACACACACACTCACACACATGCACACACACAAATGCACACATAGACACCATCATGGGACGCACGCATACACACATGCATTTACACACAGGTTTGTGAGAACATTATTCTACATGTCTTAATAAAGTCAAAAGCGGGTGTCAAATTCAGGGATGGTTGTACAACTGTGTATACGTATGCTCTTCGGCTAATGACGTTCGGAGCCAAGGGTTTATCTAAGTTGTGTTTTTTTGGCATTAGGACAGGATGTGTGAGACTCTTGCTTTGTATCCTGTGCTGCTGTCTACCGCGTGACAATAGCCAGAGCCCTGCAGAGCTAATGCGCTCCAATTAGAGATCACTCCATTAACAGTGACAGTGCTACACCCCCCGATTCAATCATGCCCCCTAATGAACGCTAAGCAGAGACCCTGCCTCTCCGAGACGACAGGAAGCTCTGCTCTGTCTCCTTTTACCCCTCCTTTTTGTCATCCCTCTCTCCTGTCTGCCTGTCTGTCTGCCCGCTTGTCTGTATGCCAGCCTGAATGTCTGCCTTTCCATCCATCTGTCTGCCTGCCTGCCTGTTTTTAATCTCTCCGCCTACCTGCTTGTCTGTCCTGTCTGGCTGCATATCTGTCTGTCTGGCTGTCAGTATTTCTGATTGGCTGTCTGTCTGCTTTCCTGTATGCCTTTTCTGGTCTGTATCTCTAGACTGCTTTTCTGTCTCTTTGTCAGGGCCGTCTGTCCGCCTGCTTGCCTATCTGTCTGTCTGTCTGCCCACTAGCCTGTCTGTCCGTCTGCCTGCCTGCCTAACTGTTTTCCATCTTCTTTATTTTCTTGTCAATTCTCTTTATGTCTCTCCGCTGTTTTTGTGTCCCTCTTTACGGCACTATGTTCAAAGTCGTCAAGGTCACATGGTTGCAGGAGTGAAACAACACAGCAAAGCAAAGAGTGATACATATTCCATCTGCCCAGGCGTTTGTTTTGATATGTTAACATGTGTTTGATATGTTAATAAGCCACACATTTTTTTTCCACTTTCTGGTGTACTTTGTGTGCTTTTGTGAAAGTGGTTTTGCTATTAATCAGCAGCAAAACTATGCCCCCCCAACCACGCACATACAACTGCTATTCTCCATCATAAAGTGGGAATGGGGGGGGCTTTGGGGGGGGGGATGGGACAAAGGTATTTCAACGGTTCAAATATTTGATTGTTAATGACAAACACCATTTCACCACAAATTTAAAATTCAAATCAGTCCCTGGGAGCCATTTTTTTTGTCTGGGGGTGGGGAGCCAAACACGCCGCTAGGTCTCTCTCACACATTTGCTGATTTAAGTTAAAAAAGAAAAAAAGACCCCATTTTTTTTGCTGCGCTATCATAAAGGAGGCACAACTTTTTACCCCCAAAAAAGGAGAAAATAAACGCGTCTGCATCGACATGGAAACCGAGGCACAACCCGGGGATGTTGGGTGGAGGTGCGACGGGAGAGGGAGAGGGGTGGGGGGATAAAACATAAAAAAGAAAGAAAAATAACACTTTGTCTAATTCTATATTGATGTAGCTCCTGAGCTCGAGGTGCTCACATGAAACAGTTTGCGTTCAGCAGGAGCTGAAGTCGCGATCGTTGAACCTCCACCGCACACTGAGATCGGCAAACTCTCCCGGCAGGGTTTGTGGCTACGCAGCGCAGTCTGGTTCATTTGAATTAACGGCCGTCCACAACAGAATAAAAATGAATTTTTATTCATTGTTTAGAAGTGTTGGTTTTGTTTTCCACAGCAACACAACACGCAAACATTTTTTTTTTCATTAAAAGTTCACATTCACTGTCTAGAAGCTGTCTTCTGCTTTCCCTATTCATGGCACCGCTGTGTTTGATGTTGAAATATAATTACGTGTTGTCAGGAGGAGATTGAGTGTTGTTTTGTTGGAGGCTCCTTTATAAACTCGGAGCCCACCGTTTCTATTCAGGCAGCTCAAATATTTATATTCCTAAATTATATGTTATTTTACTCTACTACAGTTGTGATGTGCAATTCATCGACAAAAAAATGTGTAAATAAGTTTGAACTTGTTATGTAGAGGATTTTCATGATCATACAATAAAGAAAGAAAACATTAATCCTCCAAAATGTCTTCCCATTGTATCTGTGTATCTCATTTCCGTTGAATAAACCTGGTTTTCACTGTGTGATTAATGCTAAAGGTAAATGCCAAACAATATTAAGCACAGTCCTGAGTTGAAAGGTCACACCTTGAGCCCCTTATGGGTGTGTCTCTCACGTCCACATTTTTTTGCATTTAACCGGCAAATCGGATCACCTCCGGAAGCGCGGCTATGATATTACTTGTTATTTTCTGAGTTTGTCCCAGGGTTTGATTTTTTTTATCAGCCTGCCCCCTCAAACAACCCCAGACAGATTTGTTTACTGCCACCTCGACAAGTCACTGTGGTAGAACAGCGACAACAACAATATGCAAAACACATCCGAATTGTCCCAACCTTTTTTTTTTTTTTTCTGTCAGGTCCTCCGTGTGACCCTGCGTGTACGTCGCTCTCGTCTCCATTGACCCCTGAACGCGGTTCTCTGGTGCTTAAGCCCCTTGTGAAGGCACGCCGCCACCGCCGTGGCCTATGGAGGGGGGAGGATGTGCTGGGGGGGCGGGGGGGGGGGGGGGGGGGGGGGGGAGAGGAGAGGCCCCCCCGTATGGAGAGACACGCATCGACGTTGCCCTGCCATATTTCCATGGCATCTGGATGAATCATGTGCCTCTCTGCACACATATTTATTTATTTCCCCCCCCCCCCCCCTCTTCCAGAGCGGTGTCGGGGAAAGGCAGATGTCCTTCCTCGCAGGAAAGGAAGACAAAAAAAAATATTAAAAAATAAAAAATAATAATCGTTTGCAATGACGAGAAATTAAGAGTGGTGTGTGTGTGTGTGGCGGGGGCGGCGGGGGGGGGGGGGGGTTATGGGGGCGCGAGGGAAAGGAGTGGTGGAGTATGACAAAAAAACACCACATAAATATATATATATTTATTTATAAATATATGAATATGCAAATCGTGTCACGACGTGGAACCCTGTAATGAGTGGGGAATGTTGTCGCCGTCTTTCATTATGCAGAGGTCATTGCTTAATGCCAGGCAGCTGGGTCCAGATTCCTTTCCCTGCACCACACCCCCCCCCCCCCCCCAACCTCCTGTCCTCTTCAAGCAACTTCAACCAAACTACAGTCTGCATATGAACATGAAAAAAAAAAAAATATATATATATATATATATATTCCATAAAACCCAGGTCATAACATGCTTGTGCGAATACATGTACAATTTGTGTGTGTGTGTGTGTGTGTGTGCAGATAAGTAATCAGGTAAAAAAAAAAAAAATAGTAATCATGTAACTGATTATCCACAAATGACGCTAAATGTTTCCTATTTTCTGGCACCCTACCTTTTCTTGATGAAAGGTTCATGGGACTTCAATGAAGCATTAAGCTCCCATGCCATGTGTTTGGGTTAAGGGTCTTAAGGTTGCCATGGGCAACCACCCCGTGTAGATATTGTTGTCGCCCCCTCCTCCCCTATCGACCTGGTCGTCTCCCCGCTGTCCCCACTTTGATATCAGAAGTATTTACACGCTTTCTTCCCTCTCTTGTTTTTCCACACACGCCCCAATCTCCCCCCCCCCCCCCCCCCCCCCCCCCCCCCCCCAAGATCTGCTAGCATCTGCCCGACATTGAGCTATGGGGCTAACCATTAGGTAAACTCATCTCTCTCTCTCTCTCTCTCTCTCTCTCTCTCTCGCTCTTGCTCTCTCTCTCTCTCTCTCTCTCTCTCTCTCATGCACTCTTCAAATAATGGTGTGTTTGAATGCTAAAAATGTAATGAACTTCACGGTTCATTGTGTCTGACATTGCTTAATTAATGGGTGCATTTAAAGTACATAGGGCCCCGGTAATTGATTTATATGCATGATTTGCACATACAGCTGTTGGTTCCTGTAGGAGACTCATCACTCACGTTGTGGCTGCTGCTGCTGATGAGGCAGGCTAGGTAACAGAGGAATGATTTAGTTTATTTGTTTGTTTATTTGTTGTTATTATTATTATTATGTTTCTTTTTTATGTAATATTAAGGTAGGCTTTGGCAATTTAAAAGTCCAATTTCCAGCAGGACAGTAAATGACATGAAAAGCCATCTTTGCTTTTAAAGTAAATCGGCAATTAACCCAACGTTGGTAGAGGAGAGTAAATCAGCCAGTGTTTCCTTTATTAGATGGTGCATGTCTGGGCCTGGACCCGGGTTTGTTTCGTGCCACACTGGGGCAATTAAACCTTCTCACGCTACCATAGATGCTTCGGCTTGGCTGTCTCTCTCTATTAGTCAGCCTGGTTGCTCTCTCCACAAAGACAGCTTGCATTACCGCCTCTGTCAGGACTCTACTTGTAGGATGTACTAGACACAAACATCAAGAACATTGCTGTGGCTGAGATGCAGGTGAGTTTAAGGTGAGTCTCGACTTTTGCTGTATTTCACCCCCCCCCCCGACCCCTGTAGCTTGTCAACTACAGTTGTATTGTAGCGTAGTCTAATCGGGCACAAACATTGTTATGGCACAAATGTAAAAGTCATGGGAAAACATGGGAAATGAGTCACATTAAAGTCTACAGTGTTGTCAAGGTTAGATGCCCATCTTGTGTCAGTTGGCGCTGTTGCACAACATCCCAACAATAAGTGAACCACTGTCTTGAGTCATGAGATTTGGTGTTCATAAGCAACAATGCACCGAGAACTCAACCAGAGTGTAGCTTGTGTCTCCGAGGAGCAGCAGAGAAAGCGGTTGATTACCGGCTCTGGAGACCCAGGTTCAAGTCGGGTGATTGCGGCCTCCATGGAAACCTGATGTGATGATGGGGAAATGTAAAGCCGTCGTGTGAATTTGAATATAAATGATGACGTCCGACCGCAACGTCGTGGCGCAGCAGAGAGAGGTGTTGGTTATCAGCTCTGTAGACCGCACACCGAGTCCTGCAGAGGGAGGTCTCCACGTCAAACATAGCCATCATAGCCACCGTCTCGGTGGCCCAGTGGAGAGAGCTGTGGCTTGTGCGCTGTGGAGCCCCGGCTTTTTAAGTCCTGCCAAGTGCTTTCTCCTGGAAACTTAACGACGTTGTGTCAATTGTAATGTAATACAGTCGGTGGTGCGGCGGAGAGAGCTGTCGGTTATCTGCTCCGGAGGCCCGGGTTCACGTCTCCAAGGAAACTTAACACTGTTTGTGAACGGGACAAGGCCATGTGAATTGTAATGTCCAGTATAACCTCTGACCAGATTGTGGCGCAGCAGAACGAGCCCAAGGTTACCGGCTGTGGCGACCCGAGACCTGCTCCAGGTGCCCCCCTTCCTGTCGCTGTGGACTAGGGTGACCAGACGTCCCCGTTTCTGGTGGCCTGGCCCTGGCTGGAGCTGTTCCCCGGAAAAGTCTGGGAAAAGCTACGATTTTTTAAAGTATATGAATAGATTTCGAAATGGCAAAGATGCTTTCTCATGAATATTAATTTTGAGACAGTTGGTAATTACTCTTGTGTCTATCTGATAGGCTGTGACGCGACCTCGCCGGGGGTCTATCCATCAATACAGGCTATCGATACATCGAGTAGCTACTTTGGATTGATTTTGGCTGGTTTACCAAAGCTTAAATCCCTTCATAGTGGGCATGTACTGTCCAATATTTTACTACAGTACTACATTTACCATTATACGAATAGGCAAAATGTAAATATGTCCCCTTTTTTTAGTTCAGAAATAATAACATGAGATAATGAATTGACATATGGACCGCTGAACGACAAATGTCCTTGTTTTTGATTTCAGAATTACTGTGGAGGAGCCGGCTGAGATAAGGACACGGCACGTGCCACGAAGAAGGCGACAAAGAAGATGTGCAACAGCAGCAGCAGCAGCAGCACCCACACCTTGAGACTGGAGCAGCTCAGCAGCAGCTCGGGACCCGCCACGGCACAGGTCAGAGGCCAACCATTGGAGACATCGCAACATGAGATGTATATACAATTCAAACACTATATTGTCTTACATCAGCATTTCAGCATCGATCACACTTGTTTGAGTTTGCGATCATGTGCATCAGCTTCACAGTGAGCTCAACATGCTTTATCTTGGCCGGCTGATCAGTTTGAGCCTATAGCTGCATGTTTCATATGTCCGTTGGGAGATTTAAACGGTCGCATTCTTGAACCCCGCAATTGCCACTTGTGGCTATTATTTTATTTATTTATTTGTTCATTTGTTCGTCCATTCATTCATCCTTCGGTGGTGTATTTATGTGTTTGCGTCCACACGCAGGACGGTTTGTTCCTATTGGGCCTGTGTGCGTAACATGTCGCCTCGCGGTGACCGCCGTCTGTGTGCTTAGTCCAGCCATACATGGTTTGGTTATAATTATTGCTTTGTGTAGAAAACCTGGGGGGTCATTGGCCCCTGTAACCATTATTTGGTTCTGCGCAGAACCCTCTGTGGAGCCCGGATCAATCTCTCACCTAGAGAACAATCTCGCATATTTCTATCACCAGCCTATTGATTTTTGGGGGTTTTTTTGTAAAAGAGAGGCAATCTCGTGCACGACGCATATGGGAAGCAGCCCGCAGCATGCGCAAACACGCACGCGCACACACACACACACACACACACCTGCAGTTGTACACGTTGTTCACACACGCACGTTCGCACACGCGCGCACACACACACACACACACACACACACACACACACTGTTCATTTATTCATTGCTGTGTAGACACCCATAGGCATTTATATGTACAAAATGCATGCATCGGCATATTTAGTGATTTTAGATCATTGCCTCATACACACACACACACACACACACACACACACACACACATACACACACACACACACACGCCAGTTCCTTGTTAAGCAGACAGCAAGTGAACCATGTCCTCACTGGGGCCAAGTGTCTCACTCTTTTTATTACACATACTAATCGATACGGAGCGGCCTGGCGAGGCAGCGACCCCCTCCATGTTTTATCCCTGAATCATTCATCCGTCCACCCGTACCCCACATGACTTCATCTCTCCCTCGATCCACCTGCCCCCACCATTTCACCTTCACATCCAGCCATCTATTCATCCACCTACACCTCCTCATGTTCCCATCCATCTCTAAATCCATACGCCCAGCTGTCCACCCGTACCTTCCAATGAGTTCAACCACCATCCATCCATCCATCCACCTACCTTCAATAAGTTCAACCACCATCCATCCATCCATCCATCCACCTACCTTCAATAAGTTCAACCACCATCCATCCATCCATCCATCCACCTACCTTCAATAAGTTCAACCACCATCCATCCATCCATCCATCCATCCATCCACCTACCTTCAATAAGTTCAACCACCATCCATCCATCCATCCATCCATCCCTCCATCCATCCACCTGCATCCTCAACTTCACCTTCCACCATCTATAAATCTATCCACCGCCATCATACATCCGCCCATTCATCCGTCCACCCTGCAAATTCACATCCATCCATCCATCCATCCATCGGCAACCTCCCTGTGCATCCATCTAGCTGTCTACACATGCCCGTGCGCACACTTGCCCATCATTCAATCTCTACGCACCGCATCAATCCACCTATTTATATTGCGATGACGGCATCGCCGCAGCCCATTTCTCCATCCGACCGTTCTGTTTTCGCCAGCGCTAAAGCTTGCCATGGTGAGAAAATAAGATAGCCTATTTATTTTGGTCATCCTCTATAACGTTGCCGTATAACAGATTGATGGATAGAAAGTGTAGAAGATAAGGAGATAAAAAACCATGAGGGAATGTTTGATGCTCGTACCAAAAGACTGGGAGAGAGTGAGGGAGGAGAGAGGGAGAGGGTGAGGATGAGGGGGAGAGGGAGGGGGGGGAGAGAGAGAGAGAGAGAGAGAGAGAGAGAGAGAGAGAGAGAGAGAGAGAGAGAGAGAGAGAGAGAGAGAGGGGGGGGGGGGGACAGCTTTATTGTCATACATAACATGGCTGTACAGGGGAGGGTGATTTGGATATTAATAATATATTAGTTTTGCAGACCACCATCCACAATGTCTGAAAACACCATGAAATGTAATAATTCTCTGTGTGCATGTGTGTGTATGTGTGTGTGTCTGTGCACGCACACACACACGCCCACACACCCAACTGAGTGAGATGCGAAAATCATTCGTGATTGCACATCTTTTACATGCAAATTGAGTTGTGCGTAAAAATGATTTGATGCAGACGAATCGGGTCAAATTGTATTCATGCTACTGTTTGGCAATTATGGAGAACCCTGTCCATGTATTGTCCAGACGTGTGATCCGTCCACACATCCAGCATCGTGTGTTATGAGAGCTGAGGGCCCTGGGAGCCTGTAGGGCCCTCAGACGAAAGCTCAGGCTTTAGGGGAGGGAGGGGACGGGACGGAGAGCTGAAAGATTGTGCTGGAATTTGTCAAAAGCCAATAATCATTCTGGCCAGGAGAGGAGCACTACATCAGAGTGGGAGAATCAATATCACATTACTTTGAGTATGGGGGAGTATATACAAGACTCATCAAATTGATTATTTTTGATGCTACAATGGCAGTTTCATTTTGCGAGCTTCCCTCAACAGCAACTACTGTTCAATTACGGGCCCCTGTGTGTTTGTGTGTGTGGGTGCGTGCGTGCGTGTGTGTGTGTGTGTGTGTGTGTGTGTGTGGATTGAAAAAAAAAAGACAAATGACTATTTATTTGACTAAAAAAAGCCTGTCTGGGAATTGAAATGAGAAATGGTATGTCACAGTCATGCACTGGTTAAAAGATGACTTGTTTCATTGGACATTGAAATTTCATGAATATATTTTCCAAAGGCCCTGGAAAAAAAGAATTCATCATGGGGTTTGTACAGGCCAAAATGTCACAGCAAAGATTAGTCAGTTTCCTAATGTCCTGTACAGGCACACGTTGTGGCATTTGTTTGCATGTTAATGATAAAGTATGCTGGCCAGCAAAAGACACAATGCATTGTTTTGTCACAAAAACACATATTGAGGAATGACACTACAAATTATTGAACTTGAATAGCAACAGTGCTAGTCATACCACATTGCATACATACAATTAAGTGGTATTTTTACTATTGGGCCCAACAAATTCATGAAAATCCATGTCCAAATGTAGTCCATAATATTTGACAGCACCCGCAAACAAAATCCACAAACTTGCACACAAAAGTCTAGGAGACACTTTCAGTATAGGCACACAAGAGACACTATACTATACATGTATTCACATTTCTTCACTCACTCCTAACCGCAACTTTTGCTCACTTTGCATCCATATATGAAGAAGTGATCCATCTTATAATGATGGTCCAACTGTTGCTAAGAACCAACTCTATGCTAAAGAACGCCTCCCCCCCTCCCACCCCCCCCCGCCATCTTAATAGCTCTAGGTCTTCAATATGGGGCCATCAGGAGCGACAAGGCGAAGCGGCTCCTTGGATGATTAAAAAGTCATTTCCTTAACTGTCCTTCCAGGATTTGCGCCTTCTTTTTTTGCAAAAAAAAAGGAAAAAAAAAACATTAAATTGCTCCAATCAAGCATAAACGTCTCCTGCTTGTGGTGTAATTTGTACTGCTGTTCGCATGGTGGCTGCTTATTTGTCATTTTTTTCCTTTGGCGCTTTTCCCAACTGCCTTGATCAACAATTAATGGTTGAAATTGCTTCTCTGTTACTTATGGCTGTGGAGACAGATGTGGCTATGGCAAAAAATTACAGAAAAAAAGAAGAGAAGGAAAGAGAAAGACGACGCATGGGCTTAATTGTACATTAGGAAACGAGTTCAAGTTTGTTGCGATAGTCTAGCTCCTTTTTCTCTTCTTTCTTTTAATAGTTTTTGCAAGCCAGTGACAAATTTCAGTGCGCCACATTTTCCATATTTCTTGTTCTGCGATGTGGCGTCTCTGAATTATTGCTTTATTTTTCTATCTCTTATTCTTTCATATCCATCCAAAATAGAATGGTCTGGGGGGACTCTTGACCATGCTATTTTCTCTCACCAACCCCCCCCCCCCCCCCAACCCCTCTCTCTCTCTCTCTCTCTCTGCCAGAATGACCTTTAGTGGTCTTTTTTTCCCTTCATTGTGGGGACAGGGCCGGGGCCTGGCATCTGATAGAATCAATATTCTATTATGATAGTGCGTGGAGCGTGTGGGGCTTTACAACTCTGCTGTAATAGTCTCCTTATTTCATCCCATGGCAGCCCATGGCCTCGGGGATCCTGCAGCCTTCTCCCAGGCTCTACGCTCCCAGCATCGCCCCATTTCCATTACCGCCACAGACCTCTCTCCCCTCCACCACCACCACCACCGCCGCCCCCCTAACCAGAGGGCCGGGGGGAGGTAGGGGAGTAGAGGGGCCGGGGGCCGGGTGGGGGGGGGGGGGGGGGGGGGAGTTTGACCGAGAGGCGGGGGCCGAGAGGACCTGGGACGAATGTGTGTCAATAGACTGTGTAATAGCCAGGCCTGGGTGAGATGCTTGGGAAAATGGCGGGTAAACGGATTTCAAGTATTGAAAAAGATTAGATGGATAATTGCCTGACTGTATCCCTTTTTTTTTCTCTTTTTCGTATTTTGAGTTTCGTATTTTTCCTTGTTTGGCTGTATATTTTATTGTCTGAGACTAATTCAAGCAAAGTCGTCATAGTGTTTGAGACTAGTAGCCTATATTACGTTTTATTTTTGTGGACAATAAAATGGGACAGATTTGATCCATTATGTGGCTGGATCAATACGTAGGCACTGGCAATGGCTTCAAAAAAGGCTCTGTCAGTGGGGCCCATTTCCTGGAAACCGCCTTTCTAAAAAAAATCAGGTGTGTGAGACACGTCACCCCATGTATCGTACCGCACAGCGAGTGCGTTATTATTAAGTAGATCAACCCAGTCTCTCATTCACTCGGCTGGTCAGATGGGAGAGCTAAATGCCAAACGATGGCATGTTAAAGATTGTGGATTTCTATGAGGGTCCCCATAAAATGTCATGCCATTATGGACACCATTCTGCAATAATTAACTGATGGGATTGTCTACGTGGCCAAGCGTAATAAGAAACCCCTGTGTTTAAATGTCATTTAGGCTGTAGCGCGGATGTCTTTTCTTTCTAATCGGGGGAATATAAACATTATAAGGTTAACCTGGCCGACAATGAGATGTAGCTTAATATGGTTTAACTGCAATGCTCTCCTCAACCTTGTGCCCGAAACTATTTTAGTCCAAAATGTCAGAATTTACTTCTTAAGCTCTTCGTCCATCTCCATGTGGGGCTAATCTGATAAAACTAGAATTTGTAGGTATAAAATATTATATTAGATATACCCAGAAGTCACAGCCATCTAAAACAGACGCTTAAGGTTCCGGCCTTTTAAAAAAATATTATACATATTTTTTTCCATGCTAATATTCATTTAGGAATGTGATTTTGCTGATGCATTTCTTCCTTCCCCCCCCCAAACAAAAACAAAAAAAAGTTGTCCCTTGACTGCAAGATGCAGTTCTTCAAGAAACCCCCACCACACGAACCCCCCCACCCCTGCATGCCTCCCCCCAACCTCCCCCCTAAACCCGTCCCCACCTCTCCCTTTGATTGAGAGCTCAGCAACTGGATGGTGCGTGATGAGCCCCCCCCCCCCCTCACCCTCCCGCTCATCTCATATTCATCATGATGTAACCGTGAGCAACCAGGATCTAAATTACCTACGTCTGGCATCATTCCAGCACATGCTATAAATGAGGTAATCGTCCTTGACTATAAAATTTGCATATTCAAGACTTAATTGCTGTCATTACATTTTTTGCGTAATTCTATTAATTTAACAGAATGGGGGATTGGAGGCCTTTTTATAGTTATAATTTGCAGTAAAACAATGAAGTCCCAAAATAGAAAAAAAAAAAAGTAGGGGGCAAGAAGGGACATTCAGTGGGATGCCGGCCTCTGAATATCACCTTGATCATGTGGCTCCATTAAAAAAAACACAAACACAATCAACATGCAAAAAGAGACAAAAAATGTCTATCTGCTAAGATGCAATCAAACAAGAGCTGCAGTGTGTGTGTGTGTGTGTGTTTGTGTGTATGTGTCTGAGTGTGGCCCAGTAGACCTACATAAAAGCTCTCTGGGTCACACGTGGTCACAGACAGGAAGTGCATCATCAAAAGGGCTGCGTCCCATTATCACATTGTGCGGGAGAAATGAAGCTTGCGTCTCCCTAAAAAAAAAAAAAAAAAAAAAAACGAGATTAGGGGCCCTCCTTTTCGGCTGCGCTCTGTTCTGGACGTCCTTTTGTGTGTGCGTGCGTGATACAGGATGTTGTCAAGCGTGCTCAGCGTCGGTACCGCCCCGCCCCCATCCCCATCCCCAGCCACCCCGCCCAACCGAGATAGAAAGGTGCAGAGAGCGGCCCGTATGACACGGAACAACGGACCCATCAACTCCCATTTATGGTTTCCCGCCGTGACCTCGGCGAAGACGTCGGTGAGGTTCAGGAGCCCGGCTAAGTGCCAACAACATCCTGCAACCCGCTGCACTTCCCCGCACTTTGCTGACCTTAAAAGTGTGGCCTCAATTTCACCGAAAGGCTAAAGAACACACACACATACGTGCATGCGCATACGCATACGCATAAACACATACACACACTCGCACACGTTCTCCTCCTCCCTCGCCTGTGTAGCTTCTGTGTAGCAATGGCCTACTTTTATTGTACTGCAAATTGTTCCGTGTTGTTTACCATTCCTCTTTTCTCAGAAAAGGGAAAATGCAGAGGCATTACGACGTAAGGACATTATGCGGGCAGTTTGTTCTGTCATGCAGCAGTATGTAAAGTAGTTCATAGAAATCTAGGAAATAGAAGAAGCTAGGACATATTATTTAATCTATCTATTTTGTAACATTTCAGATGAAAAAAACATTTCACGGTATTACTCTGGTAATACAGGCTAAAACACTTTGACATTGTTAAGGTCTATCGGTGATGTACGACGCACCCCGGGTCCTATTTTACCGTGTAAAACTCAATTCCTGTAGACCGCTACTACGTCACAAGCAGACATCGCTGTGGTAGTTTCAATGGGGTTTAATAGGAGAATATGTCTTCAAATCGCTGTAGCATCCACCATAAGTACCAGACATTAGTTTCATTCCCATGACAACAGCTCAGGGGTTCTGCCTCCGAATCACTGCAGATTACATTTTTGCACTGTTCCTATGGCGAGAAATCAGTCA
>JAOPHQ010003453.1:115000-142500 GCA_030340625.1 Merluccius polli
CAGCACCTTCGCACTTACACACAGATGATCACACACGCACACACACACACACACACACACACACACACACACACACACATACACACACAGACAGACACATAGACACATACAAACACACATTCCACTGGGGGTCTTAATCGTCCCCAAATCGAAAACAAGTCATTGAATAGACTGAGAGACAGCATATCCTCCCATAGTCCACCCTCCCATTCATTTCCCCAAACAAGTGTGAGGTAATGTGTGTGTGTGTGTGTGTGTGTGTGGTTGTCTGTTGGGGTGTGACTCTGCATCTGCTGCAGCGACCATGTTGACATCATAACCCCATGACTCTACATCTCTCCCTTGTAAAGACAGGTGTGGTATCAGACACACGCGCGGCGCGCTGCAATAAAACATGCTCACCGCCGTGCGAACCCCCGCCACGCTGCCAGCCGCCATCTGCTTTCTCACGCCACCGGGATCCATCTCTTGCCAATACGCCAATACACACTCCTTATTATGTAGCTCAGGGTTTAGGGTTGGGATGACCGCTCCCTACTACACACACACACGCACACGCACACACACACACACGCACGCACGCATGCACGCAGACACACACATGCACACACACACAAACACATGCATGCACACACATGCACGCACACGCACCTGCACACGCACACAAACACATGCATGCACACACACACACACACACACACACACACATGCATGCACACACATACGCATGCACACGCGCACATGCATGCACACAAATGCACAAATGCACACACACACACACACACAGAATAAGAGCAGTCCGTTACAGTTAGCTGACATTCTAACATTTTTTTCCCACAAAACACCAATGCAATGGTGTGTGTTGGTGTGCATATATAGGGGTCGATGTTCACACTCCCTTGCATAACCATTTGTGTGTGTGTGTGTGTGGGGGGGTTTGTGGGTTTGTGTGTGTGTGTGGTCACCCGGCTCCTTTTTTGTTTCGTTTTTTTTTTTCCAGTCCCACATGTCCATGGCCAGTGGTGGCGTGTGTGAGTGCACAGAGCCAGTAATATGCTCAGGGACCGCGCGGTAACACGCTATTTGCATAAGAGACCGGCCTGCTGTCCCCATCTGGACACGTACCTGTGCACTTGGCATAATCCCAGATTTGCTCTGGCAGGTGAGAAGCCGCTCGCGCTGGGCCGTGGCCGACCCACACCCCCCCCCCCCCCCCCCCCCCCCCCACCATCACCCACCCCTCGGCCAACACAACCACCCGCCCCCCCCCCCCCCCCCCTTCCCCAAACCCCACATTTCCTATTTCTGTTTCTCCCTCATGACCCCCTCCCCTCCTCTCTCCCCTTCCCCTCCTCTCCTTTCCTTCTCCACTGCTCTCCTATGGCCTTGCGTTTGCCTCACATCCGCCCCCGCCACACCCCCAACACACACACACACACACACACTTATATAAGCCCATCTATCTATATATTGCATCATGTGCCTATCCTCTGATGCATTCTGGGAAAGGTCCCCGACACGCCCTTCACACTCCACGTGTGATTCTTTATGAGGCAACCTGAGCACAGAGTCATTTCTGTTTAGTGTGATGCCAGGTCTTTGATGATCAACTGTGACACATTAGGCACATCACCTTCACTCTCATTTGATATTATTAATGCCTGTGTGTGTGCGTGCGTGTGTGTGTATTTATGTGTGTGTGTTTTTGTGCGTGCACAATTGTGTGAGCGGGTGTGTGTGCATGGGTGAACATGGGTGAACGTGTGTGTGTGTGTGTGTATATCTACGTGTGTGTGTGTGTGTGCACAATTGTGTGATCGAGTGTGTGTGCATGGGTGAACATGTGCGTGCTTGTGCGTGCGCTTGTGTGTGTGTGTGTGTGTGTGTGTGTGTGTGCATAGGCGAGACGCATGCGCGTGCACGCGTTTTGTGCGCGTATGTTATGTCTGTCTGTGTGCACGTGTGTGTGTGTGTGTGCGCGCTGCATTGACGTACTGTAGCGAGGGCATGCGCAGATCCGCAGCCATTCGTCATATGCTAGTCAGCACACATCCAAACATTCCGGCTTCATGGTGGAGTCTGTTGGCCTCTGTGATTAATCCACCGCCTCCCAGTTTATAGACGCATGTAGCAGCGACGCGGTGAGAGTTGCTCATTAAAATTAGGGACATTAGTTACAACCAAAGGAACTCTATTTCACGCACATCTCCCCCGAACCAGCTAAATGAAGCTTTGCGAATCCTCCACAGCTTTTAATAGCGCTCGCTAATATTACAGGTCACAAATGATTGCTCTCCCCGTCTCCGATTTGGCTGATCAAACACAGGGGGGCCCTAGATTATCAGCGTTATTTACGCTTGTATATCACTCTGGCATAAACATGCACTTATGGAAATGCGATCCCTCTACGGTAATGCACTTTATAATGATTTATGCTAGGATGATTTATCTAGCAGAATGCACTGGCACAAGCAGCATCCGCACACAATCCGGTGTGTGTGTGTGTGTGTGTGTGTGTTTGTGTTTGTGTTTTTTTTGTTTTTTTGCTGCAGTCATTTTCTTCCTTCCTCTGTCGTGTTCGCAACATTGACTGAGAAATTTGCTTGTAAATGTTTGTTGTTCAGTTCTAGCGCTATACATCACTGGTAGCACGCACGGCGCTTCGATTTTGTGGGTAGAAAATGGAATTGCCATTTTCACAAACACGGTGGTCCCACATGTTCAAATCAATTGTAAAGTTTGGAGTAAATACTATGGACTATGTCTAATTACACATCAATCCAGGAGGCTTCCATGGGCTTTGGAAAGGATATAAAAGCAGATTTCTGCATACAAGGTAAAGACTAGACATTTGCATTTGTGTTCATAGTACACACATGCGCATTCAGAGCATACAAAGCACATATTTTACACACATACCTTCACATGCATTCTATGCATCTAACCATTAACAGATTCTAAAAGATTACTGCGTTTACCAAGTGTGCTTTGTGTGTGTTCTAGCACGACATTACGATTATGTGTGTGTGTGTGTGTGTGTGTGATCCCATTCGTGTGTTTATGCATGCATTTATTCGTGCATGTGGGCGTGTTTTGGTGTGTGTGTTTGTGTGTATGTATGAGTATGTATGTATATATGTACGTACATACGTACGTGCGTGTGAATCTATGTGTGCCTGTGTGTATGTAAGCCTTTGTGTGTATGTGTGTTTGTGTGTGTGTGTGTGTGTGTGTGTATGTATGCCTGTAAGTGCATTTCTGTGTGTGTTTGTGTGCGTGTGTGTTTTCCTGTGTGTGTGCATGTGCGTGTGTGTTTGTGTGTGGATTTCTGTGTGTATGTGCATGCATGCGTGCACGCGCGCGCGTGTGTGAGCGTGAGCGTGTGTCTGTGTGTCTGTATTCCTGTGTGTGTGTATGTATTCCTGTGTGTGTGTGTGTGTGTGTGTGTGTGTGTGTGTGTGTGTGTGTGTGTGTGTGTGCGTGTGCGCACCGCTAAGGCGCACACACAGGCGAGGCAGGCCTCACATTGCCCACAGCTACTCGGTAAGGATTCCCGATAAGGAGAATTAGTCAAAACTTGGGAGCTGCCAGTCAGCGCCAATTAAACTTTAATCTTGGGCTGAAACAGGCACAAATAAATTAAACCCTTGTGCGCGGCAATGTGCGCTCCCCTGATAATGGGGGATTGAAGTCGTCTCGGAGCGAGGCAGCGTGTTCCCTGGCTGAGCCGTGGTGAAGGGGAACCAGAGAACAGGCTGCTGACAGCCTGAACTGAGAGGAGCACACAAAGTTTCTCCTCACTGCTCACATATATATATATATATATATATATATATATATATATATATATATATATATATATATATATACATGAGAGAGAGAGAAATGTGTGTGTGTGTGTGTGTGTGTGTGCTTGTATAAACTAAAGTCCACACAAACACACCAGATTAAACCACATACACAGGCATATCATAAACATCATAAACATCTACAGTTATCTTATAGAAACAACAGTTGTAAAGCCCTGTTAAAACGCATGCGTACATTATTAGACATGAAATGCTCACTCACACATGGACACACATACAGTATTCCTCAAGTGTCCTTCGTATTACAGTAAATAAAGTCAGCCAAGAGAGTGCAATTGAAAGAGGGTGCAATTGAAAGATAGAAAGAAGAGACTCAGGGGCACAATGTAGTGGCTAAATGTATTTGGACGATCTTGGGGTTGAATCCTATTGGACCTTGCAGTGTGTGTTGGAATTTGATAACTTAAATGATGTTGCTCGCAGTACTGAGGAAATTATATTTTGAATTTGGCTCAGGCAATGGGGGAAACCGAGTATTAGCCAATAGGCCTTTAGTATTAATATTACTAATAATAATAACAAAAAAAGATACCCTTCTTGGTGTCAGCCAGGGGAAATACTTGTAATGTTGCGATAACATGGCTGTCTCCACGCGAGCGGCGTGGTTGGGGATATTTCATTAATATTTTTTAATAAATTACCACCCTTATCTGTGTTTCCTGTGCCCGACCTGTGCTCGCCCGGTGTTTAATTTCAAAGTCATTTTCTCGCTATATGACCGCGGCATTTATGCATTAATGTCGTGGGCCTCGTCAGCTCCGTGCTGTGGTTCATTCCCGGGCGGCGGTCGCACACATCCTGACATCACCTCCACCGCCGCCTGCGAAAAAACCCCAGAGTTTTCCCGCTCCGTTAATGGGAAAACAATAACATTAACAATATTAGCAAGAATAATGAAAATAATTGCCAGCCCAGGCAACAATGACAACAATGGGTAATCACACATAGTGGGACTACCTCTATGCGTTTGACCGAATCGTACACAATTATCATGCATGTGTATATAATATAATTAATTCTATGTCTGTGGCACTTAGCCCCGGGCGATCGGCATAGAATCAGTTTTGTATGTATAATAGATCAGAGCGCAGTTCATGAATAAAACAGAAACGTGGAGAGTGTGCAGCAGTGACTGGGAATGTTTGTCTTTGGACAGCAGAATCAAAGTGAACATGTAATATCGTGATAATCCATACTTGATGAATTCAAGGGGGCTGTCTTGCCTTAGCTAAGTTCAGCTAATTTCCAGACATGGCTTGCCTCCGTAATTGAGTTTCCAATAACATTATGATTATTTCAGCCCACATGATAATTGAATTCAAGGGTTTTTTTTTTTTTTTTTTTTTTTCTTAACACTGCAATATTGTAGATGTGTGATTATTATGCATTTGTATGTAGATTTCAGTGCCTTCCTGAAACTCATCACTTTCCTCTAACTAGATTTTGTATAATGCAGCATACATTTGGCTCATAACAAATGATAGGAACCTCTCTTGTTATGAGCACATAGTCAATTATTCCAAAACCTTCTTTTTTATATCAATTTTAACCTGTCCACGGCCACCGCAGAGACAATCCCTCTTACAAAACCACAAAAACCCCAGACTGTTTATCATTCTCATTTAATGCTTCAATGTGAATATTTCCACATAATATGAATATGTTCACTGTTGAACTCATCAAATCCACATCACCGCCAACGCTCGGCTCCCCGATTCTCCGGCTTGATCCTGCTTAAGAAATGCTAGCAAAACTTAAGACATCCCGGCCCCCGATCCTCATCCGTTGCATTATGTAGAGGGCCGCGTATAGGCACACGAGGACGTGAATGTAATTTTCATTTGGGCTGATCGGGGCCCCCATAGACTTGCAGACTGTGCTGGGGTTGTGTGTGTGTGCATGTGCGTGCATGTGTGTGTGTGTGTGTGGGGGGGGGGGGTGTTGCAGAGGAGACTGCTGAATATGGGAGCGTTCCAGCCTTCGTTCTCAGATGCACAGCGTTGCCAAATCCCCTTTCCTCACAGCTCTAGGTGAACCGGTTGGCATCCTCTTTTCCCCCGTATGCTTCGATTCCTGAACGATATAAATGTTTGACAAAGTACAACGTCTGAAGCTGGATAGACGCGTACGACGACGCCGGGCGATCCCCGCTCATCGGCAGGCCTCCGGAAGTGGGAAATGATCGACCCGACTAATAAAAGACTTAGCCTGGGCGGGACAGCGACGGCGCGCGCTGTTTTGGAAAAAAAAACAGGAGTTTTTTTCCCGAAGCGAGGGGGGAAAACCGCGCAGCGTTTTTTTTTTCTTCTTGCAACGTAAGCGAGCGCGGCGTTATGTGGGCAGAGTAGCTTTGAGCCCCGCGTTCGCTGTCACATTAGGAGATGACTGGGCAAACTAGTCGAACGCTCGCAGCTAGCGGGCACATTGGAAAAAAAGGCTGTGAATGGAGGCCACGCTATCCATTCTCATGGCTGCGGCTCACCACAGGGCTCGTCGAGCGGAGATAGCACCGGCAGCCAAGACGCTATGCCAGAGTGCGGCTGTTGTTTTGCATAAATGTTGAATCACGCCAGTGTCCTATTTTGTTTTACTATTTAGCAACACCCAGCGTTGATATTGATTTAATGCTCGCTAATATTTAAAGTGTCCCGGGGGACAATTGCTGTCAAAACATAGTTGGCTGAAGGTCTGTAGCATCACCAGCATGTAGGCTGATATGAATGCAGAAAAGCGGAGCGTTTACGACGCTCCGGTCATTCAAGCGTTCGGTGGAAATTTGAATATTTTAGTCAAAAGTATGTATTAACAATGTAATAAGAAGAAACGCCCGGTAATACAGCACGTCATACAAACCAACGTGTCTCTGTAACTTCCCGCCTGCATTTGGACGCACCGCATGTCGAAGGGAACGGAGACGGTGCGGTGTTTTGACGCGTACGTCGTTTCAAAGCATGCGGGGGTCCATTGTTTGAAAATGCATTTCTCAGAGACAGTTGTGTGTGTGTGTGGGGGGGGGGGGGGGGGGGGGGGGAAACACCACCACCAACAAAAAAAAAAAATCCCGGCCACAAATAAGTAGCAGAGGAAAGCCGTGACAACTTCTAACAAAACATGACATGTGAACGAGGGCCGGGCCGCCATTTGCATACGCTGACATTTTGCGGAGGATATTTCAACGCTAGGCTTAGCTGTAATGAACTCCTGCCAGGGAGCAGTCAAGAAATAATGTTTCCATAAAGGTAACCTGTCCACATCTCTCCTGCAGGAGAAGGATGTTGGAGGAGAAAAAGAGACATTTACCCCCCCCCTCCTCCTCCTCGTCCTCCTCCTCCATTTTTCCTTCCAACGTCGGCGATACGGAGGCGCTGTATTTTCTCTTTTGGCGTCCCCCTCCATCCGTCTTGGTCCATACTGATTTAGTGTATTTCCCCCTGCCTTTTTACAGGCTAATTGCGCTGGGCAACGCTGAATTTGTTAGTGGTGACACCTTGGCAACCCATTGGGAATGCATCTCATTACCGGGCACATAATGTCCAGGAACATCAGATATTATTAGCTGTCATTAATCTGCCATATATATGGGAGTGGATGGGGGTGAGGGAAGGCGGGGGGGGGGGTGGGGTGGGGTGCAGAAGGGCAATAGAGGACACACAAAGAAGTAAGTATGGTGGCCCTCATCACCGAGGTGAAGTGGTATGCGTGAGGGTGAAAGGTCACAAGGGGTCAACAGGAAGCCAGATGGGTATAAGGTTATGAGGATGAGAGGGTGAGGATTATTAAATATAACATGTGTTTTCACGATACAGAGCTGTTGTTATGCAGTGTTCCTTTTTTGTCCTTACATGCGTAAAAGTTTATCGCCATAAAAGTCTCATTTAATGTAAACCATCGTATGCTGTATGTATTAAAAGTAGCCTTTGTATAAAAAAAAAGTCATATTCCTGGTTTTGTTTTCGTGATATTGGGGACTGGCTTTTTGTTCTCAAATCCCGTTTGACTAAAATGAAAATGACAACCTTAAACTAGATTTACAAAAGAAAATGTATTCTCTTGTAATGGGAACTGATTGTTGCCCAATGGAGTGTGTGTGTGTGTGTGTGTGTGTGTGTGTGTGTGTGTGTGTGTGTGTGTGTGTGTGTGTGTGTGTGTGCCGGCATGTGTTTGGGTGTGTTTCCTCATCCAACATATGTTTCAATTGATACAGCATCTTTGGCTGTTTTTCCCTGCACAGTCCCGCCTGAAGACTGCTCCTATGCATACTAGATAGGATTACACATTCTAAGCAGATTTCGTCGTGCGAAGGGGTTAACAACACAGATCCCTCTGCTTCGCTTAACAAACGGGACACCATTTGAAGACACAGCAACTCTCATTAAGCACTTCTTGAGTAAGCCTCTGTCCCGTTTGTGTGTGTGTGCCTGTGTGTGTGTGTGCCTGTGTGTGTGTGTGTGTGTGCCTGTGTGTGTGTGTGTGTGTGTGTGTGTGCAGTTGTTGTGGCCTCCTACCACGCTGCCTGCCTCTTTGAGCAAGGTGGATTATATGGCCTAATGACTAAAAGTTCCTCTATAAAAACGTATACGACGCAGCTCCCTGCAAATTGAGTTTCCTCTCCGTGCCAATTGAGGGTGGTTTATGTAGGCTGCAAGGAGGCTTTTCTTTGAACTCTCATTCCAGAAAGAAAAGAGAAGAAGAAAAACACCGCTCCCCACCTCCAACCCCCCCCCCCCCCCCCCCTCTTTCTACTGGTATCCAGGGAGGAAGAGGAGGAGGTCGATGTCTCAGACAACCAAATTCATGCCACATTGCAGCCCCAGAGAGAGAGAGGGAGAGAGAGAGAGAGAGAGAGAGAGAGAGAGAGAGAGAGAGAGAGCAAATGTGTTTAGGGTAGCATGAAGCAGGTGTTTCTTATTGGTGATAAATTAATTTGTATATCAAATTATTTAAAGTTTTTAGTTGTGTTTGTAGACGGGGGCGTCACTCCACTCCACTCCATTTGAAACAGTATCTTTAAAGAAGGTGAATCAGGATGTACTGGTTTCTTTACTGGTGGACTTGATGAGGCTGTAAAAGTTATTAGCTTACACAGATGAAAGTGCTTAAGAACAAGACCTAATGTGACCAGAAACCAACAGCAAAAAAATGAATACAGAGCAAATAGTGAACTAAATGAATGAATGAATGATAAGTTAATAGCATTAACAAATACAATATTAACAAATAAATAACTACATATATTCACAAAAAAAACTATCATATAGTAATAGCGTCAAATGACCCCGTGTTACCAGACATGTTCCTATATGATCATATACATCACTTTGTCTACAATTTCTTAAACTAAAGCACCCAGGAAACCCAGTCCTTTTTCTTTTAGTCCCTTAAAAAAACAAGTACTTAAAAAAAAAAAGAGGTCTGCCCGTAAATAAGAATAAAACAATAAGGTGCTCACTGCTTCTCTCTTTGTCCCCGGCTATCTTTTTTTGCCAAAAGCAAATGTTGGCGCGGTCCCATGTGGAAGCGAAGGGGGCCTGGATGCCCAGAGCCCAGCCAAGTAGCAGCGATTGTTTTCAGTGTCAGGGGCATGAAAGCTCGGCTCATTCTACACTAATCAAAACCCCCCGAAAAGGTCTCAATATAAATCCCAACACTTCTTCTCCTTCTTCTTCCTTCCTTCCTTCCTCTTTTTTTTTTTTTTTTTGATATTCCCCCACACCCCGCCATCTTTACAATTATGCACACACACTGCCATAAATCTAATGCGCTTTCATGATCTGTGGGTGCGGAGTACATAAAACGTGTTTGCCGGATTTGCATACAAACATACTTATTCTAAATCCCCCTCAGAAGTTGTAAATGATTGTCTTTTCCTGAAATACATCTCAGCAAATTGTATTTGGGCATGTTTATGAATCCTATTATGGCACGGGTTTTATCATGTTTTGTGGACAGCGATGGCGTCTCATCGTCGCCGTTGAGGAGAGAGAGAGAGAGAGAGAGAGAGAGAGAGAGAGAGGGAGAGAGAGAGACAGGGAGGCCTTGGGCGATAGCTTTTGTCATTTGTTTCAGATGGGTGCTGGATTTCCCTTCCCTCGCTCCACGACAGGTCCACAGTAACAAGATGGATCTCTGCTAAGTCCTCGCAGAAGACAAGTAATTCAGTAACTACTGTCACGGAAAGGAAGGCAACTCCAATTCAGGGGTGCCCCCGTTTCTGCATTTTATTATAACACATCCTACAATGTTTTAATTAGACCCCATGCAATGGCAGAAGCGGGCTGAATGGGCCTATTCGTTTTGATATCGGCCTCTTTGCTTTTTTTTTTGCTGTGATTCTTCATTTATTTTTCCATGCCCTGCAAACAAAGTGGCGTAATCAAGTACAACGGCGCATAATGAGACCACAACAGACTAACATTTATCAAGTGCTGGGGAACTGCTGGGCATGAGAGGAGGAGGAGGAGGAGGAGGAGGAGGAGGAGGAGGAGGAGGAGGAGAGGAGGAACACGTTGTCAGCCCTAGCGGAGAGGTCTTTCTTCGCCATACAGGTTATATATGTTCTTAATATTCGTGCCTTGCAGCACTGAGCCGCAAAAAAAGTGGTCCATGTTTAACCGACTGAAAACAATCCGATGACAAAACTTTGGGCAACGCGAGATTCGATGTTTTAATTGGGATTTTTAATTCTGTGTACCTTTAAAACATAGGCCTACTAATAGTTTTAAATCTTTACCATACTTTTTTTTTTTGGGAGGGGAGTGGGGTTCGGCCCAGCTGTGACCCACGTGGTGCAGTCAGAGTCTGCCATTAATTGGTGGGACAAGCTGCTGAGTGCATGGGTCATAAACATTTCAAGAGTTATAAAACTTTCATTAAGTTCTCACGATATCGTTGGAGTGAATAACCCTCCCTCTCTCTCCCCTCTCTCTCTCTCTCCTCTCTCTCTCTCTCTCTCTCTCTGCACCTCTCTCTCTCTATATGTGTGTGTGTGTGTGTGTGTGTGTGTGTCTCTCTCTCTCTCTGCACCTCTCTCTATGTGTGTGTGTGTGTGTCTCTCTCTCTCTCTTTGTCTGGATGGTGTTGAGAAAGGGAACAATCCAGAACAAGCGGCCTCTTTATGGTAGAGCGAGGGCTTTTTCAAACTGTCTCGGCCTCTTGACTTGTGCTAAGCCAGAGATCAGAGCTTGGAAAGTGGCAAAACAAAGGAGCGATTTAATGAGATTGTAAAACAGGCTGAGGAGAAGGCGGGGGTGAGCAAATAGCCAGACGGCCAGCTTTGGCCCATTTCAAAAGGTCCTTTCAGGATTCCTCGCTAAGCCATCTCAATATGAGCAAGAGCCCCCAGTGTGGCAATAGATTTTGACATGAAGAAGATGCAGAATGGTATGGTCTGCTGTTTTCCACACGAAGGGGGTCGCATTCCTGCAAAAATGAGTTTCACAATATCCAGCATTCCTGAAAGGTCTCGATCCTCGGTCCTGTTCTGATTTTTTGGTTTTTCGATTTGGTTTTGAACTCGAGGATGTATTTCAAGCTTCGCAGGTCACCGCCGATCTTTGAGAAACACTTTTTTCAAAGGCTTCCGTTCATTAGATAAGGGCGAAAAGGCCGACTTGTTAAAGACACTTGTCTTACGTTGCGATCTCGAAGAAAATAAACCATCCAATTACGAGGGTTTGTAATGCGTGACCATTTGTCGTTTACACGAGCCCCCCCCCCCCCCGCCCCCCCTCTCTCGCCCCCCCCCCCCCCCGCCCCCTATAAATAACACTGGCATGGATCACAAAGAAAACACCATTTCCCATTCACGTCCCTGCCTTCGCAGTTGCTCTTTCTGTGTTTATCGGGATGCATCTGTCACGTATCTTCTCCACCAAAGATCTCTGTTGAATTACGCCATTTAACCCCACCCCCCTGCCTCACCCACATCCCCAATTATCTGTTAGAGAGGGGGGTCTGTTAGCGAGAGAGAGAGAAAGAGAGAGAGGGAGGCACAGAGAGGAAGGGGGCAGGGGGGTGGAAGGGGAGAGGGGGAGGAGAGGAGAGGAATGAAAACAAGCCAAAGTTGAGGTGATAACCATCGGGCCTCTCAACCCATTATCTGGCCCCCTGTCCACTGCTGAGTGTCGGGAGTCACACCCAGGTCTCCCTCCGCCCGGGGCTGTTGACCTGATGCCCCCCCCCCCCCCCCCCCCCCCGCCGCCACTGACATTTCCATTCAGATGAATGGTTATTTTCTGCATGCTAGGAAGTGTCCAGTTTGACCCTCACCTGCCCTAAAGTCCCCTCCCTCCCGAGACACACCCCCCACACCCACCCACCACCACCCTTATTAACTTGGCTGGAGCGCCCTCCCCCTAACCTGTACTCTATCGCTTATCAACCCCCCCTTAACCCTCGCCCCCCCCCCCCCTCCCTGTCAGCCTGGAATGGGAGGGCCGCCATCTTTTGTAATAATGGAGGACAAATGAAGCCGGGCCGTGGCGCTAATGGTGGCTGTGTTTAATGACACCGGGCCTTTGTGCTGCTCGCTCTCATCGAGACGAGGAAGCGCAGGAAGAGACAAAAAAAAAAAAACCCATCGCAGTAAAAACGGAGATGAGCGGCGTCTCCTTGTTTTGAGGTTATAGGACACGGTTAAGTTTTGCCGGCGAGGGAGCGCAGGCCGGGGCCACGCCGGTAATGGGCCTCATCAGGGGGTGCCGCGCCGTACACAGCTGTTTCTTTTATGTCCGTTAATTTGGCTCGGAGGAGGTGGGGAGAATAAAAGTGGGCGAGTGTGTGTCTTTAAGGAGGCCTGTGGACTTGAGAGACCCAGCACCAAAAGGACCTTCATAGGTGCACTGTAGTTAACCGGCGTAATTAGGAACACAAGTAATCAGTCCAAGGAAGTGTGTCATTAAATGGCGTCCCCCTCGTGATTAATTTGCTGCTCGTAACGACGAAATGAACCTTCTCCGTGTCCTTAATGACCCTTGTTAATCTTTTAAAGAAACAGGCGAGGAGGGAAGTAGGAGAGACAGACAGAGAGATAGATAGAGGGGAAACTGACGCAGTGCAACGATAGAAAGAGAAGCAAGATATCAAGTCAAACAGATAAAGAGCGCTATTTGTACTTATGTATACTACTATTTGCTTTTAACTATCTCCAAAAGCTATATTACTAAAAAAAGAGAGAGAGTGGTTAAGTAGCAACACACACACACACACACACACACACACATACAGATACAAATACAGACACACACACACACACACACACACACAGATACAGACACACACACACACATCCATGGAAACTCAATAATCTGTTCCATGGGACAAATCCCTTTTTAGGGGCCACCATTAAAGAATAGACAGCACATGGCGCCCTGTATCCAACACCATGCTCTCTAAAGTGGAGGTGGCAAGCAGATTAGCGTAGGAAAAAGCACGCCCTGTTGCATTATTAAACCAACCCCTAACGTTATTCATTATTCAGTGGCGTACATATTTGTCTTGGTATTCCCCCCCCCCCCCCCCACACACACCCCCTCTCTCCTTTTAAACGGAGGGAAACCATGACATTGCCGAATTAACCATTTGAATTAATCATGGGAATTAAAGCTTTGATACCAAGCCGGGCCGCTGCCCGCGTCCGGGCCAGCTGCGGTGGGGCTGTACGGCCCCGGCTGCTTAACACCGGGAGTGGCAAGCATATGCTGGCTGGGAGGAGCGGGGTGGATAGAGAGAGAGAGAGAGAGAGAGAGAGAGGGGAGGAGGCCACTGGGTGGGCAAGGGAGGGGAGTAGGTCCCTGCGGAGCCCTCCACAATGAAACACAATATCCTCCTCCTCAGCCCCTCGTGCAATGACTTAAACACTCCATTGTATTAAATATGAATGAGGTCCTCCACCCCCCCCCCATTGTCCGCACGCGGGCAAGCAGTGAGACAGTGTTGTCGATTAGCCACATGATTAAGCAGACGACACGGTGGGGGCCACAGAGGTAAATAAAGGCGGCCTTCTGTCATTTCCTGGTCCCCAAGGGCCTGCCCCCCCCCCCTCCCACCGCCCCTTTCTCCACCGACGGTCCCCTCGCAAAAGTTGAGAACGCCGTTTGAACCAATTGACTGAAAATGTGATAATGTATGAGTGTGAAAACAGCTGAGTGATTGGAGGCGGGGTGGGGGGGGGTGGGGGTGGAAGGAGAGGGCAGTTTAACATGGTAGGAGGTAGACGTACAGGCAGCCGTGACTGACCTAATGTGTGTGTGTGTGTGTGTGTGTGTGTGGGGGGGGGGGGGTGTCATAAAGAGAGGTAAGGTCATGACAGAGTGGATGAGAAAAAGTACAAACAGCAGAGGATAACAACAAAGGATGGAAGGAAGGAAGGAAGGAAGGAAGGAAGGAAGGAAGGAAGGAAGGAAGGAAGGAAGGAAGGAAGGAAGGAAGGAAGGAAGGTGAAGAGCGAAGAGGGGAAGATGAAGAGAAAGAGGGTGTGTGTTGTGTGTGTGTGTGTGTGTGTTGTGTGTGGGGGGGGGGGGTGTTACTTTGATTAAACAGCCTGTATCATTCA
Organism: Merluccius polli; assembly: GCA_030340625.1. NCBI lineage: Eukaryota > Metazoa > Chordata > Actinopteri > Gadiformes > Merlucciidae > Merluccius > Merluccius polli. Next base: position 129,422 of record JAOPHQ010003453.1, read on the forward strand.
GTCATGCTCCGTGTCAGGTGTTTATCACGTTGTACAATTTGCATGTGAAAAGACACTCAGCGCTCGACTCGCCGGGCCTAACCTCTTCCCCGCCACGGGATTGGCTAACAGGGCATCTGCGTTACTCTGTTGCAAAGCAGCCCGCCTCCTCGACGGTTGGGAGGGTGTGAACCCTATTCACACTGGGCCCAACATGTCAAACGGTTATTATTGCTGGCATTAGCCAAGAAAACAAATAGAAGCAGAGAGGTGCATAATGAAAGGAAACGATTCGGTTTAATCAATTCTGCCCATTAATCAATTTAAATAAATATATAAAAAAAGAAATAAAGATTTTCTGAAGTGTTGGAAATCATTAAAAACAACCTGCTATATATATATATATATATATATATATATATATATATATATATATATATATATATATATATATATATACATATATATATGATACATTAGAAAAAATATTTATATATATATATATATATATATATATAGCCTACATATATGAAAATATATTCTCTAATGTATCATATATTTTGATATATTTTTAATAGTTGATATAATATTTTGGATATTATATACTTAACATTTGATACATTATTTCACATTAATTTGTTGCAATATACTGTATATATAATGCTTCCTAGTAGTCCTATATTTATCTCCTACAAGTACGTAACCTTGTTCTTGCCTTGAATCCCCCTGCTGCAAGACAGCTAACCTTTAGGGGTTATTTAGAAACGCTGTAAGTATGATCCGTCCCGTTTTAACGACAGCGTAGCTCCCAACCTTAGCTGACGGGCCTGTCAAAACCCTCCGCCCCCACGTCTTCCCCCCGCCCCCCCCCCCCACACCCCCACCCTCCCCCGTCTCGTCGCGGGACATTCAGGTAACTAATCTGCCTTTAAATATGTCTCGAAGGGAACGTGGCTAATTAGTATCGGAATTTACTGCCTTCACTTTTATTGACTTGTCCTACTTCTCCGATAATTAACTAATGAGTAAAGTAATGAGCTATGTCGTTCAGTCGTGCCGTTCAATTAGAGTGCGGAATCAATTATTGAAAATAGTTTTTGATGCCAGCGTCGTGTATTTTGAGTGTGCCACAGCCAGGGGACTCAAGCTTTTTAAGTGTCGAGCCGCTTGTCCAAAGAGACTGAACTTTCGGGAAAACTTTTCGCTTCCCCCTTTGGTCAAAAGTAATGAGATGATGGACAATACAGCCCTTTTTTAAATTGATTTACAGCCGTGTTGCCTAATCAAAGAAAAATATCTACTTTGCGCCGTGTTGACGTTCTTTATTAACATCTATTATCATGCGATATCGTAACGTCACGCGTGTTTTGATTGGGCCGTTTGACCCGATGCAAGCAGCCCGGCAAAATGGCTGTAAATGGGTGTGAGATCTGTTCGTAAACAGCGTGTCACTGAGGTATTCCTGCGCTTAACAAAAACATTGGGTTCATTATAGAAAATTAATTAGAGAATCACACTCCCAAGTGTTTTGGCTGATAATGAACTCTATCTTGTCAGGCCAATTTAGTCTGGCGTTCGTTGATAATTATGTTTACGCCAAAATCAATGCCCCTTGTGAGGACTTTTATTTTTTTTTATCGCACTGCATTTATTATGTGATCCTGTATATTGTGATGGGAATACAATAAATCTATGTGCTGCACTCTAAACATGACTTTACAGTTAATTTGAGAAATGCACTTGACAGGCTTTTTATGGGGGGGATCTATAGAGTAATATTGCCCAAGATCATTTCATTATGGATGGTCATGCCATTTAAAAACTGAATGAAATATGATTCATGATGAATTTGTCCTTATTTATATTTACCTTAACAGATAAAAAAGTAAACCCCAGTAAATTCCCACTAAATGATTGTGGTTCTCCTCATAAAGCAATGTTATTTATTTCAGGACTAGACATGGTTTGTGTTTTCTTGAATACATCTACCCATTGACCATTGAATACTAATGCATTATGCAGAATGATATAATTACTTTACACATCCTTATATTAAAACCAGTAGGAAGATGGTTAAAACAATGGACTGAAAGGAAGGAATGATGTGTGTGTGTGTGTGTGTGAGAGAGAGAGAGAGAGAGAGAGAGAGAGAGAGAGAGAGAGAGAGAGAGAGAGAGAGACAGACAGACAGACAGACAGAGAGAGACGGGCCTAGAATGGATGAAAGATTGCTACAATACAACAATGACAACAAAAGCAAGAGGTAGAGAAAGAGAGAGAGAGAGAGACAGAGATACAGCGAGACACAGAGAGCGAGACAGACAGAGAGAGAGAGACAGTGAGAGAGAGACAGCGAGACAGACAGCGAGAGAGAGAGAGAGAGAGACAGCGAGACAGACAGCGAGAGAGAGCGAGACAGTGAGAGAGAGAGACAGCGAGACAGACAGAGAGAGAGAGAGAGACAGAGAGACAGACAGAAGAGAGAGAGAGCGGGAGCCAGACAGACAGAGAGAGAGAGAGCAGTGAGACAGCGAGACAGACAGAGAGAGAGAGAGAGAGAGAGAGAGGCAGCGAGACAGACAGACAGACAGACAGACAGAGAGAGAGAGAGAGACAGCGAGACAGACAGAGAGAGAGCGACAGCAAGACAGACAGAGAGAGAGAGAGGGAGACAGCGAGACAGACAGAGAGAGAGGAGGATCCCGCCCTGGTGTTGGAGGCGGTATCAATATTCTATTAATACCGAGGATGCTGGAGGTCCCAGCTGGTCTGCCAGCCAGCGCTGAGCCGAGGTGACAGGCTCCCAGATAGACAGGGAAGCCAAGGACATTAAACTCCTCCTGACAGCAACCTTGGAGAGGGTCCCGGCGCGCCGGGTCCCAGCCACACGGTAAATCACAGGAATAAACTCAAAAGAACAAAATGGAGTCGACGCTCGTCATTATTATGACAAGCTGGCTTATTTACTGTAGGCCTGCTGCAGTTTGTGTGCGAGCCGGATGGCTAGCATTGGTGTGTGTGTGTGTGTGTGTGTGTGTGTGTGTGTGTGTGTGTGTGTGTGTGTGTGTGTGTTTCCTACATTGCTACATCTCTATTAAAAATAAGTAGTGGTAACTGTCAAGTGAGTGAGCCAAAGTTACTGTTGTTATATGGTTAAACAAACCGTTGCTATCGGGGATTTAACAAAAATAACACTGACCAAAACCGAAAGTATCCTGCAGGGCCAAACAGGTTCCTTTTTTAGATGAAATACGGCGTCTCCACCGTGACAATTAAATAACTACACCTAAATTGTGAAAATAAGTCAACAAAGGTTTATTTATTGATTGATAAATGACTTCCCAAGTGGAGAACGGCGCACTTGTTCCCCCGTTCCCCCCAACGAGGAAAATGGCCAAAAAACTAAATAAAGTCGGCTAGAAAGGAAAACTTTGACCTGAAAGTCCACCCGACCGTAACACTGTGAAGGTAAACCTGAGGGTTTTGAAGAACTCACTTTTAGACCAACCCACATTCAGAAGAGATAGAGATAGGCATGTTTTTTTTTTTTTTCGATAACTTAATCCGATTTGTAAAGCTACAGCATTATTATGCTTACATTATGCGTTGCACATGCGTTTCACAGCCAGATGTTACCATGCACCAAAAATATACATTTTTAAATTACATTTACATTATGTTTTGATTGTGATACTCGATGAAATGCGAAAATACATGTGTGTATACATGAGATCTGCTATTAATAATGATAATAATAAACGTACATCAACAGCATTGTCTTGTTAAAGCTAGACATGTACCCTGCGGCGTAACATATTTGTGATTGGCCCCGGTGCAAATATTTTTTTTTTGTGCCACCCCCCCTCCCACCCCAAACACAAACGCACGCTTGTGCACACACACACACACACACACACACACACACACACACACACACACACACACACACATACATCCACACACGAGGACACACACAACCACAGACACACACAACCACGCCACTCGACGGTACGTCCACGCTAGGGACAAGGACACCGAGACACAGACAGGAGCGCACCGCAGTGGTTTTTGTTCGACGATATTCGCTTGCAAAACGAAATAGCCAGTTGGAAAAGGACAGATTTCTTTCAGATGAGTCTTGTTCTAAAGACTGGACATTGGACAATAGGCTAGTTCACACTATTAGATCGCTGATATTGATATTCAACGTGTTTTTTCCCCTAATATCAAGGACATAGTGTGACGCTTTGGGCAAATGCGTGTGACACATTGTCCAGTATGTGTACTCTTTAAAACAAGACTAATCTGAAATACATCGGCTCTCAATGAGCTGTTGATATTAGGAAGCAGAAAAGGGGGAACATCCAACGTCAGACTGTCTGTCTGAAGCAAACCAAATAGCCTATATCACAGTAAATGTCTCTGATGAATGAATTGCATTACATTTTACTATAGGCTATAATATAAAGCTAAATACAATACGTGTGTGTCGTTGTGCGGGACACAACAAACAATGGGTACTTTGAAGACTGCGTGAAAACTGTCAACGTACGAGAGAGGGCCCACCTACAATAGTAAAGCGTCCAAAAAATGCCTGCATGGGCCCCTGATAGCTTCTGGGCCCCCCCGGCGCAGTGCACCTATATTTAGGCCGGTGCGTGTGTACCCAGATCAAATAGTGAGTGGCGTTAAAGCTGTCGTAGCCAGCGTGTGTTGTATACAATTGATAAAACAGCCAAACTGCGATAGGTTTTTTTTTTTTGAGAGACAAGGGGGGATAACCGAGGGTCTTCCCCTGCCTGACTCGCTATTTGCTCCCCTGATTGAATCCACAAGCGAGGAATACAAAACACGACCGCTCATGGCCTAGCCCTTAACTGCCCGAAGCATAGCTAGCTATCGGGGCGCGTTGCAATCTTCCTCCGCACGACCCCGCTCCGCGCGTGCGCGCATTGGCCGAACGCCACCGTCGTTGATCACCATTTGAATGGCATTACCGCCACGCTGCGCCGGCCCTGACAGACCGAGTCGGAGGACTGATTTATTTTAAATTGGGTTGATATCACCAAACGCTGTCCATATTTTTGGGTATTGTTGCTTTTCTGCCACATGGCACTTGCTCTAAATGCATACGCAGATATACACAAACACACACACACACACACACACACACACACACATCTTCGTCATTATGTCATTATATCCTTCTGTGTCTTGTCAGACTTTTTATGGGGGCCCATTTTCTGTGGGTGACCACCCAGTGCTTGCAATGCATGTGTGCTTATCTGCATGTACCCACAAACGTGTGTGTGTGTGTGTGTGTGTGTGTTGTTGGGTGCAGGTATGTGTAGAAAGAACACACTGCCATCGTCGGATGACAAGTTCACACCTCCCTCGGACAGCACCGATGTCCTCACGCTTAGGCTGCCTTGGCCTGTCCACGACTACGCCCCCCCCCGCCCGCCCGCTACACCCCGCGCCCCCGTGAGCAGGTGACAAGGTGTTGTGTGTGTGTGTGTGTGTGTGTCTCTGTCTGTATTTCTGTCTGTCTGTCTGTCTGTCTGTCTGTTTGTCTGTTACATTTACCCACGATCACACACACAAAAGCCCCTGCCAAAATCAAAATAGAAAAATGTCCTCATAAACCCCAAAGACAAGTGCGCGCACACACACACACACACACACACACACACACACACACACTTTTCCTTTTTTACGTTGACCCCATAACAAGAGATGGGTGCTACTACTTTCCCAACACACAAGTCCCCAACACAAAATCAGAATATAAAATGTCCACAAAAACCCCAAAACACGTTCACACACACACACACACACACACACTTTTTTTTTCAACATTGACCTGATCACAATAGATGGGTGCTGCGACTCTTAACTCCCCAACAACATCAACAAAGGAAACTCAGCAGAACCGACGAGGAAGTCAGCACAAAATAAAAAATAAAAATAGAGTGGGTCAGCATATGTCCAATCAGCGCACGACACCTCACCAAACAAATGTCTCACAGGCGCTCTTCTCCGAAACCAGTTAACTATATTATGCATCTGTGCATTATGTGTGGGTGTGTGTCTCCCTCTCTCTCTCTCTCTCTCTCTCTCTCTCTCTCTCTCTCCCTCTCTCTCTCTCTCTCTCTGTCCCTCATATATACGTGTGTTTCGTGTGTTTGTGTGTGTGTGTTTGCAAACACACACACACACACACACACACACACACACACACATGTTTACAGACGACACGTCTTGTTAGTAGTAGCAATTTTGTTTTTTTCGTTTGTGTGTGTGTGTGTGTGTTGTTGTGTGCGTCTGTTGTTTTATGTCATGTACTATACTGCCCAAGCTGGCCATCAGGCTAGACTAGCAGGAGAGCTGCATGGGCACATTTGGGTGTCGCCCCCCAGGCTAGGCTGCTCTTAAGCCCCCATAAGTAGTGAGGGGGCGGGCCTTGAACCCTGCTGTGATATCACATGTACAGTTACGGTGACCAGACGTCCGTGTTTTCCGGGGACAGTTCCTGTTTCTGGTGGCCTGTACCTGGCTGGAGCTGTCTTATATATGAATACATTTTTAAATGGCTGTGATGTGACCTCACAATGCGGGGGTCTATCTATGGACTTTATACCATAAGCAGGCACGGCGGATCATAAACAACAGGCTGTCAATACAGAGCTACTTTGGCTTGTTTTGGGCTGGTTGACCAATGCTTAAAACACATCATAATAAACCATTGGGTATGAACTGCCCAATCAGGACTACCTTTACCATGATAACAATAGATAAAATGTAAATATGTCCCCCTTTTTCATTTCAGAAATAATAACATCAGATATTTTGCTGATATCGACCGCCAAACTACAAATGTCCCCGTTTACAGAAATCTGGTCACCTTCAGGTAATACGTATGCATTAGGGATAGCTTTGGGGATTCGGGGATTTGTTGCACAAATGCGTTCAGATATATGGTAATAATATGAGCATATACAGTATGTCCCTATATTAAGGTGTCGTGATTTGATTTGAATGTGTCTTGGATTTGTGTGACACCCATATCCGAATGTTGGTAGCTGATATGCTACCAACAGATGACCAATATATACAATATACAATATACAACTACCATATATACAATACCAGTACTACTACTAACTCTGCATAGTGCAATGGGCTCCAGTCTAAAAACACATGTTGTCTAGCCTGAATAACTGGCTGGCTGTCCAGGTTGTATATATTACTGGAACTGTTGTCCGGCTCACTCACTCACCTTCAGTATGTTTATGTGTTGTTGGCCAGTCTATGAAAATTAATTCCCAACACTTTTTGCCTTTAACCAAAACAAGCCAATCAAATGGACATTAGCTCATTTAGTTTTTTTAATGATAAAAAGCACTCCTAATAATAATAATAATAATAATAACAACGGCAATAACCTTTCTTGTAGTCAAATTTTAAAAACGATGCAATAAAAAATAACAAAAGGAATGCTTTTGCATTTTGCAATGGCTAACGTCTATACATTACCGACTGCGCTTGCAAGACAATAATACAAAACACATCGCAGGATATTACACGTACAGCGTGTGTTGTCCCCAGCCACGGACCAGGGTGGCTGTTTGGTGTTTCCAGCTCTGCCCTCCGCCACAACCGCTGATCCATTCTGAGTTAATCACTCCCAACAGCATTACAATTAGTGCTGTTGCTAGTCAAACATCCATCTCCGGGCCTATCTATCACTGCTTTTCTCTCTCTCTCTCTCTCTCTCTCTCTCTCTCTCTCTCTCTCTCTCTCTCTCTCTCTCTCTCTCTCTCTCTCTCCCCCTTCTATGTGGTAATATTCCCCAATTAAAGCATTATTGTAGTCTACTTCATCAAGGGCTAAAGTAATCAAGATTAATCTCAGTGAGCTGACATGCGCTGTTTGCTAAGGAACACACAGAACAATTGCTTAGGGCGAGCATCATTAGGAAATGCAATAAAATTAGGCAAACTGATTATATTTCAGAACTGGGGGAGCAAAATAAAAACACAATTTAGGGAGGGCTCCAATTAAGGCGGCTGCGCCTGCTTGTTTGAACGTCAGCATTTAACGTTACCGTTAACGTTACCGCGGTTACTGCAGATTGTTACGTCAAGTTTGGTTTACTGTGTGCGTGTGCGCATATGTGCGTGTGCATGTGTGCGTGTGTGTGCGTGTGCATGCGTGTGTGTGCGTGTGCGTGCGTGTGTGTGCGTGCGTTTGTGCATGTCTCTCTGTCTGAGGTTAGCGTGACTGAATGCCTGCGTGCACACGCATGTGTGAATGCTCACATTTCTTTGCTGCTGTGTGCACCCCCGACAGTGTATATGTGCGCGATTTGCACACTGCGCACATACACACACACACACACACACACACACGTGCGTGTGTCGGCGGGAGGAGGGTGGGCTGTAGAGGGGTTGCAGCCCTTTGCCTGGACCACAGGCTCAGAGCCAGCTATTGACACTGACTCTTTCTTAGCCAACGGCTGCACAAGCAATTTTGGGCTCTGTTGTCAATTGGTATCTAATAGGGGTTAAGTGTTTTGAATTGTGTCTTTTGAGGGTAGAGAATGCCACCGGAAGGCAACTTTTCATTTAATTATAGCTCAGATGGGAGTAGAGATGTGTGTGCCGCTGTATACAGACGTGTGTGTCTGTGTGTTTGTTTGTGTGTGTGTGTGTGTGTGTCTGTGCATGTGTTTGTGTGTGTGTGTGTGTGTGTGTGTGTGTGTTTTTGCGCAGGAAAACACATTTCTTTGTACAAGCCGTGAGATCGTCTCAACGCATCTGCATGTGTCGGAGGCACGCGCGCGGTGGGGGAGAAAAAGCACACGAACCTACAAGCGCATATTTTGCATAGGTTTGCGTGGTTTATTGTCGCTATCGTTTTATTTCATTTTATTTCTCGTCTCGGAAGCTAGCCGGCTAGCCGCGCTCGCGAGGTTTGCCGCTGCAATCTCTTTATGTCATTCATGGCCACTCAGTAGTGAACAATACTATGAAACATGCGCTGTGATTTGCCGGTTAGCAGTGAAACCGTTTTAAATGCTTATTAATCTTGCCCGGGGCGAAACTCTTCCTCTCCTCCTTCACGAAAAATAAAATAAAAATGGGAAAACGAATGAGAATACACAGGAATATGAAAAATACTTTATCTTATCAGCGAGCGGAGGTGATCCCTCTCCGAAGTAGTTATCATTTCATGAATATATTTGATTCTTTTTCTTTTTCTCCCCCCCCCACCGTTTGGATTGATGTGCGTTGTACACGCGTGTACGTGTGCATGTCCCTTGTCCCATGCCTCCATGCCGCACCGCGTCGCCCGCATCGCAACACTTTCCAAATCAACTCCGAGAGGGACCGCTCGCTCTGCCTTTAAATTGGATGTGGAAATAAAATGAAACGGCGTTAGTGCGCGTTTCATTTTTCCCCCCCTCCATTGTTGCCGCTCTATAGAAACACCTTCATGTCCCTCGCGCGGTACGTGATACGGACTCGTTTTTTTTCCGGTGATGGCTTAGCTGGCAGACATGTTGTGATACGGAAGTCAGTAAATGAAGTACATTTTAACATGTACACCCCCCCCCCCCCCCCCCTCTCTGTAGCTCTCTGTAGTGGTGGTCCTACTCACAGAGAGAGAGAGAGAGAGAGAGAGAGAGAGAGACCTATACCGGTGGCAAGAGGTTTACCCACAGCCAAGTTATATGACCTTTGGTTAAAAAGAGAGGAACAATAAATAAGAAGAAGAATAGCGAGGGCAGAGAAGGAAATGAAGAAACATTTTCTTCAGTGAACAGATTTAATCGTAACGGCAAATATAACACCTCATAACAGCAAGATAAGTATACATTTTAAAAGGGCATATTTAATATTACTAAAATTACTGCAATTTGTGTCTTTATTTATTGCTTATTATTTATAATTATTAACATTTTTTTAAAGAGTCTCCGAGTATATCTGGACGACCTGATCCGTGCTAAAACAGAACATATGAGCACTCAATAGCATTTAAAAGCCTTTGAATATCATTAAGTCCTCCTGATGGAACAACAAATGCATCATTAACTAAGGATTCATTAATTACATTCACAAATAATGCTTGTGAAAACATACTGCTTGCTTGCTACACATAACACAGTCGAGTCCAAGCTTCCTCTACTGGCTGCTGTGTTGTGTATTCCTTAACCTTTATCCGGGTCAATATTGTGGTTCCCGGGCCACAGATGGTTGAGGATCAATACAATAAGACACACATATGCCACGGTGTGATATTCATTGATCTGAAACATAAACATAAAGAAAGGGGGGGGGAGAAAATAATGTGACCGGCCCTGCGTTGCTCCCTGACCCTCTTGCTTCTGATTAACCTTGTTCACGCTGCTCTGCTGACCTGTGACTGTACACCTCATGAATTATAAATGTAAAATGGACCTCATTTTCATAGTCCAGTGCTAAGGGAGGTTACTATTCATTACTATTCCACGCAAGGCAATGTAAATCTCTCTCTCTCTCTCTCTCTCTATCTATACTTTCCTGCATATATTCTCGGAGCTGTGTGTCTGTGTGTGCGAGACGAGGAGGAACAGTTAACCAACAAACTCTGCATCCACCAATGATTGATGGCTTAATTTCAAGCCCCGAATAAAGCAGTTTCCTAAGTCTGTTGACTCTCCATTTATTAGCGAATAGAAGCATTTATCAAAAAAAAAGTCTTTTTTTTTTTTGCTTAAGCAATAATTGCATTTTTAAGCCCTCATTAGGCCTCCCATGCATACATAATCCAATTGAAAAAATACAGTATAGGAATAAAGAATGAACACCCCTCCTGTGGTAAAAATATGAAAATGTGAGAGTGACTTCGCTGACATGGACGAATATGGTGAGCAATAGCAGATACACATTATATATATATATATATATATATATATATATATATATATATATATATATATATATATGCATACATGCATACATACATATATTACATACATATACACACACATAGGTCATAGGTCTCAACAAATGCGTGACATGCTACGGTTCAACAAGCATATTTGTCCAAGTATGAATGAACATTTTCATCCTCTGCGCCGGCACCATTGGGCTGTAGTGTTGTTTTGCTCATAGATTAGCCCTGAGCAGGTTTAGCCTTTTTTTTGTGTGTAAAAGAAAACAGGAGTCATGTCTTGTTACCTGGCAACGGTCCCATGGCCCGCTTTAGACTCCTGTTCTAGAGGAGAGCGCCAGTTTTAATCACCTAGCAAATATCCAGCACTGAAAACAGACAGGGCCTCAGCTTAATCTTGTTAGCGCGACGAGGCCGTTTTCAGATATCATTGCTAATCAAATCATCCCAAAGGCTTTGGGCCCGCGGTTTCTTTTTCGGTTGGGGAGGTGGTGGTGATGGTGCCGAAGGCAGTACGTGTGTTGTGTGCGTGTGTGCGCGCGTGTGTGTGTGTAGAGGGGGAGGTGATACATTGCTGTGTGTGTGCGCGTGCGTGTGTGTGTGTGTGTGTGTGTGTGTGTGTGTGTGCTCATTAAACAAGGGATATTTAGTTTATGGTGCGAGTCAAGGTGTAAATATTGCAGCGGAAGGAGATCAAATTTCGAATTTCAGGAACCACCATGTTCCTGTTGTTTTAATAACCCCCCACACCCACACACACACACACACACACACACACACACACACACCAGAAAAATGAGAGAAAAACCACAGACACATACAAGCACGCACACACATTTAGACACACAAAGTGGAAAAGAGCACACACATGTGCACGTATGCCTCATCAATATAACCTCCCTCCTCCCTTCCCACTCCTCCCCTACACGAACGCCATACCCCCCCGCCCCCCCCTGTACACCCCCCCACCCCGATCTACCCCCCAAAAACACCCTCTTTTGGTCATGTGCTCCTCTGCTTCAATTGGAAAGAGCACCCCCCCCCCCATCCCTCCCTCTACCCCCCACCACCATACATCTCCCAGTGGATAACCTGGATTTCTTTATATATTTATATTTCATTATTTTATTATTTTTTTATTTCACATATCGCCCAGAGCCTCTCGCCAGCACCCAGGGAGACTCCCCGACACGGCACCCAGGAGAGCGCCGCCGCCGCCGCCGCCGCCGCCACGCTACGGAGGAGAGAGGCAGCGAGAACAAAGCCAACCTGCAAAGTCTTAAAAAGTTAAAGCGCGTACTTTGATAGCCTCGGCCTACCTATCGCAGCGCCGCTGATCCCAGTCCTGGGAGACGGCACTGAGAGATAGAGAGAGAGAGAGAGAGAGAGAGAGAGAGAGGGTGGTGGTGGTGGTGGTGGCGGTGGTGGTGGTGGTGGGGGTACAGGGGAGGGGAGATGGAGGAAAAGGAGAAGAAGTGGGCCATAGCCCGCCTAAACTCTTCTCCCTCTGTCTCTCTCTCTGTTTTTTTCCCCCCATGGTTGCATGGGCATACATACGCAAATGTGTGTGTGTGTGTGTGTCTGTGTGTGTGCGTGTGTGTGTGTGTGTGTTTGTGCATGCAATGCAATCGCACATGCAAGCTGACACACAGACACATCATCACGTGCCCCACACATTCACACACACACACACACACACACACATATATACATATATATATATATATATATATATATATATATATATATATATATATATATATATATATTTATATTTATATATATATTATATATTTATATAGTTGCTGTGATGTGTAAGCAACTATTTCATGGCAGGGTGGGCATTAGAATAGCATTATGTAGCTCATTATAATCCAAAAACTCTCTGAATTAGCATCCTTAACATTGTAAAGGTACAAGACGTTCATTACTCTGCACCATACAAAACACAGCAGTTGAATGACACACATTTTTTGGAGGGATTTGCACTACTTTTGGCAGAAAATCCAATTCTCCTGACACGATACTCTGCTCGCTGTGAATGCTGCCATGCATGGTGCAAACACATCTAGTTGTATGAAGTATGCTGTATGCTAATTGTTGTGTAGAGCATTAAATCATATAGGCCTACTCTTTTATTGCACTAATTAGGGCTATGTTAT
>JAOPHQ010003453.1:147500-155687 GCA_030340625.1 Merluccius polli
TTGCTACTCTCTCGGGGCCCACCTCTACCTCCAGGTGATGCAGGGGCAGGTGTATGGCTAGCAGGCAGAAGCAAAGGCTAGTTAGCTCACTCCAAGTTTTCACAGAATAACCAACTAATCACAGGAAGGATTGCAGTGTTTGTGTCAATAGATGGCAACTCATTATTTTTCTGTGTTTTTTTTTTTTTTTTTCCAGGGTCAAATTGCAAACAGTCGAGCAGTGAAATCCACCTAGCACCTTGCCCAAAATAACTATAAATAATAAGTAGTCAACTGATATTTTGGAGAAAATGTTTTCGTTCTTTACTCTTTACTGAATACTTTTTCAGAAAAGGTAGTCTTTCGTGTCATGATAACTCACATCAATGTGGGCATTTAAATAAAGTTTACTTAATGTATGACATTGTAATTATACTTATAATTATACCCATGGATTGAATAAATAAAAAAAAAAGGAACAATTTTAAATGTGTAGTGTTTAATGCTATTATATTTTTATAATGTATTATTTTTCAGCCGATATATGACTTAAAGTATGTGTGTCAGAGGTACATAAAAAGTCAGAAAACATCTTCCTGTGGCATCAGCTGTATTGACAGAAGGATGATGGACCGCCTTGTGTTTGCTACAGTTTCATGTCAATATTAGTCATGCAACCTTCTGGCTAGAGCCTATTTAAAACCACTGTCAACAGCAGCGTGTCCTGGTTCACTGTGGGAGTAATAAGCCCAGAAACAATTAAAACGAAATATTGAGGACAGTGTTCTTCTAGCATGTTGGTACAGTTAGTTTGTGTGACTTTGGCTTGTCGAGAAAAAGTGTCAGTTTAATTGCTTGCTTAATCTTTTTGTCTTTGTGCTCATCGAAACATGTTGGGTTTCATGTGTCATTGCCTGTGAAAAGATGTCGGTGTGTGTGTGAGTGAGTGTGTGTGTGTGTGTCTGTGTGTGTGTGTGTGTGTGTGTACATATACATACGTGTAGTACATATATGTGTGTGTGTGTGTGTGTCTGCATGCATGTGTGAGTGCATATGTGTGTGTGTGCGTGCGTGCACGTGTAAGTGCATGTGTGTGCGTGTGTGTGGTAAGTTCCCCTGGGCTTTGAGCGTAAGCCGGCGTGGCCCGGCACAGCTCTTCATCCCCAGTCTGTGTCTGGGGGCAAGGCTGTAGGGTGGGCTTCCACTATGGGGACCGTGGGACCCATCAGGGACACTGCTGGCGTATCTAGAGCTCCACAAGCAACACACACACACACACACACACGCACTGCAGTGCATGGATACACAAAAGAGCAACAACAAATAAACATGAATTCTGTTGCCATTGCCTCCTCGTTCGCTCTCTCTCTCTTTCTCTCTCTCTCTCTCTCTCTCTCCCCCTCTCTCCCTCTCTCTCTCTCTCTCTCTCTTGGTCTTTTGTTCATTCTTTTTGGCTTAATCCCTCTTTCCATCTCCTTGCAAGGAGTTTCACAACGTATCACTTTTCACAAGATGATGTTGTATGTGTGTGTGTGTGTGTGTGTGTGTATGTGTGCATGTGTGCGTGTGTGTGTGCGTGTGGATGTGTGTGTGTGTGTGTGTGTGTGTGTGTGTGTGTGTGTGTGTGTGTGTGCACCTTCCCTCCTTCTGTCAACAATTCCTCATCTTCCCGGTCACATGATCTGAGTCTGTCATATGGCTGGGCTGGCCTCTTCCTGCTAAACTGCCGGAAGGATAAATCCTTCTTGTTTAAAGCTACTGTATGCTGGCAGCTCTGGAAAAAAAAAGGAATGCTAAAGAACTGGGTTTTACAATATAAAGCAAAACGGTTGTAGTTTAGTTCACTTCAGCCGATGGCCGGCCCCGTTTAACAGTCGCGCGCGAAAACAAAATGTGTCCGACAGAATCGGTTCGTTTCCGGAAGGAGAACCACGCTGCGCGCGATTTCACGAAGATTAAGAGACGAATCGGCGGTAACGCCCGACGACGACGCGAGCGCCGACAACAAAATGGCCCTCGCGGACCGCTCGCCTCGTTCCCCTTTTGACCTCGTATTTCCGAAATAGTTACTTTCCCCTGTTTATAAACAAACACAGGCCGTTGCTCGCTCTCTCTCTGGCGAGGGGAAAACGGCTGTTGTTTCTAATGATGTCCTAGCCAAACAATGTAATAAGGCAGGTTAATCAGGCCAGCATGATTTTCTATTAGCTATGTTTACACAGTCTGAGAAGACTTCGGGGGTCAGATTCATCTCAATAACAAAAGGATCAGGACCCGAAGCTCAGGCATTTTGTGGCTGGGATTCCTCAATGGGAACCAGTGACAACGTACAATAATCACCAGGGGATGCTTCCTCCGCAGAGAGAGAGAGAGAGAGAGAGAGAGAGAGAGAGAGAGAGAGAGAGAGAGAGAGAGAGAGAGGAGTCCTGTGCCAACAGCGGGGCAAAAGGTTCAAGCTAAAAAGTTTATTTTGCACAAACACTTAGCCAACGAGTGTTTTGTAAGGCGATAGGCAACAAAAGCGACCCCGAGAAGCGCTCCAAGAAACACAATTGCGGTGAAACCGGACACGTGAAATGATTGCGACGCATGATACAACTTGCCACAGGACGGGTTTCCTTTATCACCTAACGACTGCATTTGTATTCACGTACTCTGTCCCACAACATGACCTCATTTAATTACCACCCCCCCAAACCCCCCCCCCCCCCATCTTTGTGTCTGCTGCAGAGGTTTTTTTTTTGTTGTTATGTTTTGTTCCGGCGTCAGACTGCGCGTCACGCCGCGTCCGCTGACATTCACTGTCACTGTTTGACTTGTGAAAGTGTTTCGGGGGAAAGAAAAAAAGAAAAAGAAAAAAAAAAACGGCTGCGGCAATTACCCCGCGCTGACACTTTGACACATGACGGATCCAGCCGCACACTCACACACACTCACACACACACACACCCTAGCTTCTGCTGGTGCGTCTCCGCCGCCGCCCTCGCAGCCGCCGCCGCCGCCGCCGCCGCCGCCGCCCTCGCTCACACGCCGAATACCAAATCTCAACCTGTGACTTCACCTTGATCGGATTACCTCCTCGCCCTCCCCACCCTCCCCTTCCTCCACCTCTCCCTTACCTCCGTGGCCCCCCCACCCTCCCCTTCCTCCACCTCTCCCTTACCTCCGTACCCCCCCCCCACCCTCCCCTTCCTCCCCTTCCTCCACCTCTCCCTTACCTCCGTGGCCCCCGCGAATCAAAGTAGAGTTCACCTTTGACCTCGGGGACCGGCTTGACAGGTGTCAGACATATCAACACTAAGCAGTTTAACTTCCTGCTCGGTTAAGTTCATTCACTCACCTCTCTCTCTGTCTCTCTCTCTCTCTCTCTCTCTGGTTCCCAGACCCAAAACATTTTTGAAACACATGCAGTCGATTTATATATATATATATATATATATATATATATATATATATATATATATATATAAAGCGAAATGATTGTGTCCAATTGTGTAATATTCTCTTTGTTTTTTTGTTTTCTGAATAGGTGAAGGTGCGCACAATATCATCTTTCAAGGAAAGTACTAAGTGTATATATAAAAAAAAAAAAGAATCACTTGTGGATAATTGAAAGCAAAATATTTTAGCAAAAGAAAAATGCAAGAAATCATAGCAAAATGGCTTGGTAATGATGATGATGATGATGATGATGATGATGATGATGATGATGATGACGATGATGATGATTTGATAGGTGGTAACCTCATTCACACACCCTAGCGACGGCTAAGCCAATCGGTGGCCAGTGACCTGGAAGAGCAGGAAGGACAGAGGTGTATGTTGCGATGTGTCACGCACCGTGACGGCAAACCACTCGCCTGTCTTCCTCGCACGGCGAAAAGATCCAGGAGACACTAACGCCGCGCGGATACAGACAAGTGCAAACAAGCAATAGATAGATAGATAGATAGATAGATATATGAAGAGATGGATGGATGGATGGATGGATGGATGGATGGATGGAGAACTCGCGAGGCAGGGATGATCAAAAAGATTGGCGGCATAACGATGAGGTCGTCGCGGGGGACGGTCACCGTCTCCATCCAGTTTGCTCTCATCAGCGTCAACGCTGCGCTGACAGAGACAGTGTGTCCTCTGATCACTCACACACACACACACACACACACACACACTCACACATACATTACACACACACACACACACACATATATATCAACCTCACACCATGGCAGCCCCCCCCCCCCCCCCCCCCCCCCCCCCTCCGTATAGACACAAGGCTGCTATTCCGGCCTTGTTAGGCATCAAATTCCCTATTTATTTATGTATTTATTTATTTATGTTGTTTTTGTGTGTGGCACTGTTGATCCGTTGCGCAAGGCATGGATTGCAGCGGTTGAGTAGAAGGCTGGATGTATGAACGCAGGCCAGCCAGTTCATACACCTCGAGCAACACTGTAAAACATAGAATTACTTTATTAAACGTCCAATAAACATCGATGATTGCTCTTAATACCGGAGGTCTATCCGGTATTACCGGATTATCTTGTATAATGTACTTATTTTGTTGACTTAGACGGAAGGCATTTTTCAATGTGATACATAAACAGAACAACATGTATGTCTCTCATTGTTCCCCTATAGCAACCATCTATTGTTTTCCTTTCTATTTATTTGTATTTTTGCGCTCCTCCTCATTGACACAGAAGCAGCGGTAACCAGAAACCCCTCTGATTGGATGACACAACATTCGGTATCTGGTTCCTCCCTTTCACGCCAAACGTCAGATCCATGTCGGTATAAAGGGAAGGCCCGGGTTCTGGAAATCCCCGCCAGGGAAACCCTATAGCCCTCCTCCCCGCCGTTTACATGACATGACATTGCGGTCAGAGACACCCGAAGCGTTAATGTCCCCTTTAGAGAGTCGCAAACAACTCAGCGGGGCAGCGGACACTGAAAAGCCACGCGGAATAAAGTGAACTATAGCAACGCTCAAAACTATGTTGGCATGTTTAACGCTGACGACAATGATAATGACTGCATGGTTCTCCATGTCACAGGTGCCCTGCGGGTACGGGATCGGGGTTGTTTTAGGGAACTGTCCCAACGCGACATTGAATCAGTGGGAAAAGTATATACCGAGCGACGATAGGCTGTCAAACGTGTTGCTGATACTGCTATTGTGTTTCAGTGTTTTTTTTTTGGTTTTTTGTTTTTTTTTCCTGATCTCATACCACTGACACAAAGCACTCGCATCTTACCCGATACATCTAGTAGGGGAAAACAATTCACTCACTGCAGAGTTACGGCATTTTACGGGCTGTTATTTCTGAGTAGCAGACCGCTGATAACATAATTAAGACCGTTCAAATTCGAAAGTAACACGTATTGTTGTGTATTGTCAGTTTAAAATGGTACTTTTATCCTTTGTCAACACATCTGTATGATGGGTGATTGTATGATCGCGTGTGTAAATGTGTATGTGTGGTGTGTGTGTGTGTGTGTGTGTGTGCGTGCATGCGTGCCTCTGTGTTTGTGTGTGTGTGTGTGTGTGTGCGTGTGTATGTGTGTGTGTGTGTCTGCCGTGGGCTCATTGTCCTATCTGACCATGGAGTATATTAATCCATCCACCTAAACGCACGCACGCAAGCACACACACACACACACACACACACACCCACACACACACACACGTTAAGACACACATACTTACACAAACATGGAAGTGCACATGTAAATTAATGGAGTCCAACTTGTTTCCTCTTCACACTACATTGCTGGGGGCTTGAAATAAAAAATAAATAAATAAACACAAAAGCAAACACAACGACGATACCCATGGCAAGGGTGATGAACAGAAGTGTAACTACTCCATGTATAATAGCATACCTAGCCCTGTAGCTACAGCACCACTAAACCAAACTACGCACACCTACACCGGGAATTCATGTCTCCGCTCACCTTGCGCGGCCTTTCGCTGTGCTTCTCTCTCATTCACAGTGGCCGACACACACTCAGTTATTTACCACCATTTCACACCGATCTAACGAAGAGTAGGTGCAATGAATGAAATGGGTTGGTTACTGTAATGAAATGGTGTTTTGCAACACGCCGACACACAACAGACATTGCACCTTTTTTTTCTCCGTTATATAAATGTGCTAAACTTTTAATCGTTTTTTTGGGGGGTTTTTTTTGCACGTTTACTTCAACCCAATCCCCAAACTTCACAGGCTTCTCAAACCTTTTTCTCCCCCCCCACACGTCGGACGCCGGACAACCGGCTATTGAAAAAAAAAAAAAAAAGAAGTGCGGCGCCATATAATGAACCGCTTGCTAGCATTAGCCATTCATGGTGTTCAAGTGGGAAGCATAATATCCCACGGGCTGCTTTCGCTCTCCAACCACAACGAAGACGCATCCATTTAACCCCTTAATGTATGGTAATCCGCCCGTGTCAATGGGCTCTCTGAACGCTCCTGCGCGGCCTGTGAGGCCGAGAGGCCGGCCGGCCCCGGAGCTCGGCGTGCGGACAAAGGCCGGCTTGAATAAGGGTCACAATATTTGATTTAATAAGAGGGAGCCGGCTCTAAAACAAAGACGCATTGTCGGCTTGCGCCGCGCCGTGCTGTGTTTAATGATGTGTGTGTGTGTGTGAGTGTATGAGTGTGATTGCAGGAGCGTTGGTGTCTGTGTGTGTGTGTGTATAAGTGTGATTGTGTGAGTGTTTGTCTGTGTGTGTGTTGGTTTAGTTTAGTTTGTGCGATGGCGTGTGGAGCGTTGGTTGGTGTGTGAGTGTGTGTGTGTTTGAGACACTGTGATTGTGTGTATGGGTACATTTTTTGCATATTTCTCAATCGAGCCACTATCAATGAGATTGTGTTCAGTTCTGTGTTATTGTAAATGTGCACGTTCGTTAACATCTGTGTGTTTGTGTGTGTGTGTGTGTGGTGCATGTGGGTGTGTGCGTTTATATACATGCGTGTGTGTGTTTGTGTGATTGTGTGTGTGTGCATACCTGTGTGTGCATTTTTGTGCGTGTGTGTGTGTGTGTGTGTGTGTGCATGCATGCCTGATTGTGCATGTGTGTGTGTGTGTGTGTGTGTGTGTGTGTGTTTCATCCACCCACTTGCTGGGGGCATGCATGTGGTTGTCAGTTCTCAGGGCTGGGCTGCCAGTTGCATGGCCTCCATGTGTGGCTCAAACAGCCAGCAGTAAGGGGGTTTAAAGGTAGGGTGGGGAGCGGGAAAGTGATGAATATTTAGGACCCATTGAAATGAAAATCCCATCAGCCTCTGGAGACTAGAGCTTAGAAGCCATCGCCGAAGGGATCTCCATCTGCCTGCACCCTTCAGCTTCCTCCCGCTCTCTCTGTCCTCTGTGTGTGGTGTGTCTCTCTCTCTCTCTCTCGGCGCCCCTCACACACTGTCCTCCCTCACTGTCTCTCGTTCTCTTTATCTCATTGTTATTCTCTCTGCTCTCATCTCTATCGTTCTTGTCTATCTATCTATCTATCTATCTATCTATCTATCTATCTATCTATCTGTCTGTCTGTCTGTTCTGGCCTGTCTGTCTGTCTGTCTGCCTGTCTGCCTGCCTATCTATCTATCTATCTATCTATCTATCTATCTATCTATCTATCTATCTTTCTATCTATCTATCTATCTGTCTATCTATCTATCTATCTTCTGTCTGTCTGTCTGTCCTGTCTGCCTGTAAGTGGTCCTGTTCGTCTCGAGAAGCAAACGTTCACTTTCTGCAGTGGCGTGAGTGTAAAAAATATGTATATACATTTGTTGCTCTTAGAGCAGGGCTGGGGAATCTGTTCCACAAAGGGCCGGTGTGGCTGCAGGTTTTTGTTCAAACCAACCAAGAGCACACAGTTTGACCAATCAGCTCTCTGAAGACTGAGATCAGTTGATTAAATGAGTCCAAGTCTGGTGTGCTGCTGTTGGTTTGAACAAAAACCTGCAGCCACACCGGCCCTTTTGTGGAACAGATTCCCCAGCCCTGCTCTAGATGTTTTTTCTGTAATTTGCTGTTCATCAAATCGTAGTCACAGAGTGTGGGCTTGGAATTCACAACAATACAACATCATTTCGTATGTGAAAAATATCACCTTACTATTACAATGTACATGGGGTCTGAGAAAGAGACAGAGAGAGAGATAAAGAGATACAGTGACCATGTGATGTTCATCTTCTCCCT
>JAOPHQ010003454.1:0-30000 GCA_030340625.1 Merluccius polli
GGCGGCCAGATGTGCGAGACCTGGAGGAAGCGGATCAGTTTAGTTTGTGAGCAGACAGAATGTTTTACATTCATTTAAATTACGTTACATAATCGTTGTTTTTTTGGTATCTGTGTACATGTATAATCATACTTCATACAATCAACTTGGGTGTTTTCTTTAACATAATTATCTTAGTGTACAAAGATGAAATCCTTTCCAAATGTGGAAGTATTTATTTATCATTTTACCTGGCATTTTAGACTTAGTGGGGCAATTGCTCTGTCAGTTAGCATTGCGTTAGCTGTGCTGCGGTTTAAAACCGTACTCCGGAAACCGGAGGTTTTGGAGTTTAACACGCAGCTGCGCACAAAGTTAAACCTGACTGCTGTGTACTGACCGACACAGGTTCAGCTGATTCGTAGTAAAACTCGTGTTAAACCGGAAGTACTCTGATTTCCCGTTATACTCCAGCAGATGCAGTCTTAACTTAATGTTGGATGCATTTTGTGCTATAATTACC
This sequence comes from Merluccius polli, assembly GCA_030340625.1. Taxonomy (NCBI): domain Eukaryota; kingdom Metazoa; phylum Chordata; class Actinopteri; order Gadiformes; family Merlucciidae; genus Merluccius; species Merluccius polli. The sequence goes on from JAOPHQ010003454.1 coordinate 503, forward strand.
AACAAAAACTTAATGGGAATGTAAAGTGAACTATAATATAATAAAACGCAAATAATGTTGAAATATATTATGAAATAGTCTAGCCTACTTTTTGTGGAAATCTGAGTCTGGAATCTGAATCTGCCCTTACCTACGTCAATCAATCGATTACTTCTCCCCCCCCCCCCCCCCCCCTCAACAATCGCGCCGTACCAGGGGGGCGCCCCCGATCGCGCAGCACCCCCCCCCCCCACACACACACACACACACACACACACACACACACACACACACACACACACACACACACACACACACACACACACACACACACACACACACACACACACCCCCCCCCCCCCGTCCGTCAACAACCGCGCACCACGTAATGTTTATGGGGGGGCGCCAAAATTGTTGCTGCATACCCCCCTGACACTGGGTAGTTGCACCCCTGGAGAGGGTAGTTAGGATGAACATGTCTCGGATAGAGAACTATAACGAGGAGCAGAAGTTATATTTATTGTACTGCATTCGAGGTGTTGTGGACACGGTGGAAGAGGAAAGACACCACCACCACGCTCCGAAGAAAGTCTGTTTGGGATGATCTCTCAAACACATGTAACAGCAGATCTCAGCAGGAGACCGAGCAGCGGCACATTTAAAGAATGTATGGAAGCGCTTGAAAGTTTTTTTGCTATTGCTGAGCGGACGCACGACCGAGACCTGAGCCCCGTGAGCCGTGAAATATCACTGCTCACTCCATATCTACTATGTCCAATATTGTTATTGTACTGAAGGCCTATCTGGCGTAATAAGTGTAAATGTATCATACATTATTATTAATACTACTAATAATAATTAATAAAACTAATTCTGTGTGTCGGTTATAATGGAGCGTTGTTTCATCCTGCAAACTGGTTTAGTCTCCTCTAAAACCATGTCTGTTTCGAGACTAGACTAACACGCACAAAATACGCCCCTAGTGTCTGATGTGAATTTCTCTGAAGACACAGCAATTGAGATCAAGGTAAAACGCAGCTGCAGGTTAAACCACAGGTACATACGACACAGCAATGGAGCTTAAGACGTCACGTGACTTCTTGCGTCACCGACGAGTTTAAAACCGTGTTAAACTCTAAAAAGTGGCTAACGTAGCGGCAGAGCAATTGCCCCAGTGTGTCTAAAACCTGTAGTTCTGATGGTGTTTTAGAGTAAGCAATGTTATGTTCTCAACTCACTCTCGCGGGCTGTTGGACCTGTGCGGGCGCCGGTCGTAGCCGGGACTTGGCGACCGGCGGCGCTCGTAGCTGCGGCTCCGGGAGCGTCTCCGCCGGCTGTCACGGTCGTCTTCATCGTAGCGTGAGAAACTACGCGGCGAGGACTCCTTGGTCTTCATCTGGTTGGGAGCTGGACAGGGCGGAAGAGACGTGAGACACACACTAGCTGTGGCGCTGGCTCAGCTAAGATCGCCCGGCTGACTACAATGAGGTCGTGAGGTTCTGGCGGAAAGTAGGGCTGCAACTAACAATCGATTAATCTAACAATTTTTTTTTTCATCAAATCCTTTAGTCTAGAAAATGTCATAAATAGCAAATGCCATCACAATTTACCAGAGTCTAAAGTGATATCTGACAAGCAGCCAAGAAAAACTAAAGTATTCATTTTATAATGATCTGATCCATGAACCAAATATTTGAATTTCTGAAGCATCAAGCAGCAAATATTTAGTATGTACTTGATGTTGTACTTGATAAATGACCTAAACCATAAATCGATTATAAAAATGTAATTCAATAAATTGTGTGTCGATCGACTATTCGATGCAGCCCTAGAGGAAAGTGCATACTCTTGCGGTCTCCCTGGGCGAACTGGATCTCAATCTGCCGTCCGCAGACCCACTTGCGGTCCAGGTTGTGGAGGGCGTCCTCTGCGTCGCGTACGTCTTCGAACGTGCTACGTTAGGTTAAGGCTTTTTGGTGTTGAGGGTCAACACAGTGGGGACAGAGGAAGCAACAGACAGACTAATATCTCCAAGGTTAAACCTTGGATTTTAACACAGCCAGTATGTTCATCTGCTTTAATAAGGCAGTTAATCAGACGTAATTTGAGCAGTGGTACACTAAAGACCACAGTATGTACAGTATATAAAAGAAATCAAATCAGAACTTAAAATCCGATCGGTCAAATTGGAGTGATTTAGGAGTGAAGAAGACACAATCAGACAAAATATGGAGTGGTAGGTTCCTAGAGATGGGATTTGGTAGGATACAAAACATTTGACTTGTTACCTTTAACATGCTTGACCTTTGACTTTGTGCTTGCTCTTTATTGGCTTGGCAGAAGAACTGGACGCTTCCTGCTTGTCTTTGCCCAATAAAATCTTTTCTTTCATTCTTTCTTTCTTTCTTTCTTTCTTTCTTTTCCTCCCTTTGGACAAAGGGCAGCCTGGGGCCATCTCTCTTTCTCCTCTTTGTCTCTTCATGCTTTTGGTTTTATGCTCCACTATGACCTGGTCACCTGGGGTCTTTGGCTTCAAGCTAATCTAAAACTGTGTGCTGGACGTCTCCAACTGTATCTTTACCATTTCTAAGGCAACAACAGAAGAGATCAGGGTTAGCAACATCCTTTAACCTGACAGCAGTATGCTAAAACAACAGTTCTGTTCCTCCGGCTACATTAACATAAAAAACATGTACTACAAAGACACATGATCAAACATAAATTAACGATCTCCAATCTCTGGACACAAGAGGAGGGGGGGGGGGGGGGGGGGGGGGGGGGTCTCTGGAAATCAAAAGGTTAGAGGTCATCTGGCCATCGCCCACTTCGTTAGAACAACGGGTACAGAAAGGATATTGAATGTACGCAAATCCTCGTGGTCGTCGCGTATAGAAGTCAAGTGGTATGTAGACATCTACAATAGGCCCATAACGACCAAACTCACGACGTAAATCCTCTGGCCTAAAGTGTCATGAAATAATAAGGACATTTATTGTGTTGCCTCGGCGCTCCTCCCGAGGCAGACTGGACACTAGCTTGGTGGTTAAACACGCTTTTAGTCCTCCCCGGTTCACCTTAACTCAGCGTACATACTTTCTGAGAAAGCATAACCACTTTTTAAATACTTAAATGTGGGAGTATCCATCTTTGACAAACCCCCTATAGAGCTCAACAGTGAGGTTTCCCATTCATATTCTGAATTTGAGGATTGTTATTATTAGCCATAATGTCGTAACCATCCAAGGTAGACTAACCACGAGCTATCAGATTGTGAAACGACGGTATATGCTCCTGGAGAAGCCACAAGTCCGTAGGATATCAACCTAAGTTTTATTCGCGACGTCATGGAGAAGTACTACACTACCCACAATCCTAAAGTGTAAAAGCGACGTCTCTGATTGGTGAAGCTCGCTGTTACCATGTCGATGACAACACTACACACTACACACGCAACACAAACTACAATATATTACAACACTATTTTTAACAATATAATCACTATAATTATGACAACTGTTAAATTCAAGAAGCGCGCTAAACTATCGTTAGGTTGGAAGTCGTGGAAAGGCATAATTCGCAATGCTTTATGGGATTAGTAGTTCACTTCACATAAATGATGTACACAGTCTTGTACCTTTGCCTTTTTCCCCCGTTTTCCATTTTTCTCTCTCGCTCCGAATCAAATGTTGTATGGTCACGATTCATCTCGTAGCTGGTCGGCTTGGTTCACTGGCTTTAAACTCTTTAATATAAGGATTTACTGAAAAGTCAATGGAGTGAATGAATGGGAAGCTCACTTCCGGGGAGCGGAGCCGTTCAGAAAGTGGGCGGTCTCTGTTGAGCTCTATCTGTTTTACATTTCTGTTAAAAGCCATCCACCAACACATGGCATTAGACTTAGCTTTTACACGTAGTGAGTACAAACATGCACGTAACGCACGATTAGAAACCACACACACACACCTTCACCGAGACATGCGCAGATGAGTTCCTTGGCAAGCATGGTTGAGACGAGGCGAATGCGTAAATAAATAAGACTGCAGGAAAACTCATTAATTTGACCATTACCCTGCTATCCGTTATATATGGACGTGTCCAGATATAGCAGCTCAGTCATCCCCAAGCTACTCGGTTATTAAGGCGTCTCCATTTCGCGGCCTAGCTGCCATTTTACAGCACTGAAATATATAAATATAAATCCGTCAGCAAGGTTTTAAAACACCTACCTGGACTCGTCGGAAATGTTTCGGACGAACAGAGAGGTGTTTGGAGGCCTTAGGTACCTCGCCATGTCTCCAAAAAATACCCACTACAGGTAGCAGCGATCCGGTTTATTATGGTCTTGATTTCTCGGTGAAGGAGCTGCTTCGTGGTGCTCAAGGGCCACAGGAAAGCGCAGGCTGCGCATGCTCTGTTTGACTGCTGCGCGCGCCGCGCACCCCCACGTCAACACACTCCTTTTGGAAATGTCGACATCGATTAGGATGACGATTTTTTTTTTTTTTTTTTCATTTTTCACTTTTCATTACTTTTTTCCCATATAACAGGTTGTATATCCTACGGAGCCCCTCTGGTGACATAGGTGGAAAAAAAATATTCCGTGGCCACGACTTGTTTAATGTGTGTGTGTGTTATTAGGTGGCCACAAATGAATAACTTGCGGCCACGAGTGTCTCTTGCTCACAATTACTCCATGTCTAACCGCAAGTGATTGAAGGATATCACAATAATTCATCCCTAGATTAAAATAAAACGAAATCAGATCAAACTTGTCCATGTCGGCTGAAGCTACTGATGCCAGAAAGTCAACAGTCTCACTGATGGTATGACTAACATTTCTTGTGGCCACGTGTTATTATTAATTCGTGGCCAATTCGTTCCCACATTAAACAAGTCGTGGCTACGGAATATTTCTTTCCCCACCTATGTCACCAGAGGGGCTCCGTAAATCCTGTTTCATGTTGGCGGTCATTGTTATGCTCTGCTACTATTAGAATTATGTATTTTGTGTTGTGCTTCATCCCTAAGTAAAGAGCATTCACAAAAGTGAGTGAGAGGGGGGCAATATAATGCAATATATGTTTTAGTGAAGAGACAATAGTTTACGGACATATCATTCAAATGTAAAACCATAATATCCGATGTCAGGCTTCAGATGGATAATGACTTTTCTCCGGAAGAATATCCCCCGTAACGAAACCGGAAACGAGGCGTAACCCCGCCCCGTACAGTTTCCGGCCTGTAACTTTATACGGTGCTGTAACACAGTAGGACTCCTGCATCCCAGATGTCACTGTGTTGTCCTGTCCAAATATTGTCCTTTGCGTTTGGCGCCCCGTGGTGGACGATGAAGTCACGATAGAGCAGAATAACAACACACCACGGGGGGGGGGGCAATGGCTTTTATTTAAATAGCTTTACATCTAGAGTTTACATCTTCTAGAGTTTACATCTTCTTACTCTTCCTGACCAGGGTTGTTGAGCCCATGGTCAATGTCTGAAATGGGACAAGAGAGACAACAATTATTATTTATTTCTCTCTCTCTCTCTCTCTCTCTCTCTCTCTCTCTCTCTCTCTCTCTCTCTCTATATATATATATATATATATATATATATATATATATATATATATATATACTCTAATATTAGGTATTACATGCATATAATTATAGTGATGACAACAATAATGTGTAATATGTAGGTGTGTGTATGTTTGTGCATGTCTGTGTGTGTGTGTGTGTGTGTGTGTGTGTGTGTGTGTGTGTGTGTGTGTGTGTGTGTGTGTGTGTGTGTGTGTGGGCAGGAAGAGCACCTCAATCATCTCCGCTCCCTTCAGCTCCTGCACATGGCAGAACTTCCCAGTGTTGCAGATCAGCTTGCCTCCCTCCATTGTGACAGTGCACTGAGAAACAGTATTATTAATTATTATTAATTATACATTATTATATTACATCATTGTTATATCACATTCTCCAAATTAACAAAGAACACACACATCAAAAACAATTCCTTCAATTTCAATCTCAGATCACACATCGCTCATCAGTTTTGTCTTTGTCCATTGTCGTCATTACCTTGATCTTCTTGCCGTCCATGGTGGTGATGTCAGCCTCCTTGCCGATGGTGAAGGAGTTGGTGACAGACTTTCCGGGCGTCTTAGAGGTGATGACGAAATCCTTCCCACTCTGCTGGATCTCAGTCACCGGCTTGATGTCCTTCGCCATCTTGATGATGTCCTCGGTAAGACCTGGTGGACAAAACACGTTGAAAACACTGTACCTTAAGATAAGATGAGAGGAACTTCATTCATCACAGACCAGACATTAGGGTAAAGGGCATCTTCTGCAGGACAGTTGGATCAGGGCATCTGCCGTCATGTTTATATAATATCAGGATAATAATAATAATAATAATATAGCTTATAATAATTAATTGCATTTATATAGCACTTTCAATAGACTCAAGGACGTGCTTTATATAGAGTGTGTGACGCTGAGTGACGCACGACAGCCAGTATGACAGTACTTTTTGAATTCTGTTACTCGTAAAAGTTGTAAAAATATATATTTTCATAGTTCATTTTAACGGTAATACTTTAGGCAAGGCAAGGCAAGGCAGCTTTATTTATATAGCACATTTCATACACAATGGCAACTCAATGCGCTTTACATAAAACAAACATTTAACAGTAAGAATTGAAATAAAAATAAAAACAACTACAGAAGAATAGAAAGAAATAAAATACTATAATAAAGCAGCATAAAATAATGATTTAAAAGGACATTACAATTTAGATTACAATTTAAAGTGCTTTGAACGAGCTCAATCATAAGCACAGGAGAAGAGAAGTGTTTTTAACCTGGATTTAAAAATGTTCACAGTATTAGGATAGCACAGTATTAGGATAATACTGACAGTTCTCCCATGGAATCAACCAATCAATCACAAATGGTATTTGTATAGCGTATTGCTGTGCAGAACGATGTTCACACTGCAGTACGACGGTGGAGACGTGCTCACCCATAGCCTTGAGGAACTCTTCATAGTTCTCCTGGGCGTACACCTGCCATGTTCCGCTGAAGGCCATGTCTGTCGGAGGTGTTCTTCACCAGGGGGGAGACCGGGACGGCTGTGTGAAGCTCAACACAAAGTGGAGGGCCCGACCCCGAGGGATGGGCCTCTTATAGCGGGAGGACGTAGGGTCCAGGTTAATGACCGCGCCGACCTCTAGAGTAACACCGGCTGTTTGAACAACCGCAAGTTCGCTCACTGACATTTGGCCTGGGATCGGCTTTCAGATGATGAGCCGAGGAGGAGGAGTAGGAGGGGTCATATTGGGTTTCCTTGCTGCACCACCAAGAGGCATCGCTAGGTCCTGTGTGAACTGATAGGGTTCTTGAGAGGGGCCTGTTGTATAAAGGGGCCCCAGTGTTAATATGTATTATCTCCTGGCCACCAGAGATAGCTACAGTAATTCCATGTAATAGGGGCCACGCGAGCAACTCATTACAAATTTACATCCGTCATTTGGCAGATGCTGTATCCAAAGTGAGTGAGGTTGAGAACACAGCATAATCAATATTGGAGTAACTAACAAAAATGCCAACTGCTGCTCAAGCAAGTTAAAAAAATTAAGGTTTTTTAAAGTGCATAATAGGAGATACATTACAACAACGTAATCATTCCAAGTTAAACACACATGCTGAAACAACAAGTCACTCAAGTGGGATGTTTTTTGAATATATGGAGGGATTCTGCATGTTGTATGGAGATGGCGTATGTGTGTGCTTAGGTAGGTTGAACACCAGGCTGTCAGGTTGAACACCAGGCTGTCAGGTTGAACACCAGGCTGTCAGGTTGAACACCAGGCTGGTAGGTTGAACACCAGGCTGTCAGGTTGAACACCAGGCTGTCAGGTTGAACACCAGGCTGTCAGGTTGAACACCAGGCTGTCAGGTTGAACACCAGGCTGGTAGGTTGAACACCAGGCTGTCAGGTTGAACACCAGGCTGTCAGGTTGAACACCAGGCTGTCAGGTTGAACACCAGGCTGTCAGGTTGAACACCAGGCTGTCAGGTTGAACACCAGGCTGTCAGGTTGAACACCAGGCTGTCAGGTTGAACACCAGGCTGGTAGGTTGAACACCAGGCTGTCAGGTTGAACACCAGGCTGTCAGGTTGAACACCAGGTGCTGCAGATGCTGGTAGCCCAGCCAGTAAAGGACGTTTACAGGAATTTAAGAAGTTTCACTTGTCAGGATCCCAGGAACTTGACCTCCATCTACAGTGTATAAAGCGGTGGATGTTTGTGTATGAATGGGCGAATGGTTGTGTGGGAATGGGTGAATGTTTGTGAATGTGTGGATTAGCGTCTGTGTATGAACGGGTTCATGTTTGTGTATGAATGGGGGGAATGAGGTGTTCATTTTTAGGACGCTTTGAGCGGCCCTATAGTTTTAAAAGAAAAGCACAACATCAGTACAGTTATATTTTCAATGAATGAATCCCCGAGAACATCCCAGAAAGATTGGTTGCTGGGTAGAACTGTGGTTCATCTTTACCTCTGTTCTCTGTGGGGTTGAAGACAGCAAGCCGACCGCGAGGTCATCGGCCCTGTGGACTGTTTGCTATTAAGCTCCAATTACATCACAGGATATTTAGAAAACTGTTCTGCTGCCTACATGAGAACACTTTTTTCAGTTGAAAGCCATGCTGTTTGGGTCTCATGAAAGGTCGGTGAACATTTTTGTGTTATTTTTCACTAAAATGTATGAAGTTGTTAAAGGGGGGAAAACGAGGGCTCTGCTACTTCCGCTAAAAACGCTTTTCCAGATTGGTAGTTATCCATTGGCTGCACGCCTTAGCTTGAGTGAATGCATTTTGAAAGCCTTTGACCACACCTCTCACATGTGCTCCTATGGAGACCAATGTGTCCATTTTTTTTCTTTACAACTTTTTTTTTTGCCTCCGATTGCATTCATTTTAATCTCCTTTAATCTAAAATGGGGGTTTACTTACCCTTTAAAACCACAGAGGAACACACCAAACACACAGGCCCGGGACTTATTTTGAAGAGAAAAAACTTTATTGGTATGGGAACACAAAAGGACACAAAGTCAGTGTGTGGCTTAGCCACCTTGCTAACAAGCCCTGTCTAATGAAAACACAACATCAGAATCACACCTGTCATGGACATGACGTGTTACGGTGTAGTTACAGTTTAGTTACTGTAGTTACTCTGTAGTCATGTGCGACAACACGAATCGTCTTGTCTTCAAATTAAACCATCATCATCATCATCATCATCATCATCATCATCATCATCATCATCATCATCATCATCATCATCATCATCTCTCTCACCTCTGCTAATAACGATAGACATTCTATGTGTTGTGTATCATATCTTTGTGGGGTTGTGTCATGGACAGATTATACAGGAAGAGATTATATTGTGTTATAGAAGGTTATATTTTCACCCACTAATACTGCTTCAGATGATCACACATTAAACTACGTTACTATTCTAAAACCACAAATCTAATTTCTTTCATTTTTTTCTGTCCCCATACGCACTTGTCCCTATTGTGTGTCCCTGTATGTTTACATTTACTTTTTGCATTTGCATTTCTACTACTCCAATGTCCACATACACAATATCCCCATACACCATGTCCCCGTAAAGCATGTCCCCATACACACACGTCCCCATTAGCCCATCATGACAGTGTGGGCAGGGGGTTGCTCCCCCATCCGGTACACGCTGACCGTCACGTTCACCGTCTCTCCACCGTATTGGTTGCGCACCTGGATGCTGTACTTTCCGGAGTCTTCCGTGGACACGTTGCTGATGGTGATGGCGCTGCTGGCGGTCTGCCGGGCGATGCTGAAGGGAGGGCGGTCCGAGAGCTCCTGGCCGTTCCTCAGCCAGCACGCCGTGGGGGAGGGGTCACCATCAATGAAACACGTCAGACACAGAGACTGATGGAGAAAACACCAGGAAACAGCAGTTAAAGGGCTTCTTTTTTACTACCAGGTGTGACGTTGATAAACCATTACACGTTTTTATTTTACGTTTTTATTTTAATTTTCTGTATTTATTATTATTATTTTTATGGGAGTGTCCACCCGAAAGTTTGATGATCAACCTACCCTAACATCTACCTCTCCCAACTGGTAGACTGACCTATCATCATGCATCTAGGTGGACATGTCACTAATGGCCAGATGTTTTAATGGCTTGTAATGGCTAATCAACACCTCAATATTGTGTAACACCTTTGTGTGTTTGAGTAATGTTCCTTTCCCTACCTTTCCTTCCATGATGGCCACCGCATCAGGCAGACCCTTGGTCACCTTGGCCCGCTCTGAGTCAGAACAGAACAGATTAACAGATTAACCGTGATTAAATGTACTGTAGCTGAGAGAATAACAGACGTTGTACTCACTTTTCTCTGCCAATGCTGCTTGTCTGTAGAATAACAAGACAAACAAAGTTAATATATCCTCAAAGCAGGGGTGCAAAGTACTTTATTACTGTACCTCAAGATCTGTACTTAAGTATGATAGCAGGCTACTTCACTACTTCACTAGTCATTTTTAGGGTTGACACCATCAAATACTGAGTATTAGTTGTAGTAATAAAAGGTATTTATCACACAAGCAACAACATTCAATAGGCTAAAGTTTGTTATGGTCAGCAAAATGAGAGCAGAACAACCGGTTCATCAACAGATTTACCAGCAGGTCTGTTATTTATTAAGGATATAATGATTAGTACACCTTTGTATTAGATATTTTAAAACTCTTAGTTTAAATAGGATAGGAGCAGTATTTTTTACTACTGTTAATGTAACATATTCGGTGGTTCATTCAGAGAACAGCTTGCTACCTCTGTACTCACAGCTTGTGCTTCGTGTTAGTCAACCACATCCTCTCTACCAACTTGTAAATCAGTGTTTGTAACCGCACTCTGCTACTTACTTCATCCTCTGGTGCTCCGCTAAGGCGTCAGCAAACACTGTGCAAAACAATTGACAATTAACAGCAAACAATTATGTCGACAATTATAGATAATTATGGCAATAAAGTTTAAACTTGTTATTGTTTGAAATCAAGACAGGTAAGTTGAAGTTGAATTCAAACTTATTTTTACTATTTACTACTGTTATTTAGTAGATGCTTTTGAAGCAACTTACAGTAACAGGTAGACTAGAGGCAATATGTGCATCTCTTCTGTTTATAACACTCAGAGCAGTGTGTATCTCAGCCATGCAATCATAATATACACATGCAGTGGAAGAAGCCTAACTCCCACCCACCTTGTCCAGACAGGTCCAGGTGGCGGGTGTGGGTGTCCTGGCCGTCGAACAGCTCCAGGGTGTAATTCCCGCGGTCCGTGTCCGCAGGGTTAGAGACGTCCACCCAGACCGTGTCCATGCTGCTGCCGGGCCGGGCCCTGGGGTCCTGCTCCAGTCTCCTCTCCCTGGACCACACACAGACCAGACTCAGTACAGACACAGTTTGAGCCTGGCTCAGTAGAGACTCTCTTTCTATTTCTTTCTCTTTCTATCGATGCAGGGTTCTACTCTTTCAATGGGAGGGGAGTTGAATTGAGAAATGCATTTGTGTCATGAAGATAGTCTGATAAAAATAGTTTCAGCTAGGCCATACACTTTAGTTGTATTTTTCCTTTGGTGTATTTTCTACAATGTACATTATTAATTATTATGACTTTTATTTTCTTAGCTGGATTCGACTATTGTTATATTTGTTTGCCTTTTTGTTGACTCATGTTTGTTGTTGTTTGGTTACTGAATTTATTAGGGATATTATGTGATGCATTTCTTCTTATTATTATTATTACAAATTTCAACCATCCATTCTGGAAGGCTCCAGCAGGTGGAGCTAGAGTACCACCAAACATTCGTCCAGTTACAACATTGAATATATTGTGAGTAAAAATCTGAGATAACACTCTATGCATGATGATAAACTACAACATAATCTCTGTAGTAAAATACAGAGTTTCATATCAGGTGTGTTCTCACCTGAAGGTCCAGGTGGTCTTCAGGTGAGTGTGATAGAACTTTAGAGAACAGTAGAGTCTCAGACCATCAATCATACCCTGGACCTGCACCGGACCCGCAGACAGGGCTGGGGCAAGAGACATGATGTGATGTTTAGCAGAGAGAGGAGAGAGAGAGGGACAGGTAGACAGGAAAGCAAGCCAGGATACAGAGAGACATGCAGACAGGCTAACAGACAGACAGGAAGGAAGAAAGGAAAATAGAACATGGAGGTCCAACAGAGGGCCTGGTCCCTATAACACAGTGCTCCATCAGAGGGCCTAGTCCTCATCATGGAGCTCCATCAGAGAGCCTGGTACCCAACATGCAGCTCCATCAGAGGGCCTGGTCCCTAACAGGGAGCTCCATCAGAGGACCTAGTCCTCAACATGCAGCTCCATCAGAGGGCCTGGTCCCTAACACAGAGCTCCATCAGAGGGCCTGGTCCCCAACGTGGAGCTCCATCAGAGGGCCTAATCCCCAATATGGAGTTCCATCAGAGGGCCTGGTCCCAAACACAGAGCTCCATCAGAGGGCCTGGTCCCCAACGTGGAGCTCCATCAGAGGGCCTAATCCCCAATATGGAGTTATATCAGAGGGCCTGGTCCCAAACACAGAGCTCCATCAGAGGACCCGCTCTATTGACGAAATTATCTATTAGTGATTCACTTACCGCATTGTTTACTCAGCTGCTGCAGAAGCTTGTCAAACTCTGCAAATAAAGACAGCGAATAAACCAGCAGAAAGGGTTTTATATTCGTTGGTACAAGCTGAATATTAAACAGATGGGATCACGCATGCTGAATCTGTATGGACGCTTAATGAGGCGAGACAGCAGGGGAGACACGCCCTGCATCAACAACCACCCAGCAGGGGGCCAGGGGGAGGGATGATAATGATGGTGGTGACGATGCTCTCACCTTCGTCCAGGAGATCCAAGGTGCTGATGTCCTCTCCCCTCCTATCAGCCACCTGGGCCCGGTACGACCCCGCCGCCGCCTGGGTCACCTGACCACGGACACACTATAACTATATACTGGCCAGACCTCCATGTTCAACTGTTCATAACTCTTTATATGCAACTATATGTTCAACTCTATAACTCTACATACAACTCCACGTATAACTCTAGACTAATTATACCTATGTAACCATAGCTGTTAGTTTAATGATTGTCTTTGATCTTCAAATATCTCCTCTCCTCTGATCTCTCTTTCTTCTCCCCTCTCCATCTCTCTCCCTCCTCATTCTCTCTTCTCCTCTCCTCTCTCCTCTGATCTCTCTCTCCCTCCTCATTCTCTCCCCTCCTCCCTCTTTCCTACCTCCTCTCCTCTCTCCTCTGTTGTCCTCTGGTCCCTCCCCTCTCTCTTTCTCTCTCCATCAGTACCCCCTCTGCATACTTATTCATATTCACTGCAGCTCTTAACCCTGTTCCCTGGCTCTGCCAACCCATAATAACCCTGAAAGTATCTGAGGGGGTGGTAACCCTGGTTACCTGAGGGATGGAGAGTGTGCTGACTCCGGACGAGGGATCGTACACCGTGGGTGTCAGCGGTGCACCGTCCTTAAACCACTTCAGAGAGCTGTCCTTGTTCAGGTTGGTCACCTACACACACACCCACAGGCACAAACACACACACGTGGATGCACACGGACGCGCACACAAACAAACAAACACACACACATTTTAAATGCTTTAATTGAATGAACAAATTACATTGATTGCCATTGGAATTCAAAATATACAGAGATGTACAGACATACAGGCACTTAAGGGTACAGGTAGCACTTTCTTCTCCACACTGCTGAGATTGGGCAATTCCTCGCCAGCTGTTTAGATTCGCTCTTGCGCAAGCCTGCGAGCTGCAGCCCCCTAACAGCTAGCTGGTGTACATGTCCCAGGCTGCTGAACTTAAGAGCTATGATTTATACCTACATAGTCTAGGTTGCGGATGCATGTAGCTGGAGGCTGGTACTTCATCAGCTTGTTGTTGTATACGTGGTCCATGTGCATGGTCAGATGGGAAGCCTACCTCTATAACAAGCACCTGTCTTTGACCTCTGTCCATCAAAACAATGTCAGGTGTGTGTGGGATGTTTAAAAACACCCCGAGCGCCGTTGTTAAACCACCTCGCCGTTTGCAAATGGAGTTGGCTCTCAGATCAGCAACAAGGTTAACAATACGGTCATGCCTGGTGGTAATGTACAAACCCTTGGATATTTTACAGCCTTTGGTGAAGTGTGCAAGGGTTTCCATATCCCACTCAGCCTCTAAATGCATAATACAGTGTGGGGAATGGATTCCTGGATACCAGGGAGAGAGGTTGAACCTTGTTGGCAGTACCTGGATTCTAGATGTTACTGCATTAACGATTGCAGTACTTTTCGCGCGCGCACACACACACACACACACACACACACACACACACACACACACACACACTTGTATATGTAATTCGATAATGTATTGATATGTATTGATTGACTGTTGTCAAGGTGATGATGCTGAGGAGGTGGGTGACGATGTCACCAGGTGACAGTAGAGCTACCTTACACCTGATCACTAGTTCACACTCCTCCGTCACCTCCCAGGACAGATACTCCAGGAAATACGGCCCTGGAAACAAACACACAAATCAATTATTGATGAGCGCGGTCACCTGATCAAAGAAACACCACAACCTTATATAGAACATAGAAATAGGGATGGAGAAAATACGTTTCTCCTCGACATTCATACCCATCACTCATCTTCGAGAGCATTCATATGGAACATGTAGGGATGTACAGAAGAAGACTGTTTCTTTCTCCTCTACATTCATGTTTTATTATATCATATTCCACAGAGCAGACTCAGAGATAAACAACAACAACTTTGTAAAAATGTATACTAGTATACTGTAAAACATACTCAAACATACTATAGTCTACTCTATCAGTATCACCTCAGAGTCCTTTTGTAAGTAAAACATATTCATGAAACATTCAGACTTTCTCCTTAGCGTACTCTGTAGGAATCCTCATCATATCATCTTTCTTTGCGTTTAATTTGCTTTGAAATATGATTCTGTTTTAGTTTCCTGTTATTCTTGGAGATCAAACATGGACCCATCAACAAACTACTGAATGTATTATTCATCTAAAAAAGCTCTTTAGTAAAACAATGTATTTTCAGGGTTAGGATACATGTAGTGTAGTAAAATTATGCTTTGAACATAGTTGCTGAACAGCAGTACAGATAGCTAGTGTGCCAGAGTACAGCAGACTGTAGTTGTGAACGTGAGGTGAGTCTGGAGTGAGTGGCCTCTCTTTCGCTGACCTCTTTCTCACTGACCCCCACAGTCACATGACAGAGGTCATATGACAGGTGTCAGGTATCAGGAACCGAGTTAAGGGTTAATTATGTATCTGCTATCTGTCAAAAACAAGTCATAGAAATGCATAGTCATGGTAATAGTAGTACATCAACATCAACAACAATGGCGTTGCAACAGACTTAACGGTAAAATAGGGAACAGGATATTCTAGTGGTTAGGGTTTTTGACTCCCAGCCAAAAGATCCTGGGTTCGAACCCCAATGTCCACAGTCTACCAAAATGCTTCAGTAAGTAAGTAACTTTGGATAAAGTAAGTGAGTGGCTTTGGATAAAAGCGTCTGCTAAATGATGAAATACTTTGAGGTTCATTTAATACATTTGTGTACATCTGGTCTCTGTTCATTAAATACGTAGAGGAAATGTTACTGTGACTATTTAATTACATCCTGATACTGACAGCAATGCATATTTGTTTGCATGGTCGTATTGTAATACGACCATTCAAACAAATGTGCATTGCTGTCAGTAAAGTTTTTTTCATTATTGGGTTTTTATTTAATTATTTGTTTTTTATTTTCTGTTTTATTTGTTTGTCCTTGTTATTCTCATAAACACAAAAACACACTGATGTTCAAAATGAGTGACTTTGAAATGTATCTGGGAATTGCCGACGCGCTAATCGTAAACCAAACACTAAACATGCAAATTCAGCCCCCCCCCCCCAAACAAAAGAAGAACAGAAGAAACACGAGAACCGCTCCGCACCTGTCTTCTTCTGGATGTTGCGGCGGTTGGCCCGAGACTGGGACAGCGTCTGGTGAAACACTGGTGGGAGGCGCAGGAGAACGTTATTAGAACCGCAGACCGACAGAACGAGACCAAGAGAACCGCAGGAGGAGAACGTCAGGAACACAGCCCTGTGTGTTTGAGAGGACATTAATTTGTCCATATATACATCGTTCGCCCATATGTCCTATATGACATCTCTGGAACAACGGAGAACCGAGACGACAGGTGTGTGGGAATGACACAGCTGCTCGGCGGTTGATAATTAGATTTGACAGTCATCACTATTATGGGATTTATGGGAACACCAGTCGAGTAAACAAAACAGCAGGTGTGTTTGACGCCCGGCGCTACTGACAACAAGCCACCCTGTTGGTCATTAGTGTGTGTGTGGTTTGAGGTAATGAAGGTATGTGTGAGTGTGTGTGTGTGTGTGTGTGTGTGTGTATTTGAGTCCAATTATGGTAATGCAGGTGGGTCTGTGTGTGTGTGCCTGTGTGTGTGCCTGTGTGTGTGTGCTTATAGTAATGGAAGTGTGTGTGCGTGTGTGTGTGTGTGTGTGTGTGTGTGTGTTTGTGTGTGTGCTTAATGCACGTGTGTGTGTGTGTGTGAATGAGTGAACAGCGAGAGCAGCCCTACTGTGGTCCACCAGCAGCAGCGTGAACTGGTTCCTGGCTCGTCCGTCTCTGAGCTGGGCGGTGTAGGAGCCCTGGTCTTCACCCTCCAGGGGGTCCAGCAGGACCTCCACCACACCGCTGGCCCGGTCCAAACGCACCTGCCGCCGCTGGGGAGGGACGCGCACGTTTTAGTGCGTTTGTGCACGTTTTTTTGTGAGTGAGCGTGCCTGTGTGACTGTGTACGTGTCGGCATGTATGCGTTTAGTGCGCACGTGTTAGTGTGTGCGTGCCAGGCACACACGCCAAACACGTTGATGCTGAGTGAACACATATGCACTAACACGCGCGTGTTTGTGTGTGCACGGAGGACAACAAAACCATCACACCACTGTGGCGGGGACAACAAGACGCTCGTTTAATTGGTTGAGGGAGACTGACACTAATCCACAAAAGGATTATGGGAAATCACTGGAAATTGTTTGCTCAAAGGCTTTAATGCACACGCTGTTGTTTGGAACAAACACAGACATACAGACACACACACACACACACACACACACACACACACACACACACACACACACACACACACACACACACACACACACACACACACACACACACACACACACACACACACTTCCAATACTGGAAGGTTAAGGGATTCAGCTCTACTTCTTGAAGTCAGGTTTCCTCTTTAGTTAAGTAAAAGTCCCCCCTTCTTCTTTCTATTTTCACGTGTTTTCATGCTCCTCCAAAATAAAAGCATGGGGAAACATTCTTCCCGCTTTTACTTTGGAGAAACATCACGGCCCTCTGGAATAAAGGCTCGGGGAAGCGCATGTTCCCTCGCGCTTTTTTACTAGCATGGCGTTTCTCTCTGAGACCAGTCACAGTCACAACAAAGCCCGTGCGATTGGCTGCGTCTCACCGATGTGCTGGTGATCTCTCGGTCGTTAAGGATGAGCCGCAGCTCGGCGTCCGCACTCAGCGGCTCCGTCTGCAGCCAGAGACGCACGCCACCGTCCTCCCTCACCTCCACCTGCCAGCCTGACCGCAGCCCCACCACTGGCAGCGGCAGAGAGCATCATGGGAAAAACACAAAACAAAACATAGTGTACGTTGACGTTAGAGTAGATCAGAGTAGAGTACAATACTGTAGGGTGGAGTAGAGTATAATACAGAGTAGAAAAGTGTAGAGTATATCCGAGGTGAGTACAATACTGTAAAGTGGAGTAGAAAAGAGTAGAATATAGAGTCGATTAGTATAGAGTATACAGCGTAGAGTAGGTTACATTACATTAGATAAGAGTAGAGCGGAATACAGAGTGGTGTCGCTATATATTGTTAGTTATATGATGTGGTTCTTCTGGAGGTTACATACGTGGATTTCTGATCTGCCAGCTGAGTTCAGTCAGCCTCTCGAGGTCTGAAGAAAACAAAACAAGGAAATCAATGGATATCGAAGGACAGACCTCTTGGAAGCTGGTGTGCCTGGTACAAACTCAGAGTAACCACTGAACTTCTCGAAGAAGAAATAGACAAACGGACAGCTGGGTTACGAGTTTTGCCTTGAATAATAGTTGTCGGATCGGACTGAAACCAGAAGGCCTAAAAATGTGGCAAATAGCCATCTCTTTGCTTCATATCTAGTCTGGTCTGGTCCGGTCGAGTCGTGTCCAGTAAGGTCTAATCTAGCCTGGTCTAGTCTAGCCTAGTCTTTTGTATTCTATTCTAGTGTAGCCTTTTGTACTCTAATCTATTACTGCTTGTACCTGCATCAGTCAGGTTGTAGCTGGAGGAGAGGCTGGGCTGGTCGCTGAGCTCCACAGAATACAGACCCAGGTCCTCCTTGGACGCTTCCCTGAAGGTCAGCACAGACCTGGAGAGACAAAGAGAGAGAGAGAGAGAGAGAGAGAGAGAGAGAGAGAGAGAGAGAGAGAGAGAGAGAGAGACAGAGAGACAGAGAGACAGAGACAGAGAGAGAGAGTGAGACAGACAGAGAGAGAGAGACAGAGAGAGAGACAGAGAGACAGAGAGAGACAGAGAGAGAGAGAGAGAGAGAGAGAGAGAGAGAGAGAGAGATTGACCACTAGACTTAGAGCTTGAGCTACCACACTTGTCCAGTAGGTTTCTACAGAATTGTGTGAGTCTATCTGATGCACTTTGAAGAGTAGACTTACATGCCAGATCCCAGGAGAAATCAAGAAGACACATCCTTATCCCTACAGTTTAAAGTCAACTCTGATTTTCGTTTAGTATGGGGGGGTAGAGTAGGTTCCCACCGGGGGCTCCTGATGCCAACAATGTATCCTTGCGGTACAGTAAGATGCAGTTATAACATGTCAAACACCTTATAACCACTAGAGTCTAGACTATCCAGAACATCTGCACACGGCACGCTCCTGTTCTGACCGGTTGTCTCTGTCCTGCACGGTGGCCCTCCCTGCGTCGACGGCCTGCCGGTGGTTCCTGCTCCACAGGAAGCGGCTGGAGTCGGACGGCGCCGCGTCCGGCACCTCGTAGGAGAGGAAAACGAAGCCATCTTGGTCCACGCCAGCCTCCACCTCGCTGGTGCCTGGCGGGACACGACAGGTTAGACCCCTCATGAGAAATGGGTCTTTATTTACTCTGTGTTGGTGGTTTGGTTTGTAGACGGTTGGTCACCAGAAAGAGAGCAGGATGTTGTGACATCACAAATAGATTGAACAGACAGACAGGCCGATAGATAGATACATAGATAGATAGACATGATGACTTTCTAAGTTACATAATTCAGAGATACTGGAAACCTCAATTGAGAGAATACATATGAACTACTTTGTATTCACTAGAGCAGGGGTTATCAACCTCTTTCAGGATGGGCCCCCCCAAAACTGGTTCATAGCAGTCGCCCCCCCCACAATGTTGACGGGGGGGGGCTACCGGCTAACGACCGGCGCGCGCGGGGGGGGGGGGGGGGGGGGGGGGGGGGGGGGGGGCGCGGTGTGTTACTATTGCGCTTTCAAAAAGGAGGACAAATACGCGTCCGGCTTGATGCTGCGCCGGACGCCGGACAGGGCTTTGAAAAACCGGACAGTCCGCCTAAAGCCGGACGCGTATTTGTCCTCCTTTTTGAACCCGCGCCCCCCCCCGGGAGAGTGTCCGCTCCCCCCCAGGGGGGCGCGCCCCACCGGTTGAGAACCACTGCACTAGAGGAAGGATATCAGCAGGAAAGTGTTACTGGTGTTTAAATGGTTTCATGAGCTGTAGCCAAACCTACGCTGCAAATCATCCACAGTTTTTCAGTTGGAGACCCCGCCCCCCCCCCCCCCCCCTACAGCAAATCCATAGGCTGGACGTTAATTAACTAATTCCCTGGATATTCCATAATAAATACATTTTTAAAGGAACAGATTACTCATTAACGTAAAGGTCTTTTTTTTCCTGACGAGGGAGATAAAACCAACAGGTCTCTCTGTTGGAAACATTCCCAGGTCTTCTCCCACTAATTCATTAAGCAATGAGTTTATTGCACACACTTTAACAAATTTTAAATCTGTTTAAACACACTGTAAATCAGTCTTTTAAACAGAGTATTCAGACATCGAAAGCAAAGCAAAGCACAGTCATAACTGTTAATTGATTTGCTCAAAATCCTTGCCAGATACTAAGATTTTAATTCATTTTAATTAATAAGTTTACTTTAATGATAGGTAAGTCATTTCAAGGCAAGTAATGACTTGCAGTTTGATTTTAGTTTTTAGTTCCTGTTTGATGTGACTGGTCTAGAAGGGAGCCAATCAGCTGACAGAGATTAGGGTAACACTTTACAATAAGGTACGCAAAACGTGGGTAGTTACTGAGGAACGAATGAGTAACGAATGATGAACGACCAGGGCCCTAACTGGGGCCCTAACTGGGCCCTAAGTGACAGTTACTCAGTAACTACTGAGGAGTTACTGGTAAACAGACTAGGGGACTACTGTATTCGTTACTGAGTAACGAATGATGAGTAACACTTTACAATAAGGTACGCAAAACGTGGGTAGTTACTGAGGAACGAATGAGTAACGAATGATGAACAACCAGGGCCCTAACTGGGGCCCTAACTGGGGCCCTAACAGGGCCCTAAGTGACAGTTACTCAGTAACTACTGAGTCTGTTTACAAGTAACTCCTCAGTAGTTACTGAGTAACTGTCACTAAGGGCCCTGTTAGGGCCCCAGTTAGGGCCCCAGTTAGGGCCCTGGTTGTTCATCATTTGTTACTCAGTAACGAATACAGTAGTCCCCTAGTCTGTTTACCAGTAACTCCTCAGTAGTTACTGAGTAACTGTCACTAAGGGCCCTGTTAGGGCCCCAGTTAGGGCCCCAGTTAGGGCCCTGGTTGTTCATCATTTGTTACTCAGTAACGAATACAGTAGTCCCCTAGTCTGTTTACCAGTAACTCCTCAGTAGTTACTGAGTAACTGTCACTAAGGGCCCTGTTAGGGCCCCAGTTAGGGCCCCAGTTAGGGCCCTGGTTGTTCATCATTCGTTACTCATTCGTTCCTCAGTAACTACCCACTTTTTGCGTACCTTGTTGTAAAGTGTTACCGAGATCAGTATCATTCTATTGTCTCACCTGGTTGGGTCTGGGCTGTGATTAGCTCAGTAGGCAGGGAAGCCCCACCCACTCCTGCTTGATTGACAGCAGACACACGGAATCGGTAGGTCTGGCCAGTTTTGAGTCCGGACGCCTGGATGTGATCAAATATTTTCCCTGAATGATCAATAATTCTGATTGAACTAGCGTAGCCTCACCACAGAGACCCACAGTAAACACACATGGTACAGAACACACACCCTGCTGTATTCTAGCTAGCACCACTAGCTACTAAACCCGTGGTCCCCAACCTGTGTGTTGGGATCCCGCTTGGGGTCGCCTGATATGCATATGAGGTCGCAGGAGATTGCCAATTTATAAGATATAGACATTTGATCTTTTTTATAAACATTTCTAAATAAAAGTTTTCAAATGTCTCATCAAGGTCCTGTATTTACTATACAAGCAGACTGCTTAATGATTCAAGTACTACAACTAACCTACTACTGATCACTTTTCAATTACGTGCAGATGTTGGCTGGGTAAAAATGCATGTGTGGAAGCTGACACAACAATGTAAAAAAGACTTTAAAATGGTTCACTACTTCCTACCTTGTAAAAGGTGTCTGTGATTAGCTCATCGTTGAGCACGGTCCAGCTCTCTGATTGGTCGTCTTGGCTCACGTGGAGCTGATAGCCAATGAGAGGGCTGGCTCCCAGATAGAGAGGAGGTTCCCAGCGGAGGAGCAGGGAGTCTGACCTCACCTCCCGGGGCTCAAGGTCATACGGACAGCCTACACACAGACACACACAGACTGAGAGAGAGAGACTGAGAGAGAGCGAGAGAGAGAGAGAATAGCTGAACGCGAACAGTGAAATTAAACAGGGCTCATCTGCTCCACGTCCTCTCTTGTGCACCACAGCGGTAGCCATGAGCTTTCTCTGACAAACCAAGACCCCTCGTGAGGAATTAAAAAGTAACACACACACACACACACACAGTAAAGACAGAACAGAGTTCAGCCTCGCTGCCCTAATCCAGCCACTCGCTCTTCCTCAGCTACTTAATTAGCTGAACGATTTTCACTCACTTCTTCAGTATGAAGGCCAGGAGGGAACGCTGCGTTTCTGTGTGAGATGGAAATGGGCTTGTTGGTTAGGAGAGGTCAGGGGCTCTGTTCTCAGTATAACTACCACGGAAGAGGATTCAATATCATGTAATATCTGGAGAAGGGCCAGGAAGGTGGGCAGGCCGCTCTGCTGAGACACACATCATTCAGGAGGAATAGATGGTGGTTTAAGTGGAGTGTGTGTGTGTGTGCGTGTGTGTCTGTGTATTATAATCTGTCTGCACGCTATATGCTATCTGTAAGCCAGGTACATAGAACCTAAATAACAGACAGCGCAATGGCACAAAGACACTTTATGCTCATTGCTGTCTGTATGCTAGTTTCATCAATTAAAAAATGTAAACCAGAACAAACACAATTCCAGTGAGTGTTTAATCTCTTTTCCGTCCTAATTGGTTGCGAGTGACTGAAGCTAAATGTAAAGTAAACTCATGACCATGTTGTTAGGCACTAAAATGTCAAAAGAATTACAAGATAAAGGCCCCTTTATGCCGGATGAATATGAATCTGGATCTCCAACGGTGTTTCTATAGAAACACAGACGTCCCATAGCCCCACCCTCACCTGGCTCGGCCATGGTCCACTCCTCACACAGGAAGGCCTGGCTGGGTCCCGAGGGCCCCCCCAACCCCACCAGGTTAGCAGCCAACACACGGAACTGGTAGGAGCAGCCGCTGGTCAGGTTACAAACCTGCAGGGATACACACGCAGTCATACACAGAGGGATCTCTCCTTCCAGCCATGGTTAGGAGTGGGATTGGAGCTGAATGGGCAAATATATAATAGCATGAAACATGCAGAAACATAAGGCAAACCGACTCCAAACCCAGACACCATCTCCACAGACAATGTTGACCATCGACAGCAAGCACTACGGCGAGCCAAGCGTAGCAGGGCTGTGTCTGAGCTCAGAGACCTGAGGAGGACAACCATATGGAGGCCGATATCCATCTACTAATTGATCATCCAATTAGCCGCCCTTTTAACTCTCTTTCCTGAAGAGAGCGGTAAAACCGATTCCATCTAAAAACCCTCCGAATTCAAATCCTTCACAGAACAAACATTCAACCCAAACGCTTCAATTCAATTTTCTGTTCTATTTAAGAACCTCCTATTCAAACCCCCTGCATTTTAAAAGATTATATCAACTCGGTATCTAAACCCCTCTATTTCCCCTCTATCTACAACCCTCTATTTTCTCTCTATCTAAACCCCTCTATTTCCCCTCTATCTAAAACCCTTCTAGTTTAAATAATTGTATCTCTAATCCCCTGTATCTAAGACCCTAATCCCCCTCTATCTAAAACCCTTCTCAAACTCTTCTAAAGCCTTTGTATTTAAAAGCCGATCTATCTAGGCCTAACGACCTCACTATATTTGAATGCTCTGCATGTGAGCAAGCAGCAGTAGATGCTGCTCTTGTTGTTGCTCTCACAGCAGAAGCCTTCATCCCTGATCAATACTCTGTCTCTCCACCAACAACCAAATCATAGAAAGTATCCACCGATCGATGAGACGCAGTTCCACCCACCACCGACAGATGGCGGCCAGGTCTCATTTGAATTACCTGAGGAACGGGTGGGAAATACTGAAAGTGAGTGAGTGAGTGAGTGAGTGAGTGAGTGAGTGAGTGAGTGAGTGAGTGAGTGAGTGAGTGAGTGAGTGAGTGAGGCAGGACAGGTAACATGGCTGATTGGCTGATGTATTTTCAACGACTACACAAACTGGAGAAAGAAAAGCCCTACACAACCACAACAAATTAATGATTCTACTTAGTCACGACACCTTAGACACTTAATGGCCAATAATGTATAGTTCACTGCAGTCTCTTATTCCAATATGTCTGCCAAGACCTGTTACCTTAAAGTCGGTTAAAGAGGCTTTAACAGGCTACAGTGTCGCCAATGGACACGTCCTGTTGCCTAAAGACAAGGTGAACATGGCTGTTCTGGGAGGCTCTATGTCTGTTGAACGGTTGAGATGACGTTTGTCGCTGTTGTTTTAATCTCAATGACTCCATGAAAGGCAGTTGGTATATTCATTCATCATTCCCGCCCCACTCCTACCAGAGGTAGAAACAGGACTTTACGTTACAGCTGGTTGATGCTGGTGACTTGAGGGCTGCAGGTTGAATCTAGTGTCGTTGTCAATAGTTTCAACAAAACCTACTTGATGAGTAGAAAGCTACACTAAAAAGGTATGTCTATAGCCTTTTCAGTTTTGCTTTTTGCTAATCAAATAGTATGTCATCTTTTTTGTTTAAATCTACCTCTCAAATGTGTCTGTGATTCTGTGATTTCGTTTTACTATTTTAAACTATTTCGTTCTTGGTGTGTTGCTTCCTTTGTTAAGCAATTAGATACTACTTTGTTCATCCCAGGGGACATTTGATCAGTAGACAAATAAAACAAAAATCAATGTAAAAGTATGAAGCTATGATTGCAATAGAATAAAACCTCAAATTAAAATGACAGCATATTTGTAGCTACAGTATTTTATCTACAATAATCTTAATATTATTATCTTATTATAATTAATTATCTTAATAATCTTCTATCTATCTGTATTGTAGGCTACTGCGTGTTTAGGGTTGGATTGATGGGTCGATTATGGATCGTAATGATGGCTTGTGACCCACCTCGTAGAGCCGCTTCTCAACCGCTTTGCGGTTGACCTCTCTCCAAGGGCCCTGGTCCGTCTCCCTCTGGTCTAGGTAGTAGCCACGCACGGCGGAGCCTCCGTCGCAGGCCGGGGCCCTCCAGCTCAGCACCATCCCAGAACCAGAGCACATCAGCAGGGAGATGGAGGAGGGAGGGGAGGGCGCCCCTGGAGCACACAGAGAGAAGACAGGCATCAATATGTTCTGTCAGACCAGGTATACAGGTAAACTATTGTGGTCACACTGGTGTGTGTGTGTGTGTGTGCATGCATGCATGCATGCGTATGTGTGTGTGTCTATGCACGGGCATGCAGTGTCTGTCTATGCCTGTGTTTTTGTGTGTGTGTGTGTGTGTGTCTGTTTGTCTGCATGTGTGTGTGTGTGTATGTATGTATGTGCAAGCGTGTGTGTGTGTGTGTGTCTGCACTATCTAATAGTCTGTCATTACCTGACACTCTTCCATTAGCTAGAAGTCCACCAGCCAACCTTAACGGCCACCATTATCATCAGAAGAACACATTTTATTGCTTTCCTTTCTTCCTGGCTAATTATCTGCTTTCAGACGAAATGTGAGCGAGGCAATGTACAAAGTATGTTTGTGTGTTTATGTTTTGATAAGCTAGAGACAGGATAGGATGTCTGTTTGTTTTACTGAATACGTTTTTCTGAGTATAAATGACAGAGGGTATTCTTAACACCACAACATGCTTTTAAAATGTCGATTCGTGTTGTAAGTTAATTGTCATATACAGTAGAAGGCAAATAAGGGCAATGCAATTATGCAATTTCCACTTCCACTTCCAGGCTTCCTCAACAGTTAAACTAAACAGAAAGTTAGAATTCAAAAGTTTGAATCTTAAGGGTTAGAGCTTCAAATCCGAGTAAGAAGGTCCTGGGTTCAATCCCTCATGTCCACAGGCTTCCCTAACCCCTACCTGCTGCTTAATGACATGTATCTGAATTCACTGTACGTCGCTTTGGATTAAAGTGCCTGCTAAATGACTAAATGTCAATAGTAAATAGTATCACATAGTAAATTGAGCATCATAATGTACAGTTTCCCTTGTATTTATGTATTTATACACGTCTCTCTCTACTCTGAGGCTCGCCCGCAGGCCACAGACCTTACCGCTAGCATGGTTAGCAGGCTAGCTCAGGAGAATGCAAATGAATGAACAGAAGAATAATGAGATCCTGATTTGTCAGGAGGGTTCACCTAATGCGTTTGTGATATAGGTCTATTGGCATAAGGTGATTTGCATCGCCACGATCACATAATCGCTCAGCGCCGGCCAATCGCGTGCCTCGGAGGCCCCCCCGAGTGCGCGTGACTGTGTTCTGACCAATCAGAACACCATCTGATAGCATGATTGTGATTAGACGCTCAGCTGCAGCGTGACAAGAAGCTCGTTAATACATTTGTTGTCACAGGGATTTGTTGACTGGTCATGAAACACGACGTTCTCTGAATAATAATAACAATAATAATAATAATAATAATAATAATAATGGTGGTCCTCACGTATGGCAGCTTTGACACGGATGGTCGTGGACTCGTTGGAGTACACGCTGTTCCCGGCGCGGCCCACCGACTTCACCCTGAACACGTACTCCTTCTGGGTCTGCAGGCCGTGCGCCGTGAACCTGAGGAGACACCGTTCATACAGATGTGTGAATATAGAGCATTTGTTCATTCTGTTATGTATGCTTACTACTATGCTTTACACTGCCAGCCCCAATAGCCAGCCTTATATGTATACAGCTTGTATCTTATTGTATTTGTGTTATTCATTTATATTATAAAATTATAATGTTTGAATATTATTATTATTATTATTAATAACAATACTACTACTACTACTACTACTACTACTAATAATAATAATAATAATAATAATAATACTAATAATACTAATAATAATAATAACGACGGCGATGGCAACGATAATAATAATAATAATAATAATAATAATAATATCCAGCGGGTTTACTAATGACAACTAATGAAAAGACCTGCATGTTAGCTTAATGTGACCCAAGTTGGCAGAAGGTCCATGGAAAATGAACTGAATACAGTCCAAGAACAAGAGAAAAGGTCTGGTACGCAGAAATATACCCTTCTTTTAAAAGCCTCTGTGGTCAAGGCTACAAATGTCTCTTATAACAGTTGCAGTGTCATGGGGCTTCACAGGCTGACCTTAGACAACTCCCTTTACAACCCCAAAATGATCAATGATGAAAAACTCCCCGAACCCACAGAGCGAAGAAACCTTGAGAAGGGATCCTTCCTTCCAGGGACGGTTAGTAGTGGAATAGGTGCCAAATGGGAAGACATACAATTACAGTAGTAGCAGTAGTATATATATATCTATATATATATAGATATAGATATATTTTTGGCAGTACTAGTGTCTTAGTAGTAGTGGTGGTAGTAGTAGTAGTAGTATAGTAGTCGCAGCAGTACTGTGTGTTGGAGATGGGCTTGTTGTTGATGGTGTTCCACTGCTTAGATCCGGACAGGCTGTAGTACAGGTAGTATCCTAGGACCTCCTGGTCTCCAGGGGGCGCCTGCCAATGGAGGACCACTGAGCTGTCAGAGTCCCTGAAGACCAGCACTGAGTGGGGAGGAGCTGGGACCTCTGGGGAACCAAACACAATCTTCTAGACCAGCTAGGAACCAAACACAACCTTCTATACCAGCTTCTCAGACCTCTGGGAGACCAAACAAAACTTGCTAGACCAGTGGAGATAAGATGGATTCATTGCTACTAACCAGCAAACAAAGAACCTAACTAACTCTCTTAGCCAGCCAGCTAGCTAGCTAGCTAGCTAACTAACTAACTTACTCACTTGTTACTGGTTGACTAATTATTTCACACAAATTATCCAACTAACTCCTCTCTGACCTGGGGGTGGTCCCAGGGAGAGCAACTCGCTGGGGTCGGAGGGCTCACTGACGCCATACTTGTTGACAGAGCGCATGCGGAAGCGGTACTGCGCCCCCTGCTGGAGGTCCAAGACGGGGTACCGCGGCGAGGAGACCACCGTGCCCAGACTGGCCATCTCCCACCGGTCCCTGTCCCCCACAGACTGAGAATAGATAGATGACATCATCAGTACACACACATAACATCATCAGGATACAAATGATGTAATCAGAACACACATGACGTCATCAGGATATAAATGACCTTGTCTGAACCCACACACATGACTTTGTCAGAACACACATGCATAACATCATCAGAACACACAACATGATATCATCAAAACACAACATGACATCATCAGGATACACATGCATGACATCATCAAAACACAGACAGACAGGCAGACATACAGCTGTGTGTGTGTGTGTGTGTGTGTGTGTGTGTGTGTGTGTGTAGTACTGACCCTCTCCACATAGTAGGTGAGGGGTTCTCGTCCCCGGGGGTCCGGTTCGCTCCAGCTCAGTACCAGGTAGGTGTTGCTCACCTGGCTGGATGTCACCTGGGTGGGGGGGTGGGGCACCTTCACCTCACCTGGGGTGGGGGGGGGGGGTGTAGGTTTACATGTACACTAATAAACCGATACTGACGGTAAAGGCGATCCGTCAAATCATTCACTGTCACGTAAACACCTTAGTTCCTTTAAAGGATGAGATATTTTCCTGGAGAATGATGTGATTATGACACCTAGATAATTCAATCATCATTCAGTGTACCGCTTTGCACCGCTCTGGTCGCTGTATTCATTCTGCACGTGCACCAAAAGTTCAGAGATTCACATTGCATCCATTTGAACTGAAAACAGCTGATTCACCAGATAAATTAACAGGAGCTATTGCCCCAAAATGGCTAACCCTTCAACACACTGTTTGACTGAGAAGGAGGTATTATGTGATCTATCTCTGACTTATTCTCGATGAAGGTGTGCAGCCTCACCAAGCCCCAGAGTCTAATCAGACTGACTCGGGCCAGTTGAGGCTGCTTAAACCCGCTATCAACCACACACACCACTAAACGTAGTATTCATTATGTTAATTATTTTAATGGGAGTGGGACCGTAAGCTGTTTATTTACCCTTAAGCAAACTTAGCTGTGCAAGTAAACGTATGTAGCTGATGATAATAATACTAACACTACAAAATAAATTCAAGCATCAAACCTTCCAACTCGTCTTTAG
The DNA here is from genome assembly GCA_030340625.1 of Merluccius polli. NCBI lineage: Eukaryota > Metazoa > Chordata > Actinopteri > Gadiformes > Merlucciidae > Merluccius > Merluccius polli. Next base: position 29,788 of record JAOPHQ010003454.1, read on the forward strand.
TGATGATGATCTGCCTTCCTCTGTCAGCCTGCACAACTAGAGAGAGAGAGAGAGAGAGAGAGAGAGAGAGAGGGAGAGATGGCAATGTACATTTTTATTTTCCATGCCAATACATCTCTTGAGGGTAATGTACTGAAGGCCAGTACAGGTGACAGTCTGTCTGTATACAGTAAGTATATGATTCCCAAATCAGCATAATGCAGATTGATTTGT